>VZRE01002049.1:671672-780149 GCA_013396775.1 Cephalopterus ornatus
TCGGCCACCCTTCCCCTGGCGGAGGGCGGGAAGCGCGGCGGGGCCATGAGGCGAGCCCCGCGCCGTGGGGCCGGGAGCGGCCGGAGCGCGGCGGGGGAGCCCCGCAGGGATCGCGTTTTGCTGCGGAGTGCGGGCAGCTCCCTGTCCGGGAATGGCACCCGCCCGCAGGCGTTAAATTTACCTGTTCTGGCGTAGCTCAGTGGCCAGAGGTGTCGCGTTTTGCCCTCTTAAGGAAAACGCGGTAGATGGACAGGGCGGGCAGAGCGCGAGCTTTATGTTTCTGTATGGTGGTGTACGGGTTGTGGGATTTATAAGGCTTGACTGCTTCTTATAACGGGAAATATCTCTCTCTATATATATTTCTGTATGTATATCCATATATGTGTATATATCCATATATATGTATGCGTGTATATATCGCTGACCTCTTAAGTAATGCAAAATGGATAAATGTAAAGTTTCAAACTGGGAAAAACCCCAAACAAACAAAGCCGTTCTGTACTTCTAAATGCCATTTTTAAGTTACAAACGTTGGCGCGATGAATACTGGTTATAAACTGCCGTGAGGCAGTCATAACCTATGGACCTCTTTCATGCTTTATGCTGTTCTTCATTTAGTTTTTCAAGATCTGTAAGTTGCCTTATGCAGCCCTACAAAATTGCAGGGACAGGGGTTAGAGTTCACATGTTTCTAGTTCCTTCTATATAAGAAATGACTTAACATTCCATATTTTAAAGTTTGCTGGAGTACAATGCAGAGTTGCCAGAAAACTATTTCCCTTTTTAAAAGGTTTTGGGTTTGTTTGTTTGTCAGAAAAGTTTAAATTCGTGTTGGTTACTGGGCAAAGTAAAGGAAGTTACTGAACATCTGCTGGCTGAGGTCAAGTGGAGGGGCCAGAAGATCCTAATATCTAATATGCTGAGTCACTGTAGTGGTCTTTATGAATTGGGAGAATTCTTGGGGAATTTACCTTTTTTTTTCCCCGCTCAATGAACACTCAGCTGTGCGTTGAGAAGAGTTTCAGGTAGCTGTTCTTTTCTGTTTGTGCCTGCCTTGGAGTGTTTGTCACAGTTTTACAGAGTAGTTAGAAAACTGCTCAGAGTTTCCAGCCAAGCCTCCCCACCCCGCTATGGAACTTTTTGTTAAAGTCAAGAGTGGCCCAAGAGCAGGAAATGTGCACTGTTGGGTTTCTGTCCTTGGGAGTGTTCACAGCACCTGTCAGTATAGTTAGTTCTGCACTCTGATGTCTCTCTTCAGTATTTAATTCAGATCATTACTGTAAAATATTACACTAGTCTTTAATGAGGAGCACAGTTATTAATAAGTATCCTGTTGAACAGTTATTTAGTGTAGTTTTTTCTTTTAGTCTTCATTTTTTGTAGTCTAACTCCTTCATCTGTGTTAGTCCTGGTAACAGAGCGGTCTGAGCTTGTTTTGAAGCAGCTTTTTAACTTCACAGTTCAATGAACTGTACTGTGATCTGCAGCCATTACAGGACGTTGCTGTGAAAATTGGAACTTTAGAAGAATAGAATTTCAGCGTGTATGAGTTCCTCTGGGCCAGTAACTTTTGTAATGGAAGATGATGGTTAAGCACAACAGAATTCAGGCGCCATTAACATTAGTGCATCACAGTGGATATCTCATTACCTCATGGCAGTTTTGTAAATGACTCTGTCTCAGATTTATCTGAACTTTTGCTTTTTGTTTCCTATGTGGTAGGAAAAGACAGAATTATATTTGTGACCAAGGAGGACCATGAGACACCGAGCAGTGCTGAGCTGGTTGCAGATGACCCAGATGACCCTTACGAAGAACAAGGTCAGTAGTGAGCAGAGGAACGGAAGTAAGAAGTGGTACATCACGTGTAAAACCAATAATAGAAAACAAGCCTTGTATGAATTAGGTAAAAATTATTAATTTTTAAACGCTGAGGGCAGCTGGTTATGCAATAGATAAACACTCAACTCTAACTCTTGGCAATTTTAACTCCCAAATTAGAATATCACAAATGACATGCTTTCCTTACAGTGGTTTTTTTTTTTCCTACACTTGTAATGATTTTTTGTAGTGACCTGTTCAAATAATCAGTTGATGGCCTTTAGTCTTGGTTAGTAGCCAGGGATATCCAGAAAAACCTTTTCCTTTTATTCTTTTATTAACAAAGTTAGAGCTAAATCAGTGAAAATGGTGGTATTTTTTCACTGTTTTAAATGACACCACACCATTTTTAGAGAAGCTGGAGTGAGTTACATATCACTGTCACTGATGTGAGTTGCTCACCTGCCGGTGTGCACCTGAAATTGTGTAATTTGGTGATCTCTGGATATCCAATTTTAGGCCAGTTATGTCTGGCTAATGCTGTACTATACTTGTAGCAATATAATCAATAATTAGTAGTTATGTCTTTCAGTGGTACCTAACAGGTAAGTTCAAATTACTGAGTTTTCAACTGTAATAATCTTGCCCTGAAAAGACAGAAGTTTTTAGTGAAGATTGCAGTTCTTACATGAAGTAGTTCTAACCTGCAAATAAAGACTTAAGAGAGCAGAATACTTCTGAGACCAAGACTCATAAAAGTCTGGTTGCACAGAGTTTATTTTAGATTGTTTCTAATAGGTGAATGAAATGATCTTCCTATCATGATGATTATATAATCTTGCCGTAGGTTAATAATTACCATGAACATCTGTGAATTTAGGTTATTTTTTTTCTAATTGTCTCTGTTTGCAGGTCTTTTGGCCTCTTCACTTTGTGTGAAGTGATTTCATTGGTTTCACCTTGACTGAGATTGAAGTAAATTCTTCACTCTTCTTGAAATTTTGTTAGAAAGTGCAAGTTATGCCAGTGGCTCTGAGACCTTTAGAGGGCAGCATTTAAGCACAGTTTAGCAGCTGAAGCACACAGGGTTTCTGGTAGCTGATACAGTATGTAGTGTAATTTCAATCACATCTTCCTAAATCATTAAAATAACTTTTTTTCTACGTAGATTTGTGGTGAATTGATTTTGCATTTATCTGCCTATTTTGGCCTCATTACAACTGTATGTAGTCAATTATATAACTAAAAGTTTTGCTCATCAACAGTGATTAGTCTGTTCAGTGTTATAACGACCCAAATGAGAACAATGAAAGGAACTCGGGTGCAGAAGGGTGTTTAAAAAGTGCATTTTAGTATCTGCCAGGAATTCTACCTTGAGTTTTTAGGTAGGTTGCTTCACTGGCTATGACCCACTACCCAAACTGCCTCTTTGGTGGAAACAGTCTGTGCTTTGGTGTTTGTCATCACTTTCACCATGGGAATGGTGCTTCAACCGCTAAAGATTTTGAATAAAGACCCCTGCAGGCAATAAAATCTGTGTGACACTTGCCCAGAGTGGAAGATAGAACCTACAAATGATTCACATAGAGCAGTTCATCCTTAGCTGGCAGACAGTGTCTGAGGAGAGCTCATTTTGAGTAGTGCTTGTTCCTGTCAGTATTATATGTGGAAATGAAACAAAACCTGAGTTTTTAATTCCTGTCTTAGGCAAATTTGAAATCCAGTATTGGCCTGTTAAGTGAAGAGTTAACAGCCTCTAATGATCAGATGGTAGAATTAAGTTCCCCATTCCTTTTCTGTGGCTTTTTGTTTCCTCTGAAAAACTGGAGACTGCTTGAAAAATAAAGCAAAGATCCTTTTTCTAGATATCACATCTGGAAAACATACAAACCCTTGGAGATTTTATTGTTACTGTTCAGTCACTTTATGCGGTGTACAGCTAAACAAAGTGGCCTTGCTCTTTAGCTAAGTACATTCATGCATGCAGCACACGGATTTGTACTGGCCCTATAGCTGAATGTCTGGTTTTGACGCTGTCTTTTAAGAGGAAAGGGAAGGGTGTCCATGTCCAGTGGACATGATAGACGTGGCATAATGACAGACAGACTACCAAAATCTGGAATGTGAACGTAGGAAACAATTCTCTTTGTACCTCCAAATAGGGTTTGTTTTTTGTTCTGTCTCCTGTCCCACCTCTCTGCCCTAAAAGACTTTTCCCGATTGTGCATATACCCCAAGGATATAGTCTTGCGCCATATATTTGGGTAATCAAATAGTCAAAATTAGAAGAGCTACTTCCTTCTTGTTTGAATGCCACACTCGTTGATTCCTTTTATATGTATTTTGCTGGATATGGAAGGGCTGTGGTGAGGAGGAGAGGGGGTTTTTCCTAGCAATCCTGCATTTACAGCATGTTAGGTCACTTACTTCCTCAGCAGTAGAGCAGAGAAGAAAAGAGAAAGCCAGAAGCTTGTTATGTCAGGGACACCTTACAGTCACAATGTATGTGGGATTCACAATAACAAACTAAACTATATTTAAATTCTGTTAATAACTTTGGGGAGGGCATGTTGTTGTTGGGGTTTTTTTGTTGGTTTGTTGAAGGTTTTTTAGCATATAGTAAGTTATTGACGTGTTTTACAGGTTCTCTGAAAACTCACTTGAATGACCAAAGGCTACAGTGCATTAGATCAGAACAGAGAAACAATTGACATATCACAGAATGTGGGTGCGTCTAATGGGAGTGAAACTTGTGGGCAGGAAAGACATGGGCAAAATGGTTTGGAATATGATGAAGTGTAGCAGCAGTGGCTTGCATGGCTTTTATTTAAGTGAAAATTGGAAAGGGATTTGCTGTACATAATGTAATGTGCAGGCTTTTCTGATTTGGCTTCTACTTTGAATAGAAGACTTGGTTTCCAGTGTTCAAATTCTGTTGTATAATTAACTGTAATGACTCTTCTCATCTTTTGTGCTGTGCTATACAGACCAGTCAAATCCAGGAAAGAATAGATTCATTATATAGATCCACCATAATCTGCATTGTTTTTTAATACATCTGAAACTTTTATTTAAGGTTCTGGTTTTTTGTAGTGGCCTTTTTCGTACTTAAGATAAACATGTGTTTGGTCTTTTTTTTAAGTTCTCATTTTGCCCCAGGTATTAACAGACATTGGTCTTTGAGCAGTGTGCTTGAGTCAATAGATCATTCAGGAAAACTTGTGCTCTGTCTCCCTTGGGAGAAAATAAATATGTATAGTATTCTTATTTCTATCAGTATTTTTTGTTGTTGTATCACTTAGGAGATTTTGGTAGGCAAAATATTAATGACTTCTTTTAAATCAAAAACATTGAAATTAAAAAAGCCATGTGAGATGGAAAGGCAGGCAAACCAGGGTAAGTTTAAGTTAGCATGTCATATTGCAGCGTAGCTCACAGTTCACTGTATGTGCCTTTTGACAGCTGTGGCTGATAGAAACAAATTAAGAGTTCATTTGCAGCAGTTTGGAAACAACATTCTTACTGTAAAGCTCGTTTCTAGTCCTGTGTGTTCCAGATGGTGGAATTAAAACATGAAAGGTCCCTGTTTTCTCAGAGATCTTTGCTGCCATCAGTTAGAATAATTTCTTATTAAGCTTATATGAAGAAGGCACTGATGAGTTCTGTGCATGCAAAGTAATTTTTATTAGCATTACAGCTGCAATGGGAAGGTTGGCTAAACGCACTTATGGAATTGGACCTCAGACACAGATTGTTCCTAGTCTTTCCCTTCTGCTTTTCCAGTCTTGTTCCTGTCATCTTATTTTAGAGACAGTTTTAATGTGGTTTCTACAGAGGAGTGATGAAGTTATTTCTTTTAAGAAATAACTTGATGAGTGATCAGATGTACAGGACTGTTTTTGTGACTAATGATGTCCCTTTCATTCCTGGTTCCCATGTGTCTGTCATCTTACACTGTGAATCACTGGCTGATAAACTTGTTACTGAAATGTTTGTCATATAACAGGAAAGAAACTTTTCTCAGAACAACAGTGGGACTTCATTACAGCAAGTCCAAAGACAAGTGTTGACAAAGATGCAGATGGACCTGCCTCCATCCATGATACGAACAGATTCCATGAGCCATGAGGTTATGGGGTATCAGGAATTGATTGTTAACACCAACCTTGATCTGCTGTCATGTAAACAGGGTTGTTTTTTTTTTTTACTTCCCCAAGTGCAGGCTCAAGTAGATGACAACCTGCTCAATCAGTGAGGTTCAGGCTGCATTTGAAACAAGTTTTAATTCAGTTTTACTTTAAAGTAGTAATCCTGTCTATTACAGGCTTGCGATTCAGGGAGAGCGGTGGCTGAAATCTGTTTCCGATTTAATTGTGCTCTAAGCTGGCTGATACACTTACTCATTGACGTGGGAACTCTGCTGTGATTGTCAATGAGGAAATGCTTGCCTTATTCATCGGTATTTTTGCTTTGGTTTTTTTGAAGCATGATTTCTGTGCATGTAACATCTGAAACTGATGCTATTTCAGTGATCAAGTAGGTGCAAGTTGATGCTCTTGTGATATTGTAAAATGTATTGTTTATGGGATAACTATTATGTTGTTAAAATTTGCATGCTTACAAGGCAGTTCTGATTCTAAAAGGAGAAATCTATTTTAAGAGAATTATTTTACTGTAATTTTATTGCTGTGGTGTCTTCAGGAACATTTCAAAGCTCTTCATGTATTTTTTTTCTTTTCCAAGTATTATAGAAATGACTTTAAAATGACTGGTTGATGTTAGCAAGGAGGCATATAGGACTTCAAAATCTAGTTTAACAAAGCAAGTTGCATTTCTTCTCCACTGTATGATTAACATCTTTCTGCTTTATGTAGTCTTTGGCAATGAGGAATCTGGCTCCAGCCACCCATTTTCTTGTCTCAGAATTGCTGCTTTTCCTCCAGGCAGCTAGAGATGCCCTGATGCGCTGGACTAGGTTTTATCTTCTCAGTAAAGTGGTTATTAGAGATACTTCATGAAACTATCTTGCAAAATAAAGCATGATCTCTGAAAAAATATCAGTATTACTGTAGTTGACTAAATCATGCTAAGGAGGTTTTTACTTTCTGTAATGAAAAACAAGTCTGAGCAACAACGAGATTTGACTGACTCAGTGTAATTTGCTGCTGAACTGCATTGGCTGAGTTAAAGCACATCGTTGATGCATTGCAAATCAGAGTAAAATATTCCTTCTAATGTAGCAATAAATGATGGAGCTACTTTTGCTGTACCAGTCCCTAAGATTCATGATATTGCAGCCTGGTGTTTAAGGAGTTGCATCTGGGAGCACAACATGTGTCTGGAACTTCATGATCCCACAGGAAAAAGACAAAAAATTGGTTTCTTGCATTCCATTTTTTTAGGTAACATCAAGTTATATCAGGCCCTGATGTGACTATATTTGCTCAGGAGAGCAAACTATTCAAGTGGAGAAGAAACCAGCTTGAATCATAGCACAGTACTTCTCTTGTTCTTCATGGGTGAACGTACCTGCATGTGTGTTCATACAGGACAGAGAAAGAAAATGGAGATGTTTTGCCTTAAAGAAATCTGTTAAAGACTCTAGAAGCCCCCATGACCAACTCTGTTATGTTGAATTTGTAAAACTTAGATAAGAGAAGTTCTCTGGCTTGCTCTTGACCTTCATTGTGCAAATCAGTTGATATCTCAAAGAACCTAGATCCTTAAATCTTCACCTAGCCATTCCATCAGTGAAGTGTTTCTGTAGTGGCTTTAACTGTTCCAGAGCAGAAGCAGTTCCAGTTTAGAGTCTTAAGTAAATTTTAACTCCTTTTCAGTTGTGATTTAAAGTGCAATTTGTTTTCTGGCAACCAGACAGTCTGGCATGCTCTCACTGTTCCTTGTGTTCCGTGGCACGTGACTTAATCTGTGTTTTAGAGATACACTGATTTTTATTTTTGTAATTGTGGTCTTCCAGTTCAAACTTGAAGGGGGAAAGTTGTGGGTTAGTATTTCAGAGTTCATTAAAAACAAAGAAAAATTCATCCATTCAACTTGATTTAAAAGATTTCTAGCCTTAATTTAAATTCTTATTACTTGTAGGATGTGATTTTAATGCTTTCTTATTCCCCTGACAGAGTCTGCCAAGAGGATTGACTTGGACTTCTATGTGTTTTGTAGCTCCCTTAGAATAGTCTCAGTGGCCTGTAGTCTAGGGAGAGACTTAATTCAGAGGTGGATAGAGAACTAATTTCACTTGTACTTAGTAAAGGATTATACAGATCAGAGAGAGAAACAGATTGGCTGGGAAGTAAAAGGTATTTACCACCCTTAAAGCTACAGAACTAATGTGGCATTATTAGTACTTCAGTTCACCTGCAGCCTAGGAGCTGTCACTGAATTAAATCAATTTTTGGAAGGAGCTTTTAACTTTTCTTCTCTCTTGTTTGTTCAGGATTGATATTGCCCAATGGAGATATCAATTGGAATTGCCCGTGTCTGGGTGGAATGGCTAGTGGTCCCTGTGGGGAACAGTTCAAGTCAGCCTTTTCTTGTTTCCACTATAGCACAGAAGAAATAAAGGGATCAGACTGTGTGGACCAATTCCGTGCCATGCAGGAATGCATGCAAAAATACCCAGATCTTTACCCTCAAGAGGATGAAAATGAAGAGAAGTCCAGCAAAGATTTGGAAGCTACTTCCTTGGAGGCCTCTGCTGCCAAAGAGGAGAATGTGTCTAGCTAATGAAGATGCAAGGAGGCTCTCGTCTCCATTTCTCATGTTCAGAGACATGGACTTTTGCAGTATGTCTGTCTCCTGAGTAGTGAGGGAATGTTTCACCACGTTCTGTGCACTGTATCATAGCAAATAATTTATTGCCGAAGGAGAAATCTCAAGAGCTACAGCCTTGCAAATAAATACTGCAGAAGGAATGAGTGTGTGTATGTACTGTGTAACCTGCTAGCAGACACAGTTAATACTTTAACAGCTGTTTTTTACCCTCAAGTTTTCCTTGAGTTTTGACTTGAATAATGTCTTGAAATTCATAGCTTTCAGCTCAATTTCCACTGATACACCAGGTCTGTCTTCATTTCAGTATGTTCTGATCAATAGCTGCTCTTTTTGAATGTATTCTGTTCCATCAATAGAAACGGCATTAAATGATTGTTTTTCCTTAAAGATTTTTTTTTGCCAGAGTGATAGAGGACATTGAAAATGGCATAAATCCAGAATTTCTCAAATAATTTCAAATGGTCCGACTAGATTATGGTTGCATTTTAGTACTGGCATCAGATCAGGACTGCCAGGAAAATGTTGAAATGCACATCTTTGATTTCATTTACTTATTGTGATACTTTTACATTTTTAAAAATAGTGTGTTGTGCAACTGATGATGAAGATGAATGGAAAGAATGTTGGTCACTGGCTTTATTTTTGCTCTGAAACCATAGGGCTTGGGTTTCTTCAGTACCTGCTCCTTCAGTGTATAGATGGGCACTTGTAAAATACTTTGAGAATACAGTAAATTGTTACCTGGTGTAATGATCTCAAAACACATACTGTGACTTAAGTGCATATTAAAAAGCAAGTACTTTTTACCTTCATTGTAAGCTCCTGTGTCTTTGTGGGGTTTTTTGTTTGTTTGTTTGTTTTGGGGGCGGGTTGTTGTAATTTTTTTGTTTGGGGGTTTTGTTTGTTTGTTTTTGAGAACTGTTCTCTGCTGTAAGAAGACTTTGAATCAGTTTGTGGGTTTTGAGGATCGGTTGCTCCAGCTTGTCAGATTTTTATTCTTGTCTCATTCTTTTTTCCCCACCCCCACTCAGGAAGGCATAAAAAGCTAAAGTATTTAAGCATTTTCGGTAGCTCTGTTGGACTGGATTGTGAACCGGCACTACAGAGGACCTGAACCACTATTAAAATATTTGAAAATTACTTAAAAGGTACAAATAATTTAATTGTAATTCACTACAGTTTAATATCTGTGGGTAAGGCAATACTACATTGTTTCTCTTTCCCAGGAAAACATGGGCTGTGAGAACTGTTTTGTGAAAGAAATTGTACCTTTGGCCTCAGCAACTGTTTATTACAAAATTGTTTGCTTTGGGTTTGGGGTTTTTTTCTCCCCTTATGTGTTGGTTACCTCAACCAAAGCATAAAAAGTAGTGTCAGTAACGCCGCCCAGTGAGGCCAGCAGCATTTAAACACTTGCCTGTCTCTGTGGGCAGCAGTCTGAAGTGCTCAGCAACAGTACTTCCATACAACTTTTTGGTATCTTCTTTGCGTAAGTTATTTTGGTGTTATTGACGATGTTCCTGAATATTTGAGGGGAATTTCTTTTAAGTTTCACAGTGTATTTGAGCTGCTTGTATTTCAGCGCAGCTGTTGGATCTTCCAAAAAAGTTGTGGGCAATTGAGCAGCTGATAAATAACTCTGAGGGCAGAGATAGCAGGTACTCTTGGCATCTCTTTGCTTTTCAATGAAACAAAGTGTCACAGAACTTCTCAGTGTGACTCTCTCAGGCGTAGGAAGCCAAATGCCAAGTTAACCTGAGTAAATACGCACAAAAGCAGCAGAGATAAACTTTGGCACTTAGGCAGTTGGACCAGGAAAATGGAATCTTCGGCAATAGATAAACACTGGGCACCAAATAAAAAAAAAAACAAAACACATGCACCCAAGCTTTTGGTTGTTCAAATGGAAATCCAGTGCATTCTTTGTGAGGAAGAGCTGTTTGTGAAGGGGTGCTCTATTCTAACAACGGGTTGCCTCCTCTTCCTTTTTTGCTGTGCTTTTCTTTCCCACGTTGCCTCTGTGTTCTACAGGGTTTGAATTGATCCTCTGTAACAGGATTTGTAGCATCTGTGTACAGAATGTAAAAGGCGAGACTCCTGGACTACAGTAGGTAGGGACCTGAACCTAAAACTGACAGAAGGAACTTGCAGCATGTTTGAAGGTGTATTTAGGATGGATTTGCTTCTTTCTGACTGCTGTGGCTTGGCAACCTGTTGTGCTACATAGAGTACAAATATGAAATATGTATAAGGGCCTTACATCAGAAAGTGAAAAACACTATGTAATGTGTTTAAAGTGTTTTGAGAGAGGAAGTTATATCTCTAATCCTAAAGAGTTCTTTGTTGAAATTTACTTTTGTGTGTAAACTAATGGAGTTGTCAGTGTATAGATAATGTAACTCCTGTTTGTGTTTCCCAGCATTGCTTTATCGCATGATTTTCCTCTTATAATTGCATGCTCAAATCAACCAGTGGTTATTTTAATATATAATAAAGATGATTAAATGATCTTGGCAACATGTGACAAACTTGTGAAATAAGCAAATGATAAAAAGTTGCATTTTTATTTTGTGGATACAAAACTTAGAGCTGCATATTGCGGTCTTGTTCTAATGTGTTTCTTATTTCATATAGATATATATTGGATAAATAATGTCTTGGTTCTCTGTCTGCCATCACTGAGCTACTGATTCTTGGAGAAAGAGTAGTAGATTCAAATGTTTTTGAGCAATTGTTTGTAGAATTGTTATGTAATAATTTTATGCATGGTGTTATGTTATCAGGTACTGTTGTCAAGTCGGAGGTGCTCCTGTGTCAAGTCAAAAGTAGTCATTGCAGGGGGAGAAGGGAAGCTTTATTAGGAAAGAATTGCTCTTTATTTAATTCTGTGCCTTTTATTTGATCTGTCCTATAAAAGCTGATGTGCTGAATGTGGTTAAACGTTTATTAGAGTTTAGCTGGAAGAAACTGTTAACAATACGTTAAGCACTTCTAGATGTGCTACCATATTGCTATGTAATAATTCAGTTTTTCAGTTTTAACCATTCTCCTTCAATTTTTGCACACCGTTGTCATTCTGGTGCAGTGGTGAAATAAGCCGTGGTTTTGGAGGCTGGGTAGGACTGTTATCAGCTGGCTGGAATTTCCTGCTTGATGCAGGCCACAAATTCATATATCATGTGTGATAATTTGCTTGTAAGGATGGGCTTGTTCCTGCAATCTACTTAAATCAGCGGTGCATGTATCACATCTCCTGATGCAGATTATGATTGCCTCTAAAACTCATCTCTTCTAGGTGATTCTTTTAACATAAAATATACTCTAAAATATAAACAAGTACTGAAAATTAGTTAAAATTAGATAAAATTGCATTTTCAGAATTAGAAGTTACTAATTAATTTTTTCTGCTATTCTGTGCAGTACAACCTAAGTAAATTTCAGAGACCTGACTTGAGCTTGTGTGTAGTAACTTTCCTAGAGATATGAACTTGCTTCAGGTGCAAAAATAACCTTTTTTATTTCTTCCTCCCTGCAACAGGAATGATGAACGCAGTGGTGGCTAGAGGGAGACGTTTATCTTGCAGTTCATTCTAAGGATCATTAGATCTGGGGATTTGGCAGGGCTGTGTTGGAAACAAGATCTATATCCTATGCAGTTCTGACTGAGAATGCCCTTGTTAAACCTGACAGCGATGTCTCCTGTTCATCTGAGGCACTTATCTGATCACACGTCAATGAACCTACTTTCCCATTCCTAGGGAAGTGAAAAAAGGATTATATATGCTTCTTAGACTCTTGTTTTAACTCATTGAAGTTCTAGCAGTGTTAATGTGGGACAGTGTAGAGAAGCTACCAACAGTTTGTCATTTATTCTTAGTCAGCTCTCTTCACTGTACATGATTTCATTTTGTTGAACTATCCGCAGTTGTTTTTCGACTGCTCTTAACCCCTCTGGAGCTGCTGTTTTGTATCACTATACTGGAACTTGAGAGAAGACCCACCCAGCAGAGGAAGAGTGGAGGTTACATTGAAGCAATGAATTTCACACCAATGTATTTGTTTTTACAAATGACCTATTATGACTTGGTATTGATGATCTGTGAGCAGACAGCTCAGGAAGGCCCTGCTATACCAAAACAACACAGGAGGATCTGTAGTGATTGCAGAGTGCAGATTAACCCAGATGACACAGTACTGATGTGAAGGGTACGTGGACAGAGGATTTGTTATACCAGATGTGGTGGCAGGTCCAGTTGATTTGTTTGTTGCTGAATGTTAGAAGTTCCTTACACTTCCTAAGAAGGTGAAAGCACCCCCTCACACTGCAGTCCTTCCCTTCACAGGATGCTGTATGGGAGAGAGGTGTTTGATTCCTATGTCGGTAGTTCCTGACCTTTTTCCTACTGTTATGAGTGTTGCTTTCTCCACACTGCTCCTTTTGCTTTCTGTTTTGTCCCCTTCTCCTTGTACATCCCCAAATACTGTATTGCTTCCTTTTCCCCTACAGCCCATCACATTCCTTCTTACAGGTATTGGCTCTGTTCCCTTACCTGGCTCCAGGGGCCATCTCTTCATTCTTCTTGCACTCTCCTAAAGAACCTAAACTAATGAACTAGGTTGGATCCAGCTTATTGTCTTCCAGTTTGGCCCTGCATGGAACAAGCAAAGGTTCACAGAATTTGATAGTCAGATCCCATGCTTTTTAGCATTTCCCATGCTACGTGTGAAGCAGCTGATTTAGAATTAGTCCAGTTGATAACCACTATATTTTATATTGGGAGTGTGTACAGATGTTATTATGAGCATTACCTGCATAGTTAATTAATAAAATACCTTCAGTGTTTGTGATTTTTCTTATAAAGGCCATGTTACAGAAGAATTGGAGTTAATATTTTCAGAGCTAGACTCAGGATTTTTCAATTGCAGAAGAGCCAAGAGCCAGAGAATCTGGGGTACCAAAATGCGGGTTGTACATTGTCCCATGTTACTGACCATGAAAGCTCTACACCTGACATAAAGCTGCTGACTAGTGCCAATATACAGGAACAGATTCCTGGATTGGAATTCTCTTTGAAAAGTCAGACCTGTGCTCATGAAAGTGGTACATCAGAATGTTTCTCGTCACTAAGCCAGAAGACAGAATGATGGCAATATGTATTATGTCATTAATGTGTGAAGAGTGAAGACTCACTGTAGTGGCAGAGTTTTCTCAGTAGAAGTTCAGAGCTAAGATGAGAACTTGCACAGAGTTTGCACCTGTGTAAAGAAGACGTGCAACTATAATGTGGAGTTGCAAAGGTAAGTCTCAGTAATGCACTGATTTGATTTTAGGTATGGAGACCATCACAAGCAGACTTCTATCTGCCTAAATCCTGAACACTTATAGGTAGGGTGTTTTCCACCTCTACCTGTGACGCGTTTCTGTTTTCATGCCTTGGATCCCACGAATCAGCTCTGTGAAGGAGCAGCTTTAGGACCTGTTCAGTATTTTTGTAGACCTCCTTAAATCTCAGATCAGCAAAACTTCTTTCTTATGGGAATTAAGTATCTGCAATACCTACATTTAAGATTTTGCAGGTTTAGGGTTGGAATAGTTATTGAATTAACATGCCATTTACAAGAATTAACTGTACTTGTGTTTTTCATCTGTGCACATTTTCATACCAAATACATGTTTTTTGGTAATTTGCTCAGTGGAAAACTAATGTATCATGGTTGCCTTATTAGCTAAATGCTTTTCTCCATTTGCCTGGCACTCTGCTAACTCTTATCAAAGCAAGACCCTGATGTTTGGAGTATTTGTGGTTTATTAAATTAAAAAGAATTAATGTGCATGTGGTTTGAAGATTGCATAGTTTAAAATTTTAAAAATAGATCCCAAACCTTGCATCAGTTTCAGTACCTGAATATTTTTAATTGGAAGTTTTAATTAAAAAATAAAAAGTGCTACAACACATAACAAGGAACACACTAACTTTTCCAGGTCTGGGGGACTTGAGGGATCACATCATGTGAATTATATCAATTAAAAGAAAGCTTACATCAAGCAGCATGAAAAAAATTATGAGACATGCTAAGTGCTACAGAGAAAACTTACTCTTTATAGCTGTGAGCCCCTCTCAGAAGAGCAGTGCACAAAGGCTGTGCATAGGTACATTTTCCTTCTTCGCTGCTTGCCCAGAGCAGAAGCTGGACATATATTAGCAATATGTCAGTATGTTGGCGTTAGGGCTCAGCGCTCACAATGAGCATTTAATGAACTACTTTGATGCTTTAAGGATCCCCATTGCCAGAAGGATCACGTATTCATGGATACACGTGCTGCACAGCTGTTACCGAGAGCTACGTTGACCTCCACAATCCTGAGTTTGCTGCTTTCTGAAAAGCTACATGTCCTGCTGCTTCAAACTATCACCTGCCCTATTAGAAATTCTCCTCAGCTTTCCAGACTCCTTGTCTTGTGAGTAAAGGCTTTTATTTCATCCTTTTGCAAGATTTCCATATGATAGATCATTGCTGCTTTTTGGGATGTGATTGCTATACTTGTGAGCCACCTTGTCTGTTAGGGTGCTGGAGGGGGTTCATATGGCCACCTTAAAGACAGGCTCCAGTCCACACATCTTAAAAGAAGCTGCCCAGCCACTTTGTACTGGCCGAATTCATCCTTTTTTCCACATTAGTATTCTTTGTATTACTGTGCCACCTAAGACACAAAGTCACAGGGAGGATCACAAGGATAGTGCACACAGATCCAGTCTTTTTTGATACAGGGATACCATGCCTTCTATGGTAGTTCTTTAATTTGCTATGTAGGACCTGCTGGCTTGTTCTGAGAAATGCGTAACAGCTTCTACAGGAAGACAGTTCCCATTTTGCACTGTTTCATGCTCATTTCATTTCACTTCACATACTAGTACACAAGAAAATAACTTTTTCCCTTTCCAAAGTCTCATAGTGATCAATTTAAACTTTCTCATCTCTTCTGTAATCAGTAGCTGTTATAATTTGATCTGTGTGGTTCATTTCTGTTTAGATTCTTATTTTCAGGCAGGCTCCCTGGACTGTAGCACTGCAGAACAAAGATTGCACATGATAGCTCTGTGTGAGTTGAAACTTTATTCTTTTATTTTTCTTCTTTGTGAACTCAGAGATGCCTGATTAGCAGAAGTAGCAACACCAATAAAAAGTCAACCTGCAGTCAGCCTTAGAGAAAAGTGTGTACATATTGCCTACTTTTGAGATATCTGAAATATAGGATATATTGATGAACTATCTTGTTTGCATACAAATGCAAACAGTGATTAATGACTACTAATTAATCATTAATCACTGTATTATCCTAGGCCCTGAGAGAACACACCAGGGTATCAATATTCTTTTTCCAATTAGTATTTCTACTAGCAGTAGCTAGTAATACTTGCAAATGACCATGTCAGAAAATAACTTTCATCCACAGAAAGGAACTGTGCAGATGTTTACCCTCCCCACAAAATCACCAGTCCGGCACAAAAAGTGGAATAAGGGAGTTTGCAACATGGCATATCCTCATCATCATTAAATAATATCCCCTGCAGGTAACATGGCCTCTGTGAAAAGAACATTCCTTAGTTTAGTTCTAAACACACTTGAATTTGATTTATTTTGGGAGGCCCTTTGAGAACAGACTGTAAATTCATGTGCATGTCTTTATTGATGTTTTAAAGAGAACTAGTCAATCTTTTTGTTGTGAGATAATTTCTGGAGGCAGGAAAGAAAGCAGTTGCTGTACTAATTTCAGTAAACTGACATTTCAAATTCTGTCAAGTTCCTTGGTAAAAAGTGTTTTATTGCATTAATTAAATGGCTTGTTGGAGATGCCACATTGCTGGATACCACTTTAGGTAACAACTAATAAATAATGAAGCGAAAGAAGGAAAGCAATGGAGGAGGGGAAATTTCCTGAAAAGGAGGGAGGAAGAAACACTGTTTATACACTGGTGGGGAAGAAAGTAGGGTTTTTCTTTTGTAAATATCTGCCTATCATCCATTTCCAAATGAGCTTAGGATTTTTCTGCCGTTCAATCAATGTGAAATTAAAAGTAAACCAGCAATAAAGAGAAGGAAAGAAGCTGTTTTTTCAGGTTCCCAGTAATAAAGAGAACAAATTGGTGGCCTCAGTTGTAGGCTGGGACTTCCATTTTTCTGCATTAGTATTGGGGGTTTCTAGATAATCTGTGTGCCAGACAGTGCTAAATTAACATACCTCCTCTTACTTAGGAGGATTAAAAATTATAGACATGGAATTGAAATATGCAAAAGTAGCACACGTGCTTTTTCTCTGTAACCCCCTGAAAAAATATAGATTGATTCATTGTAATTTCTGCTTTGCTTGACGAGAGCATGCTCCAACCACCTTCATTTGATCCTTAAACTTCATTGTGAGTCCTTCAACAGGGGACACAGGTCTTTAAAACTACAATTTCCTCAAAATATTATGTTAGGGAAGGATTTAAGTAGCTACCTCTTGATTACTATAGGCTAGGGTGAAATTGGTTTAGAAAGAATACTTTTGCGGAACAGAACTAATTTTACCTGGAATGCAAATGTTACCGCTCCTGTACTTCTGTGGAGGCAGAAATAATCCTCAGGCACAATGGGAAGGAAGCAGAGCTTCAGTATCTTAGCCTGAAGTGTGACCAAGAGAAATAAAGCACAGTGAAAGCACTAAGTGCAATCAAAGGCCTGTGGTCTTGAGCGCAGTTGGAATGGCCAGGTTGCTCTCACAGCACTGTATCTACATCGTTTAATACATGGACCAGCCAATCCATTTACCTCCTGCTTTGTAGCTTTTGTATTGTTACAATCTCGACATTAGAGCAGCTGCTAGTTCCTCACGTGTTTTGACTTCTTCCTAGCATTAAGGCTTTTTTTGTGGTAATTGCTGTGAAACCTTTGTGGTGTTACAGACTAATGTATTGCAGCAAAGAGCTGGATTTGGAATAGAGTTTGGACCCAGGTGGTTTCTGTAGCAGAGCTCAGCACTAAGCATTGGTGATAGCAAATACACATCTGTAAAGGACATTGTCCCAAGATAAATCATGTTTGTGTCTGTTCAGCAAAGGGATAATATTGTCTTCTAGAAAGCGAACCGTTATATTGGCATAATTGCAGTCTGATGTTAAATCAGTCTGAGCTCTTTTAAATACGTTTATTTGATATTCTTGTTTAGTATTATGCCACTTGTAAAGCTTGAAGAAATTGCTGCTTTTCAGTGGTCACTTATAAAGAAAACTACATCCCAGTAATGAATGCATTATGTAAGCAGTTTATGCATATTAATGTCAGACTTGACCTGAAGTATGGAAACACTAATCCACATCTTTAGTTTTGCCTTGTAAAATGATTCTCTGGGTGGAATCAGGCTCAAGTTAAGAACTGGCTTTTAACCTGTGTGTGATGCACTAAATAATTTTGTATGATAAGGTGTGCATTTTTTGAAAAAAATAGTCATGTCCTGAGTTTCCTGCCTAAGCATATGAAAGGAGAAGGGATGGTGCTTTCATCACCTCAGCTAGGAGCATGTTGAGTGGAAACACATGAACTAACTACACCTTTCACTGCAGTGTTACTAAAGGGCAAAGTCCAGCGCTGTAACTTCTGAAGCAGAAATTATTTGCACCCAGTTCGAAGAATATCTGATACTTGTTTTCCCAAATGGGCCTTCCAGGGCTTCACCAGGCTGTTCATGTTTACAAGGAGTTTACCAGTCCTAGAGTCCTCCTGGCCTGCTATAAGGTAGTCAGTACCTAATTTAAAAGAAAAAAAAAAAAAGCAGATGGTCTGATGTTCATAAGGAATTGTCACCACTGTTTACAGGGGAAGAAAAACACCTGGTGAGCATTCTGTCCTTACCAGGATTGAGAATGGGACATGTGCAGCCCCTGTTAGTCCAGGATTCTGGGTAAATGCTTCTGTTGCTCCGAGCAATTTTCACTTTGCCTGATTTCAGGACCTTCTTCACTTTCACAACAACTTCTGCATGGGTCCCTTTGTCATGAGCAGAGAGGATTCTTGCTTTTATCACTGTCCAGATAGAGATCAACAATGAATTTCTAAATATCGGTTTATTCTGCTAAAAGTTAGAATTTTACCACCTTGAAAGAAGACATGAAAAGAAAAAAACAAAACTGCAGTTGTACAGAAAGTACAATGCTTCTCCATTTCACTTGTGGTTCTTATAGATAAATTTGGAGAAGAAAAACTAGATTCTTCTTTTGAAGTAGATAACGCATCCTTTCACCATGTTATTTAGCAGCTATTTTTAATGGGCTGATGTCAAACACTTGGAAATCATAGGAAAGCACTTGTATGTATACATAAGGAAGGGTGAAAAACCCAGATCAGCAGCTACCAGTCTGATTTTAAGTGCACTGATTATATTTTCTAGTTTGAAAACTTGTTGAGCTTTAACACTGACCTCTCAAAGATTTTGTCCTGTGGGAAGGGACTGCCTACTCTACAGGAAGAAGTCAGGAAGTTTCCCATCAGACTGAAGGCATGTCACATGGCTAAAATGCCATGATTGCACAACAAACCAGAAAAGGCATTTTTGTTTTGTGGTCCAATATTTGGTTGCTGTCACAAATTTCTTTTCCTTTTAATTTAATAGGATCCCGTAACTTTTTGGCAGGGCAGCCCCATCTAGATCAGCCCCGCAAGCAGGCTTTGTTGTGTCATGGCACAAGCACATAACACCTTTGGATTCCAGAGCTTTCCTTTCTTGCTTCTTGTGATGGCATGAAGCAGGTGCTCATAAGCAACAGTATTAAGTATATTCTTGGTAAATCAGCATGCCCATTTGAACCTGCATAATGAGTGCAAAAACAATGGCACTCATACAGTGGTTTAGATGTGAGATTTTTATCATCTATTCTTGATGTAGAGGCCAATCATTCCACTAAGCACCTCTCCTGCTGTAGAGGGAAGCTGGCTGCGTGGGAAGGAGACACCATGGAGCCTTGCATGAAAAATGCTTTTCAGTTCTGATCAGAAGTTGGACATGTCACTAGATGAAAAAGGCTGAAGAAATGCTACCTCCCATATCATAACTTAACCAATCCTGTTGTTTTTCATAACTATTGGCTAACAACATGCACAGAGAGAACATTGTGAAATTACCATACCTTGAGGGCATGTTACCCACTTACCATAGGCGTATTTCATTTGGCAGAAGTCAGCGACGCTCCCAAGCACCTTTTCTTTGCACACACACTTTTCTAGTGGGGAAACACCAGAACACAAAAGGTTGGAGAAGAGCCAAGAGAGAGAGAAAAGAAGTTAGGTATCTACAGCTCCCATGAGCTGTATGGACCTTAAGAGAAAGTTTGAGAGTGAGCTCAGTTATTTGCAAATGTGTTTCTTGTTATATGATACAATAATTATGAAATCTTATCAGTACTGTCAGGTAAAATGCAGCTGCATGAGGTCTATTGTACAGTTCATAAACTGATCCTGATGAAGAGATTTGTAAGAATCAGATCCAGATGTAAATCGTGTAAGCAATGATACCTTTGTCTGATCTCGTGACCGCAGTAATGCTCATCCTTTCTGTATTAAGGCAGTACCTGTCTCAGAAGAGTCAAGCCATGCAGTAAGTGGTGTTACCTCTGGGTCTTACCAAGCCGCTGATGATGGTAAGCGCTGATCTTTACGGGGCCGGCAAAACTGAGAACTATTCAAGTGTTAACAGTGCCACCTCATTCCTACTTTGTAACACAAACTGGATACACTATGCTTTACTTTCTCTCCTGAGTTGTTGTGCCATGAGGAATATCTTACACTTAAAATCACTGGCATTCCACACCAGAGGCTGTGCATTTCAGTGGTGGCTGACATGAGATTTTTACAAAGAGCATTTGAAGTTCTGAACAGGAACCAAATGCTTGAGATGGAGCTGTGTAAAATTATAAGCGTTATGACTATAATTGTGACAACAAAAGGAGAGTATTTTTTCCACAAAATGTTATTTATGACTTACCAGTTTTTAAAACCAAAGTCAGATCATACAGTTAGTTTGGAAAATAACAATGCAAGTGGGATGATAGCCTATCAACTCAGATTAGTGAAGGTTGCCAGCAGATGGGGAATGGACAAGCTGGAGATGAGTGAATGGGTTCGAGTCAGAATGGAGAAAGAACTGGCACTGAGTGAAGTCAGTAAATGTTCCCAGACTCTGGGCTGTACCTGGGTGCCTCAGTGCAGAAAATCCCTGCTCGTGGTCATTCCATTTCCACTCCTCTTCGCTCTCGTTGGTTGGTGTTTGGACAAGGTCAGGGATTCGTCCACCGATGGGGATGTTAAAGAATGGCTCACTGTCGTAGCTGGGGGACACATAAAACAGAAGAATTAGCTGGGACACAACATGGGTGGGAAGCAGCTGTTTGTAGCACATGGCTATATCGAGACAGATCAGCTTGCTTTCTTCAGACTGAAAGCACCAATAAGAGCAAGACTTCATGCCAGGTAGAGATCACAAGACCCAGGCTTTTATTTAGGCCTTACCACTGCTGACTTAGCATTTTTTAAAGTACCTATAAAGCGTGCCTCTTTGCCTTTTGTTTATTTGGTTTTACAGAATTATGTAACTCAAAGTTAGTGACCACTTGATGTCACAAGGACCTGAGAACAGCTGTAGGACCCGTAGAACTGCAGTAGCTCAGCAAGTCACAGGGTTTCTGTACTGATTAGTGCCCATCTGGGGTATAGATGCCTGCCCCCTAGAAACAAGATGAAGACTTTGTCATTCATGGTACCCTGGGCACAGATGAGAGGCAAACTCTTCGGACTCTTCCATCCATTTCCAAGGCAAACAGGTGTATTTATAGATGGTATACATATCATGGAGTTATGGAATTGCCTATTATTACTGCGAAGAGTCATGATTTCAAGATTTCTTTGGATAATACACTGGTCTTAAAAGTGTGCCAGACACCAAATGCAATCTAAGAAACCTTTTATGATTTACAACCGCCTTTTCAAATGATCGTGCACCCTCCAAACAAATACTGCTGCAGTATTTGTTAGTCTTTGCTTGATTTCACAGAGGACCCAAAGGAAGGTTTCTTCACCTGTTGAAGCAGCGTCCAGTGTGCTGGTCGCAGTCTCTGGCGCAGTCACAGGGCCGACAGCCGTTTTCTCCGAAGCCCCAGTAGCCCACGAGGCACCTGTCGCAGTTGGGACCCGCCACACCTGGTTTGCAGTAGCAGAATCCCGTCCGGGGGTGGCACCTCCAGCTGCTGCTGAACGTTGCGTTGGCTGAACCCATCGGCTGGCAGGCACAGGCTGTGGAGACAGGGCAGGAAGTGAGTCACACTGTGTGCCGTGGGGGTCATCTGGTTAAGTGGCATTTCTGCAAGGCTGTTAAATTGTACCCTCATCCTCATGCTCAGTGGTTTTAAGTCAGAACTGGTAAACATTGCATTTCAGCCTACATTTGCAATATTTTTTTTGCTTCTTTTTAACTCGTTAAACACAGCAAAACAAGTGCAACTGGGAGCATTTATGCGTGAAAGTCAGTTCTTCTCTGCTACACAAACCTTGACCAAACAGGGTTTTTAAGTGGTACCAGGAAGACTCCCTTGTGTGTTTATTTTTAAAGGGGCTTGAAGGTCATTCACTTTTAAAGTGTTTTGCAAAAAGATTCACTAACATAGACAGGTATTGCCTACATCACCTTTCCTGTAAACACAGAGATCACAAAACTACCATTTCCTCTGGGCTAGATGCAGCTTATACAGGTGGTTCAGATGACCTGAAACATATTTTTGATTTCTGCCTCCGAAGAGTGCACAAATTTCCTTCAGTGCAAGTTTTAAGGGAGACATCTCACCCCACAGTACTATATGTGTATAAAGAAGCTGATGAATTTTTTTATTTTTTTTTTACAAATACATGAACAGATTTTTTACACGGAAAACAGAATTAGAGAAGACCTCTAAACTTGCTAGCTGTATTTTATGTGTAGCTGAAGATGAGCAAAAAGGAGGAAACCCCCGCCCCCCAAATCTTTCTAACACTGTTGCCAGGTTGGCACCAGCCTGGGAACTCAAGATGACTTGGCAGTAAAACAGATAGTTACAGCTCCTGTGGGCAACTTTGCCTCCACAGACAATAAATTGTCATTATCCCACCCCATTAGTACATTCCAGATGTGGCAGCGTCAGGCAGTAATACACAGAGAGTGGTGCAAAGCCAGCACAGTTGACTCTTCTCAATCAAGGCAGAAGCTGAGATGGTCAAGCCTAGTGCCAAGAGCTCTGCAGAGGTTAAATACAAGCAATAAACAAGCCCACTCATTTCTGGTATTCAAACAAATTTGATTAAAATGACAACTGAGCTGAACTCCAGCCTTCATATTTCAGATCTTTTTTGTATTAACAGAGCAGCATGCCCTGGCTTTTGCTTGTAGCACAGACTGAAAAGATAATGCATCACTACTTCATCCATCTGGAAGAGGGCAGAAATAAAAATCTTGTGGCTAAGACCTGCTTTAACAGAGATTTTCAGTTAAATGCTGGACACCCAGTGTGTTTACATAGCTTGGATCAGGGGACAGCGTTTTGGATATTTATCTGAACCAAACATGATGTCCAGAGCTTTTGAAGTTTGCCCATCATGGCTTCTGATCAAACTACTTTTCTTCATGATCTCACAGATAAGAGACCAAATGAATGCTGATTCCACACATCATTTTCCAAGGGGAAGGGACAAGTATGTGACTAGAATGACTTGAAAGTGGCAGGGACAGAATTCACTTTCATCTCCAACATCATATTTGATATTTAAGAAAATATCTTTTGAAAATTATACAAGAAAGAGGGTGAGCAATTTTGTATTTCTCTTATGACCTGCTTGCTGTACAGTTCTTTTTTCCCCCATGCCCTGTGTTCTTTATGCAAATAACTTTAATAATATTATTACACTGCTGTAGACAGATCTTGGTCTGTTGTTTTCAGGGGACACTGGCACAATAGCCGAAGGACAGAAAATAAGCGTGCTGTCCTGGGCAGTGTGCTCAGCACAATGAGCTGGTTGGCGGACGGCAGCAGCTCGCCTGTTTGCCACAAAGCAGCCTTGACTTTGGGAGCAAACCCAGAGCTTGTGCTGTCAGTTCTGGAGAGCAGGTGTAACACTGAAATGCTCATTAGCACTGACAGTTTCAAAGGCAAGTTATGATTTTTTTGCCCCTAAACCTGATTTTTTTTTTTTTTTGCCCTGATTTTTGCAGGGCTGACTGCGTCACCCTAGAAAAAGAGACATTTAGTTTGTCAGTCACTGAAAAAAATAAATGCCATAGATTTGGGGATAAGGAGGGGAAACACACCCTTCCTTTACTGCAGATAGGTCTGAATCACAAGGACTAAGAGGTTGCCAACATCTGGGTTGGCTTGAATTCAGGTTTGTTTTCACTGTAATATCTCTACATGTAGCATCTACCTGTGGAGTCGTCACCCAAAACATCTTACATTTCTGCAACTTCTGGGTCTTTATTCCCATCGTATTTCCAGTTTTCAGGTTTCATCAGTTAGAGTCTCATAACAGATGGGTAAATCATTTACATCATTAGAGTACCTATCCCCAACTGAGACTGGATCCTGATTCAGGAAGATGAGACTGTCTCCCATCCTATCCCTGAGGGAAAATATTACAACACAATGACTGACAGCATTGGTGAAAGCTGATGAGGAGATCAGAAAAAAGGGTCTTTTTTTATTTTGAGGCTACAGTTAAGAAAACCTAATGTTCCCAGATAAACTGTGGAGCATATCCTCCAGTTAGAAACCAGGACAACTTCTGGTAGATCAGAAAGCTGAATCAATACATGTACAACACTTTCAGATGAGTTATACAAGTGGCTTGCAAACGCTTTACTCAGTCTGTGTTTATTTAGCATTTCAGCTTGGGTGAGTACATTGTCTGGCTTCCAGAGTATTACGGCCAAAATCCCAGTTGTGCATCTAAGGTAACTCCTAAAATAAGAGCCCACATGTCACATGCTGAAAGGGCAGCTGTGGATGACTGGGTTTTATCTGCTTAACAGTACCATGGATTTGCAAATAAACCTCACAATTAAAGAAACATAAAAGCAAGTTGCCAAAACCTCACCCTTTTACATTTTCCAATATTTGATAACACTTTTCCTGCTGATTTTTGCTTCTTTTCTCTTGGCAAACCCTGGTTTTCTCTCTATCCACCTCCCTGTCTAACAAAACACCAGCCGACGTGACAATGGCCTTGTTTGTCAAAGGCATCATCAATTATGTTAGGGACGGTGTGCAGACAGTTCTGGCTCAGAGTTGGCTGGTTCTCCCCTTGACAGTAGTGTAGTGGAAAAATTTAGAATTGTACTTTAGAATTGGCTGTTGGTCACAAAGTATCACAAAGCATCCTCATGTCTTTTAGTCTCACTCCCATACTAAGTTTGTTTTGTCAAAAAGTACTGTAAAAGGGAGGAGACAAGAAGTAATGAAAAATGAATAATTCATACAGCAGCCTCCGCTCAAGTCCTCAATAAATCTGTCTGCCCTCAGCACAGCTGTCTTCTCCATTTAATTAGACACAGATGTAAAATATAATATTGGTTGTAACAATATGGTCCCAACTTACAGGAAAACAGCAGGTGCTCAAGTAATTCAATGTCCTCTGAGGTATCTTGCCTTAAACTTTGTCTAATAATAGCACATAAGATATGAGCAGACACTGGCTATTTGATAAAAAAAACAGGCAAAATGAAAAAAAAAAATCAAGCAAAGCCTTTTGAATCTGAAATATATACATGGGCATCTTCGGAGCATTTTTAGGCAATTTTTAAAGCAAGTCAGGTGTGGGGATTGATTCTGCCAATGTTCTTTCTTAAATGAAGGAAATAAGATAGACAGCTCTGTGTGTGGTCAGGGCTGATTAAGACAGACTTTGAACCAAGATGTGATGGGGCCTTTGTGATATTAGAATTAAAAGTTCACTCCCTCCGCTCAGAAGTAAAGGATGAGAAGCAGAGCCTTTGAGACCATGTGTGCGTGCATGTGCATCTGTGCACATTTTAATTTTCACCCCTTGTTCTCCAAGTAAAAAAGCTTGTTTTCCTGGAGACCCTTTTAAATGGGTCTACATGCCTGCATTATTTTTAAGCTAAGCAAAGGGTGAGCACAAAAGATGGTGCCATTTCAGAAAGATCCCTTAAGCCTCAGAATAAGCCACAGGAAAGGGGCAAGGATACAGCAGCTTTGCTAACCATTGGTTAGGAAACGATTAGGCTTCTGAGTCAAAGCTTCCATACAAGTCTATATCCAAACTGCTTAATCCTGTGTTGTCACCCCCAATAATAGGCAGGTGTGTGCCTTGCTCTAGGGCTCTTTTCATGCCTTTCTTTTTCCTTTTTTTTTTTTAATATAGATCTAAGCAGTGTCAAAACAAGGCTCTGCACATGACCCAGCTCTCACTCATCTCAGCTTCTAGGAACAGAAGTAGTGAAGGGATCAGAGGCAGGCCAACTCTACAGACAAAAAGGAATAGCAGATTCACACTTACATATCAAATTTCAACAGATTTTTTTTTTTTCCAAGGGAATGTCTTTGCAGTGGAGGGTCAGCTAAGGGTGGTTTAGATAGTGCCAGGAGATCCAATTGTTATACAACTTTTTTTTTTTTCTAACAGATTAAGAGGGAATGCTATTCATTATTATGACTAATGCTTAAAGACTCTTTCTGGGCCTGGGCAGTGTCCTGTTAACTTTCTGGGAGCCTGAGGGGGATGTCACAGCTGAACCTAGACTTCGCTCTGGATGGCAGAGCACTCTTCAAGCGTGCTTTCTCAAAGGGATTAGCACAGCATTTCATTCAGCTTTTTCATCAGATTTCCTTTCCCAGCTCAGTATCTACTGTACACAAGGGTCAAGTTTGATCTCCCATTGAGGGTTTTTTTTTTCCCTCGGAGTTCAAAATGGGAGGCTGAGCACCAGGTTGCTCTCACTAAAACCATCCATTCAGTCTGCCGTTTGCAGTTTATTACTGCTTTTCAACACTTGCTCAGTGGGTGGGTTTTCCATTTGGTGTTGTTAGTCTGGGTCTGTTTGCGTGATATTCTCTAAGTGGGATGATGCCTTGGAATTGGTACATTTAAATCCTAAAAACGTTCTAATCCAGAAGTGGCAACTCTTCAATTTATAATCAGCAGGCTGAAGTATGAGAAAAAAGTACCTGGTGGTCTGATTGTCCAATTTCTTATTATTAGCAATGCTCGAAAACAGTAGCTGTTTTTTTACTGAGTAACCAAAGTCATTTTTTAGGGTCACACAACCTCAACAACTTAGACCAAAGCAGATTAGGTTTACTAGCAGTGCAAGTTTTGCAACCTAAAGGATAGAGAAGAGGGTCTCTCTCTTACATCCTGCATGAGGCTTTCCAGTTTCATGTCAGCTTTAGGCATTTGCAGCTGATGGTGGTCCTGGAGGTGAAACCTTCTCTCTGTCACACTGAACCTGTTCTAACCAACACAACTCTGCCTGTCTCCATTGGTGTTTCTGGTTTTGCTGACACATAATAACCAAGGTAGTGAAACATTCCCTGAAAATTCTCTGTAGAAGTACAGCATAACATGAAGTTCACACTGACACACTGCCTGCAATGCACATGGGGAAGTGTTTGGGGGTCAGGACTTCCGTCATACAAAATACTACCCTATTAAGCTAATCTGTTGAGTCTTATTGTGGGAATTCTCCACCTTAAATAAAAGGGAAAAGGCACAGATTGACCACCTCCCTCCCAGGTTTCTCTTAACTCTGTAGTTATATCTAGGATACCCTCTATTCTCAGAGGCACAAGCATCGTTCACACACTGACAGTCTCTGGAGTGAACCACAATGCCCCTTTCCTTATATCTTGACATGCTAAGTGTGCCTTTACACACCTGGGAAAGGTCCCATTGACTTGAATCGTGCACAGATAGGGTCGTGCTTAGCTCTGCAATAATGTTGAATCAAGCTATTTAGATGCATCTCAAGCAACACAAACTCTAGTGCTGGCTAGTGATCAGAGTACCTCTTAAGTCAAGGAAATAGATATGTTTTAGAGGGCAATTCAGTTCATTTATCTTAGACTGCAATAAGTAATTCCCCAGAGGTTCCCCTGTTTCTCCACTGACAGTACAGTGAGCCTAGAAAAGACATATAACTTTCAGGTGACTAAAGCAGGATGGCAGCTATCTAGGCATGAACATGCAAGTCAAAGTGGAGACAATTGTATTTGGGGGCCTTCTGCTGGCAGCAGCATCTTCCCAGGTGAAAAGAACATTATTGTGCTTGACTGGCATGACAGGAATAAAGCTCTTTGAACAAGGTAAATTTCTGAACAGTTTTTCTTTTGCTGTGCAGAGTATTGGCAGAGGGTACTGAGAGACCTGTAACAAGAGCAGACAAAAGAGGCAGAGGTAGAGTCAAGGTCTGATTTCATCCAGGCAGACTGTTCTAGGGTTTCCACACAGATAGGCTGTATTTTCAAACAAAGTTTTTCCCTCTTCATTGCTCTCCAGTGCTCCTTGACTTTAACAGTTATCTAGTATTACACATGATGCTGGTTACTGCACTGTCACCCTGCTGCTCGATACAAGAGTTCCTACACAGATTCTTTCAGGTACTAGGAGATTGAAAGCTAATCTTCTGGCACACAACAGTTCGTTCTCATTACAATATTTCTGTGTAGCAAATGTGCTCAGAGTAGAAACAGGACTAGGAAGGGGCCACCATAGAACACTGAGGGATACAGGGTAAGTCAGATAAGCTCACCCTCAGCCCTGTCTGCTGATCAGTGTTCTGTGATGAGCATCGTGAAATCGAAAAGAAAGGGTTGTGTGGAAGCAGTCTGGGCTGTCACCAAGTTCCAGCAGGAAGAATGTAAAAGAGCAGAAGCATTGGATATGGTGGGCACAGAAAGTTTAACCAATATCACAAGCCACACAGTCCTAGGCAGAGGAGTGTTCGTAACCCGAATGGTAAAGAGGAATAATGTTGAAGAACATTGAAAGGGTGAGGAAAGCTTCAAAAGCTCATGATGTCAGTGGGCATGAGGTTAGATGACAGAGGATGAAGTTCTCTGTGCTAGCAACTGATGTCTGAGCTGTGGGGAAGGAAAATTATCCAAAGGGAAAAAAGAAATTATGTAAATTATTGGAAGTAGCAACCTCCCAAATAGATGCCAGATGGAATCAGATGTGTGAAGCCTGGCAGGATATTCAGGAAATGTTTACACTAAGTAAGGGAGATCTGGGCTGTTTTCCAGACTGGCTGGGTGCAAACCACCTTGATCCAGAGGTTGTACACCCTCTGTGTGCAGCCATTAGTGCCTCTGTGCCAGTCACTTCCTAACACATTCTGCTGAAGTGTTAATGATGCAATTAATTTGGGCAGATCACACCATAATACAGCTGTGGAATCCAGAGATAAGTCTAACTGAGCTCTCATCTATTTGTTTCCAAGTTAATATACATGGTCCTGTGCTTCCTCCATCTATTACTGTATATATTTATGTGTACTGATGTTAACAATCAAATGGAATTTAACAATAGCTTGCACACAGGCACACACAGTCTTGAGAGGTGCAGAAAAAAAACCCAGGTTTTTTATGCCTCAAGAAAAGGGGACCATATTAATTTAAAACCAAACACAAGAATGTAGCTTTCCCCAGAAGGCAATGCGTCATTATCACAAAAAGAAAGTGTGATGCCAGGGGAGAAACAGACACAAAAAATCAGGATGATCATCTATGATCAAAAACTGTAGGTTAGGAAAAGAATACAAAGGAAAGATAGTAATACTCATGAGTTACCTCTATGGGAGTTATTGTTTCTATAGAAATTGTTTGTTTCATTCTTTTAATGATTCTTGCACCATTCATTTGTCTTCACCACATGTAACATGGTCACTTACGTTTGCAGACCTCTGCAGAGGACATGGGTTTCCCCCTGTCTCGGTAATACCCTGGTTTGCACCTTTGGCACCGATGTCCCTCTGTGTTGTGCTTGCAGTTGTCACAGACTCCCCCACTGCGCTTTCCTGATGCCAACCAAACACTCAGGTCAAAATGGCAGCTCTCGGCGTGGTTGTGACAGCGACACTCTGGCGGGGACAGGAGAATATCCTTCAAGTTTACATAACAGACACAGCAACGCTGGTCAAATAGTATCAGTTTCCAAACCAATCTGATGGTATCTTAAACCCTGATGGTATCTTAAACCCTGCTAGAACCTGAAACATGAGGGGGCACAGCTGCATGAAAACTAAATTTCTGGCCTGTAAATTCCACTTCCCAATAGCCCCAGTGGGTCAGCTGCAGAAACACATGGTGCATACTGAAGCTCTCCACCAATGACCAGCAATTTATCCCCAGTTTATGTAATTGCACCATTGGTGTAAATCGACACAAGTCTTTGTTAGGGAGCTTTGCCTGCTGGCACGGTGAGTGCTCATCCTGAAAGCCTGGATCACTACCCTCCCTTCCACTTACTTCTGCATTCATTTGGGGCCCCTGTTTTTCCATCTCCTGGCTTCCAAGGCTGATCATTGTACAGGGGAGCACATTTCTCACAGTGATCTCCTGCTGTGTTGTGCCTGCACACACACTTCCCATGGACCTGTCAGGGAAAAGAGAATAGAGTCAAATAGCAACAAGCAAGAACATGGTGGAGTCCCCAACAGCCTCATGAGGAGGTGGGGCTTCTCCTGCACAGCTCTTACACAGCTGTGTGGCTCTCTTAGGAAACCCACAGAGCCTGGAGCTTAAACATGTAGCCTTCTTCCTTTTAGTTTCATTTTTAATCATGGAAATACTCCATTATATGTCAGATTTTGCAATCAGCTATTCACACCATAAACCTGATCTTGGAAATTGAGCTACTCCAGACTTCACACAGAATGTTACTATTGAAACTGGTTCTGTGGTCAAGTCATTTCACACATCAGGAATATAACAGCCAGTCCCACTATACACTGTAATCTGGTGCACAAGATTCTGTAGTATTGAGCCACATTCAGGAAGGGCCTTACAGGAATGTTTTTAGGTTGTTGTTTGGGTTTGTTGGGTTGGGTTTTTTTTTTAATAAAGAAACAGGATTCCAATATCTGTTTGCAATGCTCCAGAGAAAGAATTTCCCAAAAAAATTATTTGAGGAAATACCCAGTATAGAGAGTGGGAGAAAGGGAAAAGTGGTACCAAACATTACGTTCCACACTTATCACTAGAGAAGCTGCTAATTAGTGATATGTATCTCCCATGCAAGGAGACACTTGTACTAGAGCAGAAAATGCACAGAAACCAGGGACTAAACCTCCATGGGCTGTTGAGGATGCTGAGCTCTGTAAGCACCAGCACAGCTCTGGCCCACTGCACATTACACAAAAAACAGAGGCTGAAATTTCATTTTGACTGGGGTGTGAATTGACTCTAATCCTTTAATCTCACTAGTAATCTGAGTTACAGTTTTCCACAGTCTTTCCTGAAAGTCAGACTCTCCCTTTGCCATCCCCCCCTTCCCCATCTGACAGAGCAGGTAGCTTGGGGTCAAGAGAGAAGCGTTCAAAAAAAGCAGTTGCATGAATGTGCTCCCCTGCCCCCAAACTCATGTGCCTGCAGCAATTTGCTCTCCGCTCCCCTGGTTTCTAATCCTCCCAGAGCAGAAATGTGATGTAGCAAGCAGAGGGATAGGCTGCAGCTGATGCCATCGCCCCTCCATGGCCAGCTGGCAGGTTTGCTGCCTCCTCACGGAACACTGAGCACAGACTTCAGGGTGTGCGTTTGTCTGTCAGAGCTCAGCACCAGCAAACCTCGGGGGGATGCAGCATGTAGTGCACAACGTGATGCCTCTCCAGACCTTTGCACAAGAAAGTCATCCACTTTCAAAGCACTAAATACAAAGTCAAAAATACTAATAAGAGACAATGTTGTGCTTCCCCCTGTTTGGGTTTGGCATTTCGGGCTTAACATTCTCCCCTGTGGACACAGGGAGTGCTTTTCAGAAGCCAGAGAAAAGAGAAAAGGCCAGGAGTGAGAAAAAGTGAGCCTCACCCAGAATGATAGATTTTAACATCCCCAAACTTCAGACTCCGTCTGGACTTTACAGCTTATTCCAAAATGGGTCAGAACAAAATCTTGGATCCATTCACTTCTTAGGAAAGTGCTTCTTGAAATGTATTTCAATGCAAAATTTGTAAGTTGGGCCATTTGTTTTTGTTTTTTTTTTTTTAGAAACATAAACAAAAACTGTACATTTGCTACTTAAAAAAAAACCATGAAAAATGCTGAGATTGTACAGCTGGGGAATGGCATAATTAAACTGTGCAATCTTGTTATAGCCTTGAATGACATGATCAAATATTCATTATTCTACGGGACCCTGCACTTACAGTGCAGTGGACAGATGATGTGAACTCTCATGAACAATTATGCAGAAAATAAACAGGAAAATCCAGTGAGAAAGGAAAAGTCTGGTTGTTCTTTGGAAAGTAGCTGTGTTAGTTTGCTCATTGCCCACTAGTTTATTGTGAACTGTAGTTTGTGGCATGTTGTGAGTAGGATAGAGGCATAGAGGAAGCTTCCTGTCTGTGATCCCTCCTATGGAACCATTTACCAAATGCGTGTGGAAAGAAGACTGACTTAAACAAAAATGTTGAAAAGCCAAGCAGCCAGCAGACAGGAGAGCCACTGAGCAGGCAAAAGGAAACACAGGAGCTGGCACAGAACTTCTTTTAGAAAGTGATCTCACAGACAGCATTTACAGGTGAAACAGATAGGGAACAGAGTGCAACATGAGGGGAGAATGAATTACAGAAAGAATTTGGATAGGAGAAGAGAGCAGAGACAAACAGCTCACATAGAACACCCAAGAAAGATGATTGATGGATGTAAGTGGCCACTGCAGAAAACTGGTTAATGCAGAAGAAACTGAGCAGTGGAAGAGACCTGCTGCAGTGTGAGGTGAAATAAGGGTAGGTGAGGTGTCTGCAAATAACAAGACAAAACAATTTGTTCTATTAGAGAGGAAGAGATAGGAAAGGCAGCCAGAGACTAAAGTCCAGGAAGGAACAAGAATGAAGTACAGGAAACTGTAAGATAAAATAGGAAATGGGATATCTGCTTAGGGAAGGGAGAATGTGAGAGTCACACTCAACACCAGCATGAAGAGGGCAGGCATGTCTCTGACTTGTTATTCACTGCTGAAATAAGGCTGCATTTCTCTCACAAAAGTGCATCCAAAAAACCTAGAAAATTGTGTTCTCTACCAAATGCAAGACCTCAGGATGCACAGAATCTCACTGAAACATAAGGATTATCATGCCAAGGTAACAAAATAATCAGACAAGTAGAGATTCAGGGAAACTACACTGATATTTTTCTATGTCCTAAAAAGCAGGGTTAGAATTATGAGGAACTGGTGATTAAGGAGAGGATTGTCAGGAAGCAGCAAGGACCAGTTTCTCTTTAAGGGCTGAAAAGGTGCAAAGCTGAGGGCTATCACAGCACAGGCTGTGCCCTTACTGAGGGGACACCATCCCAAGCACAGTGGGCAGAGCAGGAAGCTGGTACCACAGACATAACAAGGGGATGGACCAGGGCAATACAGGAGCAGTGAGAGACAGGCCCAGAAAGAAGCTCCCAGCGTGGGTTCAAAGCCCATTCAGAGGACAGAACAAGAGACAAGCTACAGCACATGCCAGAGGGGGCCACCATAAGGAAAGATACCTACAGCATTGACCCAGGGGCCATCCAGAAGCCAGAGCCAGAGCCAGGGATACACACAAACACACCCACAGCATACTCAACACAGGACTAACAGCCCAGGGCTGAGCTTAAATAGAGCCCCCAGGCCAGTGGACAGAGAGCACGGGTAAGAGTCCCAGGTGGGGCTGGTCAGGGCTGTTAAAGTTCAATTAGTGCCTTCAGGACTCTAATACTAATAATACTTGGATTGCCACTGGATTAATATCATTGGAAGCTTTGGGAATCTGACTACTAGGAGGCATCTGAGGAAAAAAAGTATTTCAGCTTTCTGGATTTGGAGCTGAAAAGCCAGGTAGAGGAAGTCTGAAAGCAAGTTGTGAGCAACAGAGGCTTACACAAGATTCATGCCATCAGTTAGGAAACTAGCTGGCTTTCATCTAAAGCCTGAGTAGTTTATGACACTGATTTATACAAATGCATATAAATATATTGGTACGGCAGGAGAAAAATTGAAATCCAGGGGATTTCTGCCTCACATCTCTCATATTTCACTTTATTTCACTGATCCTTAGATACTAAAGTATTTAGGCCTGCATGGACTTCTCCACAGTGCCATTGCTGCAATAATTGAGTGTGTCAGAGATATTATGAAATTTTTATGACACTTCCCTTATCTGCTTCTCCTCATTACTCTGATAACTCTAGTTGTCTCCAATGCTCTTTCCCATTCATTGAAGCATCATTGTATTGAGAGTTCAGTTGCTTTGTCATTAATTTTTTAAACTGTTTTTAACTTATTGTGGGGAATGGATCAGAGAAGAAGATGCAGTGGCAGGCAGACAGACTGTGTGATCACATAAACCTCCCCATTTCAAAACAGCAGTCTGAAGTACCGTGTGCGTCACCTGTTAGAGTTTGCATTCTTACAGTTCAGCCGGGGTTGTTCATGTCACTAATGCAGGCTATCAGCTTTGAAAGATGAAAACTCCTGCTTCCAGTTTTCTAATCAATTTTGGCAAAGGGTAGAAGTTTAGAAGCTGATACACTTGCAGTTAGAGGATATTATTAGTCCAGGAAAGGAACACAAATGTTTTGTTCTACTCAATCACCATCATATTGGCTTTAATGGCCACATGAAAGCTCTGCTTTTGTGTTTTGATATAGCAGCTAAGTTCTTAGGCTGTGGTTTCATGATGCAAACTTTTTGGGGGCAGTCTCAATTTGAGACATTTCTGCTTTCTTTACTATTTTTTCCCATGATATCACCTGCATCATGCCCTGAGTCATGTGTAAATTGGTCTGTGAAACCACACTATGTTTAAAAAAAAGCTAAACCATGTTTTTTTCCCTTGGCACTAGTATTTTTAATCTGGATTAATTCCCTCATCTGCCTCACAGTACAGTCATGCTGTTACAAGTCTGGTGTTGCTGCCAAAGGCTTTGATTTTTACATCTACCACCTGAGCAGCCTTGACTCAGGACACAGAGGAGGTTATAGCTGCGTGGATTTTAATGCCAGGATGATCAGTTTGAACCTGCTATACTAAGCCATGAATTTCATCCAGTAGTTCTTCCATGAAGCTCCGTAACTTCTGGTTGATTTATAGCAAATAGTGTAGGACCACATCCTGTTTTCATACAACAACTCCAAGAAATTACATCATATTTATTCACCTTTGGCTGCACAGAGTTGCTTCACCTGAATTCTGATCCACAGCTGAGAAAGTGAGTGAAAATTTTCCACCTGTTTGTCCTCCACTTTTTAAATTTTTCTAAACTCCTTGTATAATACCTTTAATAAGGTAGATATACCAATAACGTATTTCTAAATAGCTTTGTATAATACCTGAAGTCTCTTGCTTTCTCTCTGCCCATTTAGTTTCTTTACCCATTATCCTTTCAGTAAATTCAGTTGTACTCTTTCTCCTGGGCTATTCTCAGTCTATTTGGGGGCTTTTTTCCTAATCAATGAAGGTTAAATTTGGAAGTATTCCAGGTCAGAGCAACTGTTGCTGATTCGGAGAAAGCGTTTGTCTGTGGACTCTGTATTCACTCTGTAATGTCACCAGAGAAATTTTGGATACGGCAGTTTGCAATGACATCAGAGGCTTGTAGTACCTGCTTGTAGTATAATAAGAAGATCTGGGACCCTTGTGGCAAGGCCACCTCAGCCCATACAGGTTTTGATCTCCACAGCAGTGAATGAGTGAATGAGCTGCCCCTGGCTCCAAATTCACTGAATAGACAATGGTGGAGGAAAATCAGTGATAGTGTTCGGCTGAATATTCAGACTGGCACCACTAAGACCTTTTTGAACAGTAACAAATGAGCAGGATAAACAGACCGGAAGAGGTATAAAATTCGTGCTTCCTGTGAGGGGATATAACTCAACCTGTGACAGTTTCAAAACACAACTCCATCCTCTGCCTGAATTCACCTCCCTCAGGCTTTATACACAGCTGGTTGTGCCTCAGTCCATATTTCACTCTGCTTTCTTCCTGTTTTCTTTCTGAATTCTAGCTTGATTTTTATAGATTTTTTTAGTAAGCTGTCCTCTTATTTTTGCCTACAATGCCATAAACTCCATTATTAATCTGTATCAAACTGCACACAAATAACAGCTGTGAGGCTTAAATGCAGCATCTGAGTTACAGCAGGTCACCAGCTCCTGGTGAGTGTCTTAAAAACAGAGGAAACAGAAGGAGGAGCGAGACTCGGTATTTTATCAGGTGAATGCCTGAATCACAACATAATGGTAAATACCACTGTTCAAATCTCCTGAAAGGGAATGGCCCAACTGAGCTTGGTCTTGCTCAAAGCTTTGTTCCTGATGCCACTGGGCAGTCTGGCCTGACTGCCAGCCTTTACTGTAGAAAGATCCAGAAGTAATTTCGGGAGAGGAAAAATGGGAGAAGATTAGATTTAGATTCTGATATGTGGACAATAATTTGTGGATTTACGGGTCAGGCAATGGATTAGCATACTGTGGGCAGTTCAGAGAAGTTGACATGACTTGTTCATTCAACAGGCCAAATAATTCTGCCATTTATTTTGTAATAAATCTGGCTAACTCCAGCAACTTGTCTCAACTCATCTGGGTTTCTACTGGTTAATCCACAGTAGCTCCAGGGGTGTATGATGGAAAACCCCGTCCCAAAGTGGGCCTGTGAGTTCTTCTCTGAATTTTTACCTCTGTATTGAGTGAACTTGGCAGCATGCACAGCTCCCATTCAGGAGAAATTATGTTGAGTAATGGAATAGATGAAGCCAAGACACAAATAGATTCCTGCAACTTCTCTGCAAATGGCTGCAGCTTGCAGGGTGGGGGAAGGGCAGGGCTGAAAAGGCACAGGACCAGCCAAATTTATAAGGAATCTGGGAAGGGAGAAAAATGGTGACAAAGTCCATGATTTAGCAGAAAAGTTGTGCACAGTAAGGGAAGGATTCTAAATGCCTAAATGATGCAAAGCTAATCCCCAGGGCCCTTCCAGCACAGTGAGTGAACCAAGGCAAGGAAATATATGTGGGATTTTATAACTTTTTTTGCACTGAATAAAATGGAATTTATTTATAAGCCTGTGCAAAATTTCTCCATATTTTGTGTGGACCTGCTGCTAAAGTATTAAAATGCAAATTCCGTGCAACCACAAGCTACAGCTCTAGAAAGATTTGCTTAAATTAGTGGAATATTCATTGGGGATGAGTGAACTGGCTGAAAGGCTTTGAAAAGCTTTGGTAAAAGACTGAAAATTTTTGTTCTACTAACACATAGGTGAGCTGAGGACAGAAACAACACAACAGTCTATTCAGTCCCAGCAGAGCTTAAAAACACAATGACTGAATATATGAGGCCAAACACAGCAGGTCCTATGATTATCACATCACATCACAAAACATCCTCGTGTTGGTAGCTTTGTAAAACTCAACTTAGAGAGAAAAAACATATATTGCACGGATCTTAAATGAAAGAACCTCACAAATATGCTGGACTATGGGACACCAGAGAGATGCTGGTAACAAATGGTGGCTGACAGCTGTGAGATGAAACAACTTTTTCCCTCTCTTAGCCACACACACACACACACACACAGATTCTTGTAACTTTAATGTGAAAAGCAATCCTTGAAAGATCTATAAGGCATATTTTATCAGCCTTAAGATATATTTAGAAGTGTTTCTAATCAAATGTTTCTACTAGTGGGATTATTCTGGTTCTCTCACAGAGACGAAACTAGCAGAGTACATAATTTAAATGATTAAAACAGCAAATACCACTATTAATTACAGCAATTAAGCAATAAAATTAATATATGTTTAAATAGCTCACTTGTAGCCAGTGCTTTTAAGAAATGCTGTGTTTAAAGGCTACTGATGTCAGATAGGAAATTGTTTAGTACTCCATTCCACAAAATAGGAGATGATTTTGTGCAAGTAAGATGAATGTCTTCAGGGATGTATCTACACTGAACCCTGATTCAGAAAAGCTTTTAGGCTTGTGTTTAAACACTGGCATGTTTTTCTGATTTGGACTTCAGCAGTAGTAAAACACCTTTCCACAACAGTAATAAAATGTAGGAAAAACTTGTTGACTTTATGATAGCAGAACTCCTCCTGACTGAGCCATTATATAGGTCATACCATCAGAAGTGTGGTTATTATCTAAACCATAGAGAACCTGCATGGATGCCAAGTTAAACACTCTGATTATGACCAGAAGGTAGAAGCACAGCCCAGAATGTGCTTGAATTTGGAGGATACAATTTATCTAAAATAAGGGGGGAGCATGTACCATATTTTTGCTTGACTTCAAATTTTTAATAACTCAGGACAGAGGGGTTGATTTTTGGGTTGGCCGAGATGTGACTCCTGGCAGGAATGGGGTCAGTACTTTAAAGTGCCAGTCTTCCTGAAACAACGGGAGAAACATGGAATGTATAGGAAAGCTCTTTTTTAGACTTGTGTAGGTATTGTTCAGTTAAGGGTTCTGGTGACTTCTGTGAGAATGTGTTAAAATAGGATCTTCTGGGGTGACCAGTGACAAGACAAGTCTGAATATCCTTTTCCAACTTTTATCTAAGTAATTGTTCGAGAAGTTAATGGTCATTTAGGGACACAGTTTTGAAGCACATCTTGCCCTGGGGAACCAGAAACTCACCGACGCTATCCACTACAGTTAAAGAGAAACTTTCCTTGATGCTCCCCTGTCAGCTTCTTTGTCATCTCTGAACACAAATACCTGAAACTTTCTCACCCACCTGCATGTACCCACAAGGATTCCCGCAAAAAGCTTTGGCCCACTGTGAGTGGCAAAGGTGGCAGCAACACCACTTTCTTTCCATGTAGTTCATGTAATTCATTACTACCTTTTACTGGCATAATTTATATGATCTTCTATGTTTCCAGATCATGATGGGCATAGCTTGAAGTCCATATTCAGTTTTAATTTTTGGAAAAAAAAATCAGTGCAGGGATCTGGTTTTAGGTTTTATTCTGATGTGATCTAGAAGCCCTTGGAACCTTTTTTTTTAACATTCCTGATCCTACTCCCATAGTTAATGTACACAAGTAACTTTTTCTTAAGCAAAGCATACTCTTTGAGTTGCCAGCTACAACAGAGGGCACCTCCTGCATCTCTGAGTGCTGGACATCATACAGACTGGCACAGCTTGGATCAGATAATGTGAAAACATAGCTGGGGTTTATCAGTAGAACTGCACAAGATATCTGAAGAGGAGGTAGATAATATTTGCAAGGGTTACAAGTGCCAAGTCACCTAGAAAGTTGATGTAGAAAAACAAGTTTTATCTTATGTAACTTCCATTATGCCAAACAAGGAATCCTACTTAGAACCAGATCCTGCTCTCTTTGAACTAAGTGGAAAACTTTCCATTTGCTTCATTGTGGAGGATCAGACCCACAGGGAGTCTAGTTTGTCTCTGTAAACAGGATGAAGAGGCAAAAGAAACATCCGAGGCCACTTGTAAGAATTTCCTGGCAGTGTAGGTACCAATAATTAACAAGTAAAAAAAAAAAATCAACTAATTCTTTATACAAAAACATTTTAATCCACATTCGCTTTCCTCTGTCCATACTTACTTCTCATGGACTAGAAAGAGAATTGTGAAATGTTTGGCAAACAAAAAGGACTTTGGTCTAGATTCTGTGTTCTGTCCATGTGCACTTTCTGCTTTGTAAACTTTGTTCTGGAAGCATCTCTGGGCTCAGCTAAAATGTGTCATCAAAGTAGATCCTAAACCTGACAGTTCTTACTATCTTTGTTGGACCTTGATAAAGAAATAATTTACTGTAGAGCAACACATAACTTTGTGCATCCTACAACGGGAATACCTGGAACAGGATTATGTTCCTTTGCATCCAACTGTGGAAGAGTAGATATATTCAGGTGGCAAGGCCCTGGCATATTAGTGCTCTCCATTTAAAAGTAAATGCTGCTCTGCAGTTTCTGTGGCAAAATGCAATCTCAATAATTTCCCTTACTGACAGAGAAGCTACTTGAAAGAGTTTGAATAATGCAGGCTGCGATATTCATAAAGGAGAATTTTGTCCTTAGCTACCAGAAGAAACTATTTAAGTTAGGTAGAATGACATCACTGTCTTTTTTTTGGTCTGAGGAAAGTTAAATAGAAACCAAGAAAACATCACTGTCAATAGCAACAAACCCCAAATTCAAGATACATTTGTCTAGAAGTTTCTTGCCTGTTGTTTACAGCTCCTATCTTCATTTCTCAAAGTTTTCCTCCTGTCTGACATGATATTCTCAGTAGTTCATATGGGAAACGTGATCTAGATAACTTGTGTTGAGGTGGGTGCATGGCTTGTTTTTTTAGAAAAAAGCCACATTGATAGAGTAATAATTACTGGTTTGCTGCCAGAAAAAAGAAGTCAGAGAACATTTTCATTGGATCCTATGGGTCTACTTTGAATCTCACTGTATTTTCACAAACTTATGACCAGAGAAAATATGCATGAAACTATGCAGGATTTCAAGCTATGAGGAATGATGCACCATTTGGATGTTGGTTTCAGTTTTCTTGTATTCCTTGGTTGCCATGACACTGGGGCGTCTGTGACATTTCTTCTCATGGAGACACATTTCTTACTGCAGCCAGACCCTGACTGGGTTGTCATGATATTATCCACAGATAAACTGATCACTGGCAGATCATCTAGTGATCACAGATCATCCAGTCCCCCAAAAAATGGCATTGAAAAGAGTTGGTTCAAAAGTGTCAAGGCATTTGCTTTAATTTTCTGCATTATTTAGCCTATTATTTAGTCTAGCAGTGTTAGAAGTATTACAACTGGAACAGACTTCTGTCAAGAGTAAGAAGAGCAGACTTACAAGTTAGCACAGTCATGTCTTTTTCAAGACCTAAGTGCAGAATGATCTCAGATTTTGGGCCTATCCCATGGCAAACAATTACAATTGTTTTCTACATGAAATTGCTTTTGTTTTTGTGAACTACTGAAGATAAATGCATCATAGGAAGACTCTGAACTCTTAAGAGACTGAAACTTAAGCCTTGCTGTGGAGGTCTGTATTTTTCCAGCATTTTATTTAATTACTTGACAGCAGCCTAGGAAACATGAAGCTGCTTTGCCTTCATTCTGTGACATCACCCACACCAGCCACATTAAAAACTATGTGTCTTGAGACTATCTTGGCCCATGTGTACATTAAATATGTGGCTAGTGGAATAAATCAAATTATTTCTGGATGTGCAGTGTTTGTTTCTAACAGCTCTTTTCCACACCCTGTTTTGGTCACCATGTGACTGAAAGTAGAACACCCTCCCTCTGCCAAGAAATTGCAAAATGACAACAATTTTTTTACAGTGCAGTTTGGCTGATAGAAATGTGTCGTTTGTGTTCACCCCTCAACAACAAAGCCCTTTACCTCCTGCATGTGGGCAAGGAGATTACTGTACTGTAAGATGCAAAGTTACACACATAAACTCCCTCATGCTGCCTGTGTAAACCAAACCCTGAGATCTGTACCTCTGTGAAGTCTCCCTTCAACATTACAATATCACTGGTAAGTATTAGATAAAGTGTAAAAGGATCCAGGAACTTGGCTCTTCTAGGGGTGGATTTTCATTGTGTATTTGAGAAAGAGCTTAGAGTGTCATGACTAAAGCACAGGAAAGAGGAGCACAATACCATGATCATCTTTACTCCAGGCTTGTATGACCTGTGTGTAGAATGTTAAATTTTGACCACCTAAGGTTTCACACTTTTCTGGTTAGTACAAAAAATAGAACCCAAGGAAGGACATGGTAAGAACTTTCCAATCACATCTGCAGGATGAGGAACAACTGCTCTCCATGACATTGAGGGAGAGGGGACAAGAAGGAATCACCTTGATTTGCAGCAGAGATTATTGAGGTAGGCACTAAAGAAGAGCTTTCAAAATGGCAGGATTGAAACAACTACTGAGGGTTTGAATCCCCTTCATCAGAAATTTTAAAAATCTAGTTCAAAAAGCATCCACCAGTGAATGGTTTAGGTGTTCTTGATCATACCCTTGTGTGAGGACTCAAAACAGTTCACTGAAGGTGTTTTCCAGGCCTCATCTAGGATTCTTGAGGCAGTTAAAACTCTGGAAAGCTTTTCTCACTTTTTTCTGTGTTTCAATCCCTGCTTAGGCAAAGATTTGCTTAGGCAAAGACTGTGCAAATCATGTGCTACATCCACCCTCTTGTCTCCTGGGACATGAGTCACTCATGAAGTGCAGTTCTTCAGAACTATTTCACCTTCTGCCCTGTGAAGTCATTGATGGCACAAGAAGATTATATTCCCTTGTGACCAGTGGGAAAAAATATCCAGTCATAGTTTACAGTGCTTATGCCAGTGATATATACAATATTGTGTTTCCCTTTTCGGAGGGGCAGAATGTTTATTTTTCTACCAGCTGTATTCATTTAGCATGTTATTCATCTATTTGATTTCACTATGTGTATATTTAACAGTCTGCAGTAGGGAGGATGCACTCTTTAAACAGCTTTTCTCAACACAGTTATGATTTCAGTGAGTCTACATTATCTGAATCTGATAGTATCACCTAGTGTACCTGAATCTTGAAATCATCCCACAGATGGAAGAGATTCAGAATGATTTTGAAAATATTGTGAAAGTCATACAGTTCTAATTATCTTACAATATCTACCTCTGAACCTAGAAAAGTTGAAAGGAAGACAAAGAATAAACATTCCAAAGTAAAATACAGCAAAATGTTGAGTGTACTATATTTCTAAAGGGACAGAAATTATCTTAGGATGTTTTTCTTGAGTCTATAATGTCAGAGTGCACCAGGGACTGCAGTTCTAAGGGTTATTTGGGTTTTCAAAACCCAACACAGAGACAGACAGCCTTCTGGAACCAGTGGAGACATTAACTAGTTTAAAGTGGGTTGAATTCTGTCAGTGATGTATGTGTTTAGATGTACCTGGATATTTGATTAACTTAATCTTCCTGTGACTGTTATTGCAGTTCTCTACATAATCCTTGCAGCTAAATCAAAAAGGAGACAGCAGTCATTCCCTCTGAATTGCAACTTCTTAGTGCTCATAAAAACACACGTCCCATCTTCTGCACATCCAGGGTCAAATGCATATAAAAGAGTAAACTCATAGGGTTAGTCATAGTACTGTAGAATAATTTTACTTAAGAAAAGTATTATAACTGCTTTAAAGATACATGGATAAAAGAGTGGGGGCGTGGAAATTATTTTCACATCCTGAGCACTGCTGTCTATGTAGTGAAAGTAACAAGAACACAGGAACTTGAAATCCTATGAGTGAAGGCTGATACCCTCAATATGACAGAACTGCTCATGTCTCACAAACTTAGAAAATCTGAGATTTAAAATCTGACACTGAAATTCTGGTCAGGGCAGATTTTGCATCAAAGATATTCGTTCAGTTCTGTGTAGTCATTTAGGTAGGAGATTTCATTCACTGTATTTGGGGTTGGATCTTTGTTCGAATTACAAAAGCCCTTTCCAACTTATAGGTATCTTGAGTCCAGAGTTTTCAGCAATCAAATTAATATACATGGAACTGCAGAAAGGATTATGGGAAATATTTTCCAAGAGTAGTGTAGGTCTCACTAATGTGGATTGACAGTGATGTCCTTTTCTTAGATAGGCCTGGGGAGGCTGGGATGGCATCATGCACAAAATATACAGTCAGGCTGAGACAGCAGAAGCAAGTAGCAAATCTAGGTAGCTGTTGACTGTCTAGAACTCACCATGTTCTCCACGACTCCCGTCCTGTTGACCAGCTCACATTCCTCTGCGTGCCCATTGCAAAAGCAGCTTCCCCGGACGATCAGGTCATAAATAGCATAGTGGGCAAACCTCTGAGGTTTCTCTACCAATCCTGATCCATGGCATGGACATTCTTGTCTTTTTAGCAAGAGGAGGCGGAGGTTGGTGAGTTTCAGGAGATCTTGAGCCTCAGGACTATAGGGGTCTTCGATCTTGTTAGCCGGACTCAAGGCACGATAAATCACCTGAAAGAGAGAACATACACATCCCAGAACAGATATAGGATTCTGCATACACAGCAAACATCCCAAAACGATTCAGGAAAAAAGTAATAATTCCTACTTAGATGACCCTGTGTAAGCAACTGTGGGTCTTTGGCTGATCCCAGAGCACCACGGGTGGATTCACAGGGCCAAATCTCTTCTGTTCAGTTCCCCTAATCATAATTTTTTTGGTGGAAACCATTATATAAACTCTCTCTCCTTCTTCCCAGTCCCCTGTGGACCACACAAAAGTTGAGTGGTTTCTCAGAGTCCTGATCAGCTGCTCAAGTATAGGCACACACATATTCCTCCCATGTGGTCAGTTAAACTACGAGCAAGACAGTGAACTGGATGGAAGAGTTCTTCAGAGCCTGCTAAGGTCAGAGATCTCAAAGAATGGTTAAAAGTCCTTGTGAAACTGTCCTCCCCATGTCTTAACTGGCATTCAGATAGCACTGAGTTCTTTAGACAAAAGAACAGCTGTTGGGTGCTCTTCTCTCAGCATAGGGCCATTTGCTTTCACAGAGCTGTATTGTTTTTTGTTTCTCTGCTTGACAGCTTGGAAAAAGGTTTGATTTCCTGTGGGCTTATTGTTTTGCAAATATTTTCATTTCTGGACTTGCATCTCTTGAGGGGAGTTGCTTTGGCATTTTCCATATCCCCTTAGAATGCTGAACATCATTTGTGAGTACAAACATTAATAGCCTGGAAGTCCCATAGGGGTTGTGGCATCCTTTTAAGAAAAAGCAGTATTCCGTTCCAGCTGAGGTACAAGAGTTTGCTTGTATGATTAATTTATGACACATTTCTGTCTAGAATAGGCTCAGTGGTGACACTGGATTTGTTTGTCCTTATTTCTCCCAAGGCAAATCTTGTTAAGTGTTAAAGATCTGATTTGGGTGACATAACACTAGTGAGGTCTTTTGGGAGTGGTACTTATATGTTCTTCTTGGATTCAACAAGCATTAAGGAATTAACCTTCCTTAACTTTGTAAAAATCAAAGATACTGAGGACTTATTTAAATAAAGACATTTTGTACCAGCAAAGACAGAGTAGATGTGTTGTGCAAATAGAACTAGGTTTAGGTGAGCTGCATTTTGCAGAGAGGCAGCAGTTTTTATTTCATAATTAAATCAGTTTAGCTGCGCTATTTCATATATGCATAAAACTGGAAAATGGGATTTCCCTCTTTCTTCTCTCCTGGATGTCACATTCTCCTTGAAATATTGGTGGTTAAAACCCTTGAGCACAGGGAAGAGAATATTGTAATCACTATCTCCGCCTAATTTTTAATATTTGATATTTGATTGGATGTTTCTTCTCACATGAAAATGCCAGTCGTCAGATCTCACTTAACATATGTATTGCCCCACTGTTAAGAACAATAATTCTTGAAGAACAGATTAGTATCCATAATTTATGCCTATTAGTCTACTATATGTATTGATTCAAATAGTTCCAGAGTGGGATAAATTTGTTAAAAAGAAGTGGTATTTCATCTTACATGCCCTGAATTATTTTTCCATAAATGTATTTGGGTTTATAGTTCCCTAAGGAAAAATGGATCCTAAATTAAGAGACAGATTGGTGGTGGCTGTATATATTGGTTGATAATTTTATATGATTCAGGAAAGAAATTTATATCTGTAAAAAAGGAGAAGTTGTCACTTTGATCAAAATACAGAGTTGGGAATGCAACTATTTGGTCACATCCCTAGCACAATTGTTCAGTATAATTTTCAGCAAGTAACTAGGGCCTCATACTGTTCTGGATTGCCAGTGAATTCCGTAGGAATAGGAAGAGTCTGTTTTATGTCCTGGTTTTTTTGTTTGTTTGTTTTTGTTTGTTTGTTTGTTGTTTTTCTCTCTCTTAATGGGATACAGGTATTCAAGTACTTTGTGGAATGGGAGTAAGATTAGTAAATTTGTATCTGTAAAATTCTCTGAGAATCCCAGGAGATGGACGTTCAATACATGCAACTTTAATAAGTATAAGTAAAAGATAAGAGTTTAACTGTCACAACCATTAATGCATAAATGTTTTAAATATTAGATTATAAATGGATCGAAGTATTACTGAACTCCTGGAGTCATGAGCTGTAGGAAGAGACATTCCACCTTTTCACTGTGTTATTCGTTCCTTTTTTTGAGTTCACAAGGTTTGTATTTCTAACACTTATGAAGCAGATTCCTTCTATACACATAGACACTTGACTTCTGCCCTTTGCAGAAAGGCATAAATATTACCGGTTTTCATTTCCCAGAGATACTGTGTGAATTTTCACTTTTCCGTTATACTCATGTAAAAGTCATGAAGAGAGTATAATGAAAAAGAAGTGTTTTCTTTTAATTAAGATGCAAGCTTTGAAAAGAGCTTCCCGTGATGTTCACTGTAAAGTTATTTCTCATCTAATTAAATCTCTATCTGATATCAAGCACTGGTTTTTTTTTTTTTTTTTTTTTTTGCTGTAAGAGAGTGCTCTGAAGCCTTTTCCCTTAACATCAGTTTGCAGCTGTCACAAAAATAGCATATGCACAGCTGCAGAAGAAAATCTATTGGTGATTGAGTCTGCTAAGGGACACTCTAGAAATATCTCCACTCTCACGGATTTGGGTGGAAGCTGAGGGTGTTCAGCACCTCTATAGTTTAACCCTTTGTGGAAGTGCATCCTAGATCCCGAGTTTCCCTTACAATCAGGAGCTGACACTGGAGCTGAATGCTGAGTAGGACGTTCACGCTTATCTGCACATCTGCTATCAAGCGCATATTTGTCATTCTCATTTCCAAAAGTCAATCAGCTGCACCTCAAAAAGTCGACCGTGTCCTCTCCTGACTTTTCTAAGAGCAAGAAAGTCTGGAGAATGCTGTAAATCTGCAAAGCTAAAAAAGGTAGCCACTGCTAGAGGATTGGTTTTGCTGTAAGTTGGCACAGCCTCACATTGTTTTATCACCAATCAAGAGATCATCTTCATTCTGGAGACAGTGTCTCAAATTTTTGATTTCTTGCCATAGGTTTTGCTTCTCCATTCTTGATGCATGTAATTCTGTTTTCTTAACCTGATCTTCCAGCCAATATTAGTCAGAAAAGATGTGGACACAACAAAGGTTCCCCCTTGCAATCTCATAGCCTAAGGTCAAGGAATATGAATCATAAATGGAGGGTAGTGCCAATGCATGGCCTCCTACAAAAGAAGATCCTTGTGCAGAACAAGAATTTGATATTACAAATAATCCTTAAGCTATGTTGATCACGTTGCACTCAATCAGGTTAATGAGGTCAGAAATGCCTGTGTGCTTATACTAGGTCCATCAGAAGGAAGCTGCAATAAAAACTCTCATCAGTCCTAAATCCTTTTCATTAAGAGATTTTCATGTGAGTTGATTTTGTTCTTAAAGGAATAGTAAACAATTATCTCTGAATTTTTCCTATCCAGTGGCATATATCTGATTTATTTGATGGAGCCCCTTGACTTCCATCTTGTGGTACAGTAGTCCTAACTAAGAAGTAGTCTTTTTCCTGATTTACTCTATGGAGCCCAAAATCTAGCTGTTCCCTTAGCCAATAGAAGGCCCATTCTGACAATCCGTGCAATAGTGTTTTTTAGTCAAGATCCACTGCTTTTCTGTCCTTCCAGAGAACAAAACTTAAAATCCAGTATAGAATATGACAGTTTGTAAAAGAAAAAATTGTGTATCTGATTTTTTTTAATTTATTTGATCTGGGCAAACTCAGCTACTACCAAGACAGTGACATCTTGAATTCATTCTATATTCTCCAAATCAGAAAGAGATGATGTCCTTTCAGTTTGCATTTGCTTTGAGGTTATTCCAGTAATCCAGCCAGTGTGGTATTAATATTAATATTTAGGCAGTGCTGCCAATACTAATGGCACAATTGAAGTTAGACAGACAAATCTGAAGAGCCATGCAGATTTTTTCTCTTCCTCAAACAAATTGTATTCTGTAAGTTCAGGTTCTCCGCAGATGCACGTCTGTGTAGAAAGGCAAAGGTTGTAGGGAGAAGTAGGATCCTTTTTCAAGACAGGTAATGTAGTTGGAGTACAAAATTGTTTCACTCAAAACCCTTCAGCTTTCAGTCTGTATACAGGGAATAGGCAAAAATCCTTCCATTCTACATAGCAGCACCTCATGGGGGGTGTGAGAACATTTCTGTTTTATCTGTGCACTGTCCTCTTTCGTTATGAGGAAAGGTCCCTGCTCTGAAATGGTGAAGGGTGGCACAGGGAGTTCTGTGATGCAACAGCCTGACTGGGAACTGGATTGAGAATGAGGAGACTCATTTCACTCTTTGCTGAATTGTCAGGGAAAGTTAAAACAACCCATCACCATCAGTGTCAACCCATGTCAACCAATCTGTGTTCTCATGGGAGAGCATCCATTTCTTTTAAGTGGAGCCACTTATATCTCTAGGTCTTGGCTGAAAGCTTACACATGAACAGACTTAGCTAAGTGTATAATCTCACCATGACAATGATGTGTGGCCAACTGTAGAGCAAACATTTAAGTGTTCTTTTGCCTGGAGTTTAAAAATTACAACAATAAATTACTTAGATTATAGAATTTCAGCCAACAATTTTTTTCGCAGTTGAGATTTGGGAAAAAAAAAAAGTAATGGCTGCAACTCCATTAAAGTTTTATGAAACACAGTGAGAAGAAAAAATAATTTGATATCTGCTGCCTTATATGTTCAGGAAATGCACAAAATGCAGAAGCAATTCTAAAAAAAACACTGCTGCATCTTTCTGGCTGGTTTATCATGTTCCACATGTTTCTGACATGGCTCATTACAAACCAGGTCAGAGAAGGACACTTGGTGCCCTCCTCAAATTCGCTTGCCAGGGATGGGATTGCTGGACTAGTCTCATCAGTTCAAATTCCCTTCAGAAACAAATCCTTGCCTTAATTCTTCCTCCAGGGGAGCAGGCCCTGGCAGTGCTGTCTGCTTGTTTACACTGCTGGTGTTAACTGCTTCCTCTCAACTTGCCTCTGCATTCAATCTGCTCCACAGTTCAAGTTAAAGGAAATGCTGAACAGACAGCGCTAGTCATAACAATCAGGCACTTACCTTCACTAGTGACTAATCCCTCCTGGAATCCTTTCTGGCTGGAAGCTGGAATAACATGAACATCATGCAACTTCGAGAGGCCAGTCCTGATGACTGTTGGACAATTCACGGCAGTGCAAGACCCTGTCCTTACATCTTAGCTACTAGGAATTCAACCTTGTGATGTGCTGAGCATGTTTCTTTTCAGTGACCCCACTGCCATATGAGATCAGAACTCTAAGAAGTCACTGAAGCCTCAGTGGTGACCTTCTGAATTATTGATATTGCCACTTAATGAGGTATGTGTGTGTGTGTGCCCCCACACAGGGGATCCCCCTCTATTTATCAAAAGGTCTGGCATGAATACAGTAAAAGAAAAGCCTGAAAAAAGACAGCAGAAATTGTAGGTCCTTGGATCAGGATCACACACATTCCACACAGAGCCCTGCTCCCAGCCTGGTTTGGTGTTTGGGTGCAAGTGGGGACTCTGCCACAGCTATTGCTCGGGAAGTCCTTGTGGATGGAGAAAGGCAGCAGAGACCTTCAGTGTCAGTGCAGAAGAAAAGGCCTTCCACAGGGTTGACTGTGGCTTCTCTCTGAACAAGCTGGTGGCTTTTGGAGGAGAGAGGAGTGAGTCCCATCACAAGATGTCTTGTTCTGGCATTCACTGAGAGTGTTTAGAAGAGTGATTAAACATCTTTTAGCTACAAAGAGGGTCCAGTCATCTTTGACAAAAGGCACTGCTGGGGACTTCTGTCCCTAAAGAGGTCACCACAGGATACAAAACGGAGAATGAACAGGTCTTCTGTGCAAGGCACACTTAACATGTTGCCATAGAAACCAGTTACTTAATTCAGGCATACACAATTCTTCCAGCCCCCAGTGAATTCCAGTAATGGGTTTATTATATCACACTTCACTGGTGTCATCTGTCACACAGACACTCACATAAATGAACCAGCCTTTGATTCAAAACTCCCTTCCACTAGCTAGACCCAATAGGGAAGGGGTCTCCTTTTGGGTCTGGTGGCTGTGAGCAGGTCAGTCAGTGTTCCACCCCACTTTGCATGCTAACGACTTTCTTTCATGCAAATGTCATGTTCAATGGAGGAGAACATTTGTTTTCATTTCCTGCTATTCCAGTTTATTAAAAATATGCTCTTAATCTCTCAGATCCTTGAGTCAGGATGCAGGTTCAAACATTTTGGTCCGTGTTTCCCCCATATGATGTTTGAACTGTAAGTCACACTAAAGTCTGGCACAAGGTTGTGATAATTTCTTCTTCTGTTTGGGCTTGAGTTTTAATTTATATAAGCTGCCCTGAAGGCTCATTTTAGGCTCCATGACTATATAGTACCATGTTTTTAAGTTAGAAAAACAGGTAGATGGACAAGTAGGTAACAAAGGTCTCAGTTGATGCACAAGGCTCCATGGCAGTACTCCCTGTAGATGTACTTACAGTATATGAAGAGATCTTAAAAATGTGTGGTTGGTTTTAGTTCATGAACTAATGATGGGGATCCTAGGATCTCAGATAGATAGATTCTATCTGCAAAAGTACTCTGGATCTGAACAGGAGTAAGGGGTTTAATAAATGCTTGAGTAAAAGAAAATGGAAAAGAGATATTAGAAAGTAATCTCCTTGCATTTCTACATTAGTTGTTACCCAATGCCTGACACCTTCTGTCTCAGGTGTGTCTTATCTGGGATAGAATGGAGATGTGTTACCCTCTCAGAGGAGAAAAACAAGGGAGGATCTACCAGAGACAAGGGATATACCTTAACTTATCGATACATTATATTCTGTTGTGACATTGTCACATCACTCATCCATATGTCTCTTGCTTCCATTCTCCTAAAGTTTTCTCTGCTGCTAAGGTTTCCACCCTGCTCCCAGGAAAAGACTCTTTCATAGTCTTGGAGGACCACCAGAATGTGCTGACTCAGCGAGATGCATCTCAGTTTACACATGTGTGGAGGTTACTGCAGCTCTACCACCTTCTCCTTTCACACCTACACTTTCAGTTTTGGAGCAGCTGACCTGAAATCTTGTTTCATTATGTGTCCCAGCATGGGTTTTAAACCTAAGTGTTCTCAGTAAGCCATCTCTTTTTTTTTTTTTTTAATTCCTTTTGTGCCCTGTTAAAAAAGGTACTTGTGTCTCTTCTCCAAATGAATAAGACCCCAAAAAAACCCTGAGTGTCATGTGGTGGAGATTACTTCAGCACCCTCAGTAAGGAAAACTGACATTTATCTCAAGCATTGGTTAGCATTTAAGTTTGATCATATCAGAAGCTGTCAGCTTGTGATGTGAGTCCCTCAGCAATTCAAGGCTTAGCCAGAATCAGTAATAGATTCAGGATAGGTCAGAGTGAAGTGAAAAAGAAACAGAGAACAGTGAAGAGAATAGTGGTGGCGAATCAATCATCTGCCTTCCAAGTCACTTGAGTCAGTGTTTGAGGGAGTGCCCTGGTGACATCTGTGACATCTTCAAAACGAGGTGTAAAGCTGCAGTTCTGAGATGCCCGGGCAAAGCTCCTGTGAGACTTGTAGTAACAGTAGCAGTGGCACTCAGGCAAATCTGATCAGGTATCACTTTAAATAACTACACTCTGCCTCCCTTTATTTCAATTCACAAAAGAATCTGCTGTGTCATGGTGCTGACCTGAAAAGCCTGATGCTTCTGCACCCTTGCAATAGTGACATTACATGGATTGATTAAGAGGTCTCTATAAAGTCTGTCCAGGACTCGATAATTCTTTTGGGTTAACATGCTGTGAAACAGCGTTTGTCTTGTTCTCTGTTAAGTTGCCGTGCAGATTCCTGTGTGCTGCTTTAAAGCTTCAGCACTCCTCCTGTGGAGGAAGTGACCTCTCTATGTACTGCATTCATGCTCACGGAAGTATTTGGGATCTGCAAGGGTGTAACCTGTAAATATAGGACTGTTCTTACTATTACTATTGCTTTCTGACATCTACTACCACAGAGTGGATTGATTAAGCATACACATACTCACTTCAGTGTAGTTGCTGCCCAAGATGACAGAATAATTTTGACACTTGTAAACAAAGGCTTCTGTTGGATGAATGTTTTATTATTTGATTCTCTGCCATCCACTTCTCAGATTCGTTGTAGCAGCAACGCATGGTCTTAATGATAATCCCCTAAGCCAACATAGTGCAGGGCAACAGGGAAAACTGTACTAGAGAAGGAAGAGTTGTTTTGCATTTAAGGCCAAGGTGTTTGCCTCAGACCCTGCATTCTGTCTCTTACTCAACCAGAATTGTCCTGTTTTACCACAAAACGCTTCACCTTTTTGTGCTGCTCTTTCCCCATCTGTGAAATGGCAGCAGGACCCTTGTATGTGTGCTGAAGATCATTAACTGGATCTTGCAAAGTGTTTCCAGATTTTTGATTGGAAGGCACACAAGAGTGGAAAATTATATTACTTGCTAAGATTCTGTGTTGACGTGGCAAATTGTAATCCCTCTACAGAAGACATTTGGATGTATTTGACTTAAATGAATCATCCTAACTGACCAGCAGAATTACTACTCCCAGAAATAAGACAGCTTACTAGTCAGATGATCTGTTCCAGATTTCTAATATGCAGAGATGTTTCTTAGCCTGTTGCACAAAGATGAACTCAGTCTCCTTACTGTTGTTTCCCTGTCTCAGGTATAGTACACTAGTTTCTTTTCACATGCATTTTGAAGTGCACAGCTAGAACATGGGGTTTTTTGAAGCCTGTCTGGACCATTCACCTCACCCCTAAGCTCAATTTGCAGCAAAGGATTACTGATGAACCTTCATGATCACTTCCAGACAGAGAAACCAAAAGGATTGTGACTTCTCCAAGGAAGAGAGAAGGAAATAAAAGTAAGTGAAAAGACTCCAGCCTCTGTTGTGACTATAGGAATGTTTTTTGATCTCTCTTGGTACCTTTATGTCTTCTGTATAAAATGATACCAATGATATTTACCTTCTTTCCCATCTAAACTGTTTCAAGATTGATGAATGAAAGGAATTATAACGAAACAGAGTGTCTGATTCCTAAGAGTAGTTAATGTTCTTGCCAGAGGAATTTATCAGAGCAACTGTAAGTTTATTTAAAAAAAATCCTTTTGCATATGTTTAATAACATATCAGAATACTCATACCAAGGGAAGGGCTTTTCCCACTGTTCAATAGTGAAGCCTAGCTTCACTATTCACTCCCACTTCCTGCTTCTAAGCAGTTTCATTTCTGGAGCCTACTTGATACAATCAGCAGTCACCACCAGCAAGGGAAACTATATTAAACTTAGGGGAACGATGTATTTAGAAGTCACCCAATCATCTAGGAACTATTTATATGGAGAAGAGAAGGAAGCACCATGCAGTTTGTGTCATCTTAAAGTAGGAAAATTGTTTGGATAGATCAGACTCTACAAATGTGTATTTCCTTACATCTACTTTGTTGGAATTCTAGCTCAATTATTGGCATCTGCAGTGCACAATTAGGCAACATTAATCCTATTCTGTGAAACTCTCATAAAATAAATTTGTTAAAGTATTTCCATTCATTTTCACTGATACACAATTTTTCTTATTCTTCCACTTTATTTTCTTAACACAAAGCCCTTTGGGATGGGTTACCTTTCTGAATTTATATGCATGGGCTACCTTTCTGAATTTATATGCACAGTATCCCTTTAAGCACACACCCTCTGGTTTTCAGGCCCTCTTCAACTGTTTGACATTAAACTTAGCCCAAGCCTCAGTTATTGCTTACCTCTCCTCTGGTGCAGGGCACTGCATCTGAGTACCTGGAAGTGCACATGGAGCCTTCCTCAATGAGATCGTTCTGGAGCCCAAAAGTAGCTGTACAGTTGACAGAGAAATACTTGTAGGGCCTCCAAGTCTGCCCATAGTCCTGGGATCTTTCCAACACCATTGCAGCTGGGCGAGGTGACTTAAACACGGCAATGACGTGGGTCAGGTAGAATTCTGTTTCAAAGTCCAGTCGGATTTCTTCCCTGTGTACCCCTTGGGCAGACTGCCACCAGGAGATGGGGTTTGCAAAGAAATCATCCGTCATGTCAGCAGGGAGGTGGGAGTTTTCAGGCTGGTTGGCGTTGCACTTGGTGCAGCGAGGCTGCCCACAGCCGTGGGAGGCGTGGTGGAGGAGGTTCTGGTCCGGGTAGGAGCAGTACAGTTCCGTGCTGTTCTGGCCACACGTGGTGAGAGTGGCTGGTGTCCTCCCTGTCGCGAGGTTTCCCACTGGAGGGTTGCAGGCACGGCCACTGCAGCGGAAGGCTCGTGGTCTTGTGGGGTCTGAAAGACAGGCAAAAGAAACACAACAAGTAGAACTTCTCAAATACTTCTCAGGGTGTAATGCAGGTGACTATACAAATGTTTGGAGTCCTCATCTGGAGACTGACATCCAAGAGGACACCTTCAAAGGAGAGCTGCTTCATCTTTTCACACTAAGTTTTGAGGCAGTTTCTCAATAAATCTAGTCCTTGTGTTTGGTGCCTAACTCAGAAACTGCTTAACCTTAATTTCTGTTGAAAATGCAGTTGTGTTGGTCTACTGAATTTTATGTTTAGCCAGAGAAATCTTGGGTTTTCTTACTTTCTAGTAAGAAAACACTTACTTACACTCTAGTAAAGATCTGCATTGGAGGACTGATTCTATTCAATGCACTTATTTTCACTGTTAGCAGAGAGCAAAATCAAACTGGACTATACACTGTAGATACACTAAGAAAAGAGATGATTCCTGCCCAACAGATTACAGACACTAATTACACACAAAAACACATAAAGAAAACATGTATTTCTACAGCTGAGTGTTGAGTTTCTAATGCTCCTATTAAGATCAGGGGCAGTTATTAATTCATAGCAAAGCTGAAAATCAAGTCTCTCTTTTGTTTAAATACCTTGACATGGAGATAAATGACTACATTCTGTTTGCTGAGTTTGCAAATACTGGCAAATTTTTGGTATCTTCAGTGTATATGTTTACTTATTTCTAAATTAAGAAAAGGTAAGGATAACTACAAAGTCTCAATATTGTTTGAAAATCATGAGTGTCTTGTGAAGTGGAATTAAAGGTCATTCCAAAACCTTATTACCATGCTGGAGAAAACTGCATTTCTAATGACATACCACGTCCTCTTTGCAACTTAACACTCTAGAAGGAGTTAAAGACCGACCTTGCAAGGTCATAAATCCAATCCAAGAGGTCACAAGTCAGATGACTGGATGTAGATCCTACAGGAAATGACCCTTCCAATGAAACATAGGATGACCATAAACGCTGGGTAATCTAGGAGCATTTCAAAGGTCAGCTATTAGTTCAACATTCTAGGTAAAATTTTAAAATCCCTACTCAGTTTATATTCAGACTTTCCTCAGGTAAAATTAATTTAAAAATCAAGTTAGGTCAAAGAAAGGAGTCTCCAATTCAACCTTATAGAAGTTCTCAAAGTACTTATAAAAGTGTCAAATTGACACCTCTCTTTCCAAAAGGAAAGTTTAAGGTGAAAAAATGTGTCCAACATGCACAGTTTTGTTTCTGAGTTGGCTCTGTCCTTAGTTCCTCAGTGACATCTCTGCCAGTCCAGGAAAGAAAAGTCAGACATGGACATTATTTTGGAAAAGACCTCATGCATTTTGCTTCCCAGGATTAGGACACAAAATACAGTTATTGTATGTCCACTGAATCCCATTGACCAAAGGTGTGTACCATTTGAACTTACAGAAAGCGTAAGGTAGTCTTAAATTTCAAGTAGGAAGGAAGGAGATCATCAAAAAATGCTCTTGACTACTCTTAGAAACAGGTGGAAGCTGTAATCTGGAGTGTCTTTGCTGGCAAAGTTGTTTTTTTAATATCCCACTGAAGCCCTAGGAGACTGGCAGAGTTTAGAGGGCAGCAGTGCCTGAATTACATGTGCACCTGAAAGCCTTCAGATCAAAGGATTGAGAGCGGTCCCTCCTCAGTTCCACCAGCCCTCCTTGTGCCAGCACAGAGATGAGGAGTTACAGAAGTCATCTGGAGAGGAATGGAGAGAAGATGGGGATGTTTGGCTCTATTGGTTCTGTTCTCTGTTCTCCACCTTCAACTGAGCAGGTGATTCTTAGCACTACTGGAGATCTTCCACCAAGTCTTCACACCATCCCAACTGCTTGATGGCCATTTCAGTGTAATTGTTTTCTGATTGTGAACTTCTTGTTCCATCTGAGCCCAGTACAGTTACAGGGGAACACCAGGAGGTTCAGAGATTTTTATCTAGGAAGTTTCTTGCAATATCTCTGAGTCTTTTTGCTCTGAGAAGGGACTCAGGTTTCCACAGAAGTTCTTTAGAGCTTTCTCCTTTTTGCAGAGCATCTGAAATTCCAAATTTTTATGTGCTCTGGAGGGTAAATTTCACTGAGTCATGCCGAATTCTAGAAATATAGATCTAGACTTATACATATATAATGAGCTGCAACTCTGTGCCTCAACAATGTCTTTGTAAGTGACATTTAGGTTAATGTTCATGTTTAGAAAACTGTTTAGAAAAAACTACCTGAAATAAGGAAGACACAGCAATTTCTGTCTTTGAAGTAGGTTCAGTATAAACTGATTTTGCTCAGTGCTGCACAGAGGTGTCGTCTTTGCCTCCAGAGAATTTCAGTGGGACTGGTCTTACAACTGAGCTTTGAACAAGCATTAGTTCTGAATAAGAGTTGGGTTACTTAGTTTTGATTAGGAATGGATCCATGTTACAAATGCTATTGGATTATGGATGATTATGGATAAATATACCATGTAATTAAAAGGAAGTCCATCTCTATTGATGGATTACACCACTGAAGCTTTTATAGAGGAAATGGGATGTTGGAGTTCTAAATTTAAGAAGTTGTGTAAGGGGAAGCTTTGCAGACAAGAATGTGAGAAAGCAAAAAAGGAAACATTTTTAAAACGGAATGTCTACTTTTTTATATTTCCCATAAATGGGCTATTAGCCTTGTATTGAGTTTTTTAGCTGGTTTTTTTCTGAACCTGGAAAAGAAGGAAAGATTTTTGTTCTCCTGAACACCAGTCACAAGAAGGTTTATCTGCTCTGCCTGCTGATGCAGCAACATCAATAAACAGTTCCTGTCTGAACTGCTGTGTCATTAGGAAAATGGGAGAAGAACAAAGTGCAAATTAGCAGAAGAGAGTTTGAGAGAAAGAGAGAGATTGGAAAACAAATCTGCAGTCGATTAAAAGCTTTGTATTTAAAGAAATCAATTGGCAGAACATTACTTGGCCACAAGGATGGTGCAGCCAGTTCATCACTCAGTGATTCTGTGGAAACAACACAAAATGATGAATCTGGACAGCAAGGGGAGACCGCTGCAGAAGAGAACCAGCAGCCAGACGAACAAACAACTTACCTCAACTGCCAGGAGGACTCACTGAATAATTCATAAAGAACTAAACAGTTTGATTACGCATGGGCACTGCATGTTATTAAGAAGTTGATGAGATTTTACTCCATGGAGGATGGCTTGGCCCCATAAATGGTATGATTAATTTATTTGTTTGTTTTCTAGTCCCTCAGAGCTGTGCCACAAAGTGGCAGGTCACTGGCACATGCTCAGCAAGTGCTCTAACAATGGTGTTATCCAGTGATTAGGGAATCATACAGTTCAAGGGAGGTCATACTATTGATATTCCTGGGACACCATTTCATATGGAGATCTCTTCCTTCAGAACCTTGTAATGCAACAGAACATTGTAGACATTAACTAAAAACAGCTTCAATTTATTTTTCAGGGTTTTTTTCACCCCCCATTGAATACCCGACAGAAGAAAGGTTATATGGCATCTTATCCAAAAGCCTGCTGATGGGACTGGAAAGATGCCTAATATTTTACGAGTGATTTGAATTGGAATTTTTATTTCTTTTCCATATGCAAATTTATGTTTTTATGTGTTCATTTCTCCTGCAGTGACTCAGGAGAGCGAATTTCACAGATCTGAGAAATACTAAAACCTTTGGGCATCTTCTGCTATGTTTTTGATGGAGCAGTTTCAGCATGTGTGTCCAACCCGGATTTAACTTTTTATATATATATATAGATAGATATATCTGTTTAGCTTTTTTCTTAAGAACCAAAAACTTTTAAGTTTTATTTTAAAACTAACCACCCTGGGGAAATGACTTCCTCAAATTCTTATTAGTCAGACCTACAACTTTATCCTTTAACGCTAGTTACAACAGAAGTGCTGTACAACCCTTTTGTTTGCCTGGGACCAACACACAGTAAGTTTGGCAAGTCTTAATCCATATATGAGTAGCCTGATGTATTTCTGCACTAAAATAGCCCTGATGACTGGGGCTAATGAGCCAGCCTTCATAAATACCCCAGAGGTGAAGTTCAGAACATGCTAAGAAACCAAGATGCCTCCATGACTTGAGGCATGGACAGCAGAATTAGGTCTGAGGCCGGGGCTCTCTTCCATTGTGTCCAGTTGCAGTTTGCCTGCCCACATCCCCTCTGGAGCAGCACAGGGCTCCAGCAAGTGCAGCTTCATTTGCACATGAGCTGACTAACCTCAGACCAGATGAAACCAAAGCCTGCTGATAATTGGATCCTGCAATTGATTTTAAGTTTGATGGTAGAAATGGCCTTTTTTGACCCCATCTTTTTCAGGGCTCCCATTGGGATGAGAGCTGGCCCAGGTGCTGCTCCCCAGGCCACTGCTTACATGGGGAGGTCTGGGGCTGAAGCAAGAGCCCAAGCTGTTGTCAGTCCTGTGTCAAGCTGTGTCTCAATATGCAAGAGTTTTAAGATCACTGCAGAGTCTGTTTGTGGGAATAATGGTCTCCACCTGCATAAATGAAGGATAGGGGAAGGATCATCCAAATGTCACATCTTTCAATCTGAACCCTAAGTGTCTGCTCCAGCCTAAGCAGTAAGGTATTTTTTGTTTGTTTGTTTATTTGTTTGTTTGTTTGGGTTTTCCCCTCCATGGCATTATATTTAAAGATCTAAGGAGTCAGTCTTGATAACCCAGACTGCCTTCTCTCTACAGGTATGGCAGAGGGCAAATATCGCCCTCCCCACAAATATTATGCATCACGTACTCCCCGTACAACTGCCCTGTCAATTTGTTTCACTTCTGACCAGGAGGGATCAGCTACAGAGCTGAAAAGGAAGTTTAGTGTATAAGCTACAGAAGTATGCCAAAAACATGCTTCTCTGTACACCTCTCATCTAAAAAAAGAATAAAAAATGAACAGGTAACCCTTGTCCTTTCACAGGCTGATAGCGCAACCTTTTGATCAAGCACCAAATATTTATTTAAAGCGACATTTAGTCCTTAGCAGCATCACCTTCAACATCCAGTTGTTTTGCTTCTATTCACCATGCCCTACACTATTATTCTGAGTAAGTTTAGCTCCTTGCAGAACACACTGCCTCCCTTAAAATTCACTTTCCAAGCTGCCGGCTGGGGGCTGAATTTCCTTGAAGATTCCTTTCAGTGAGTGAATTGAATGTCAAGCAAATTTAGGCTAGTTTGTAGCAGGCTGCCTTCTGCAACAGTATCAGAAACTTTACAAGACATCGCTGTAACCTTTCTGTGCTGTGTGTCAACATATGCATCCTATTGGGAGCTTATAACCTAGCCTGGGAAACCCATGAATGCCCAAAATAAGACATTTGACTAAGGCACAAGTACTCCTCCCCTCATCCTCTGTCATGCTGTGACAGACAGCCGTTTTCCCAAGTGGGATACTGGGTAATATGACAGGAGTGTAAATTTATGAGCTGTTTTCAGTTTTTAAGAAAATATCTCTTGTCATTATGGAAGTCTGCTGTCTGTTACCAGAAGGGCTCTAGCAAGGGAATAATCTGAGCTGAATCCACTTGATCAGGCTCTGCCTTCTCTGGAGCCTGCAGGACAGCTGACCACTTCAGTTGTTTTCAAATCAGTGCATGAAGAGTGTCGTTCCTGTACTAATACTCTGAGCATACAGGTGAAATTTAAACGACTGATATGCTTTCCCGTACAGGAAAAGAGATCCCAAGACAGTATCTCAAAGGAAAAGTCACCAAGGATGTGTTGTTGTTTTATCACTAATTATTTTTATTTTTCCTACCTGACCTTTGTAACTTATCCCTTTTAAACTTAAAGATGTATTAAACCACAGCAGAAAATAAAAAACCCCTAATGCTTTGCTTCCTTTTCTTTAAGGAATTTGTATCCATTATAATCCAGGTATTTTTAGGTCCCTATGTAAATATGCAGCTGTATCATTCCTGTATCATATGTGTATTTGTACACCCACATATACACACACAACTTATCAACGTCTCTTTCTGTCCTAATCCATTTTTCTCTAATGCTAATTTAATCCCATCCACTGCACGTTAACTATTAAGTCAGGGAATGCAATGAATGAATGGACTGTTTTGGATAAATAAGAATTCCTAAACAGTGTCTCTGATTTTTAATGATGCAATATTAAGTAATATTAAGAGAATAATTCAGATTCCTACAGAGATACTATCCAAGGATGTTGTAATTTCACTCTTGTCCTACCTAGAAAGACAGTGTTACATCCTCAAAAGAAGCATCCAGCATATCTCAATCCACCTACCTCTTTCTTTCTCTCTTACTTTTCTTTTGTTTGCAAAACTAACATACTTTTTTCTTGTAAGGATGTATGAACATGTACGTCCTATAAGTCTTTGTAAGGAGACTGAACTATAAAGCTGTTTATTGCAGGGAATAAGAAGCTTTTGTATATATTGACTAATACAAATTCCTTGTAAAAATACAATCGAAAACAAAGATGACCTTTTTTTTTTTTTTTTTTTTTTTAACAAACAGAGATGATTTCTATCCCATTTCCCCTTGTTAAATTTAGGATAAATTGTTTCAGAATGGCAATATTGATTTTTTTGCTTACCTGCTTCCCCATGGCCAGAAATAAAATATTCCAAGAACACAATCAGCATGATGCCTTTATGCTTCATGGTTGTCAGTAAAATATTTGTCCTCAGTGAAGAAAAAAAAGACCTGCAGCAATCTACAGGTTTGGTGCTTGCATGGCTTTTCTGTATTTTCTTTCTTTCTTTCTGCTCACCTTCCTCTCAGTGCAGGGGTCAAGGCTGCTGTCTCATTCTTCTTGTTCTCCTTTGGCTCCAGAGGTGGTTTGGTTTTTTTTCAGGGCTCAGATGCCTTCTGGGTGTCACCCATACATTGCTCCCAATAAATAAATAAATAACAAAGCTTTTCTGTGTCTCTACCCCTCTCCATGCAGCGGGCAGGGGACGTTCACATCCCTGACGCAGCGCCTCGGATGCACCATCGAGGGCTGATGCGAGGCGGAGAGCTCTGCTCGGTCCGGTCCTTGGCGCTTCTTTGGATGCTATTTCGAAACTTTCATTCCTGCTCCTTGCTTTTGGTGGAGCTTCGGTTTGGCTTTGCCTGGGTTCGCCCTGGCAACCTTCCCTACCTCCTCGCACCTCTCGCACGCTGCTGCTACCCCGGGTAGCGAGGGGGTCCCGGCAGCCTGAACCCTGCTTTGTTAGGAGGGGCCCCCCAGTACCTTCTCTCCCTTTGCTCCCTGCAGCAGAGGGTCATAAGAAGAGCAGAGTTGGCTTTGCTCCCTGAGAGATGATGAGAAGCAAGTGCTTTCCTGGCTCTTCTCCCTTTTTATTTTGGTTTGTTTTATTTTATTTTATTTCCCTCCTCCCTCCGCTGTCACGGAAGCCGCTTCTCCCCCACCTCCAAGGGATTTGCTTCACACAGCGAGCGCCAGGGGAGTGGAAAACAAACCCAACGCCAGCTCGCCGGGGCCGGTGCCCGGGCAATCCCCGGCCGTCTCTGCTGCTGGACCGGCTCCTGACCGCGACGCGGGGGCTGCGGATCCCGGGGAGGGGCAGCGGGCAGGCGTGGGCAGGGGCTGCTCTCTCGGGATGAAGGTGCAATGCCCAGCGCCCAGACGAGAGGGGAAAAGGGAGAGGGGGCTGGAGAATCCTTCCTTCCTGCTGCTACAGCAAGGCTGAGGGCGGGGGGGTTCCTGCCCTCCCGAGGGCGGGTTGGTTATCTGCAAGTTTTGTCTCTGCCTCCCTTCAGCCTCTAGGACATCTCTCGGTCCTAACCGGGCAGTTCTCTGGTCCTGTCTGCCTGCAAAGGGGATTATTAAAACATGTGATCTTCTTCCTGGGCTTTATATGTGCTTTTTTTTTTTTTTTGGTCCGTTCCGCACCTCCTCTTGGGCCGGGCTGGTGCTGGTTGGGCTCAGTCGCGGGCGTTGTTTTTCCAACCGCATCCTCCCCGCCAGCAGCCCGTGTGTGTCCGTGTGTTTCTCTGAGCGTCCGTCTGTCCCTGCAGCACCCTCTGCCAGCCCGCCCGGCACATGACACCTGCCCCGAGCCCCGGGGACACGGCCCTCGCACCCCCGGGCACCCCCGGGCCTGGGGACGGAGGGGGGCCGGGTTTAGGTAAAGCTCCCTTGTTGTACAAGCGGGCACACGCACCAGCTTCATTCCATAATCACTGGCAGTAGCTGGGACAAGCCAGGCAGCGAGGGGACTTGTGACTGCCTGGGGAAGCTGGGATGTCTGCGCTGGAAGAATCCCTGAAGTCAGATTCGGTAACTCCAACACAAAGCTCCTGGGGAGTCAGAGAGACTCCAGCATGTAGCGATCAGGGGGTGAAAGTGTTCAGCCCTAGGAAATAAAAATTAATTCAGGGTGTGTGTTCCCACTTCTTCATTCTCCCTTTCCTCAGGTTTCTCACCAATATAACGCCAATAACTTCTGCTCCATGTCAGAGAGGAAGCCGGTCCGAGGGGAGTCCAATGCAAACAGGGTTATTCTTGTGCTCATGTATGTGCAGGATCAGACCTTAGAGGGATTTGAAGAATGTAGGTCATACAAAGAAGAATAAGGAAAGATTTATTTCCCTTTGGGGTGGGAATGTTTATGTAAAGCAGGGTTATTTAGCTAGGTTTTGGTGTAGAATTTTTTGACTTTACCCTTATCTCTCTCTTTTTTTTTTTGGTATGTTTCTAATACGAAAACCCAACAGAAAACTTTGAAATATGAAGGCTTTTCCCTCTCCTTTTTGTCTTTGCCTTTTGTTTGAAAGCAGCTAAAATACTGTTTAATTACAAAACAAAAGTCTCCTGCCATAAATGACAGTATCCTTCAGAGGGTCTGAGTCTGCTGTGTGCTCATCTCCCCTGGGATGTTCCGAGTTCTTTCAACTCGAGCATCTTCAGTGGGAGCTGGGGATGTGCAGGATGTCCTAGAGCTAAAGTGGATCTGACATTAATGAGAGGCTGTCATTTAATAATTGTGCTTTGTTGTCATTGCTTGTTGATTGCCGCCTTTGTGGGGAAGTGTTGTATTTTTTTATTTGCAGGTTTTAGGCTCATTTCTAACTGAAATGCTTCTCACAGTTAATTTCTCCAGGCTTAAACTGTGGCACTTGTAGTTTAATGGATGTAATAAAGATTGAGAAGCTGCTGTGTAATTTAAACAACCTAAAATAGAGAGCAAAGTTCATGTTGCACTGGTAGGTGGAAAATCAAAGTACATTCATTTACCTGGGATGCCTGGATGGCAGCACCATAAGACTTTCTAGTTTTTGACTGTAGGGTATAAAATTGACATAGAACTGAAAGCCTTCATTCTTCCAATTATTGACTGTCTTGAGGAACCCACTACCAGTGCTAATGAGTACATTTCCAGTGTAATGCTGCGAAAATCCATTCATGCCTGTGAGCTAAGAGCAGCTAACACCTACGGGGAAAATTTTGCTGTTATTACTGGCTACTGCTATTGTCAAGAGGACAAATCGATGAGATCTGAGGAACAGCCCATACTAGAGGTGTCAAACAGAGAATGCCCATCTTAGCTGGACAATGTGTATGAACAGTGGTGTGAATAATAATTATTAACTTCAGTTAGTTTCTAAGCTGTAGTAATGTAAATGTACGATCCTCGAGGTCTCAGGCAAGGTTCATGCACCAGTCCATGACTCTCACTAGGACATTGGGGGAGTCAGGTGTTTTGGAAAGTGACTGAGTTTGCTCTAGTGGCAATTGCCAAAACACCTAGAGAATAAACGGCAAAACTGTGAATCATTCATTCTGGGGGAGGGGGGAAGAGCCAATGGCATGGCAGAGAGGGGGGAGGTGTGTCATCTGTACCACCTGCCCTCTATGCTTGACAGCCCTGTTTGCAAAAGCCAGAGGACAGGCTGTCCTCTTTGGGATCACCCCGGAGTGGTGGTGCGTTTGAATCACTGAGCATCCTGCTTTGCCTGCACCTTCCTCGTACCTCCTGTTCCTTGTGCCTCTCCAGTTTGCCTTGCCTTTCCTCCTCGAATTTGCTCAGCAATGACCAGCTTGAAGGAAATCTGTCGTGGCCTTCCTCTAAACCCTTTGCCTGAAAATAAAGGTCGGAGAAAAGGAATACCCCATGCACCCGTGAGAACCCCCAACCTCACTGCTCAGGAGAAAAAGGTAACTTGGGGTTTCACAGGGCCTCACTTCTCTTTCTTTCAGATAAATGCAGATTGGGGCAGCAGACCTGTTTGTCTCGAAAGCTTTTCTGAGCATGCACCTAACTTTGTGGCAAATGTATTTCCCTGGTATTATGTAATTCACTGTGTAAGGGGATAAAGTACTGGATTACTCTTCTGCTTGCTTCCTTTCTTCCTTCTCCAGAATAAGCAGGTTGATATGAAAGAGGTTCGCTGCACAACAGCTTCCATGACTTTAAATGGATAAACAAGAGGCATTAGACTTCAATGCCGTCAATTCCAGCACTGTCCCTTGAAGCTGAAATTCTGAATGCTGTTGCAAAAGCACTGCATATGTATGGGAATGAGAGCTAACCTCTCCAACACAATAAACATCACAGGTGATGAATCAGCATCATGGTAGCAGCTACACATCTGTATATTGGCCTAAAATATCCGAAGATGATTTATTTTAACCAGTAGTCTGGGCATCCTGCAATTTAGGCAAGTTTATAGGGAGTTAAGTTAATTATTTGTCTTTAGTTGCGTAATTATTTTTCTGTCTCTTTTTGTTTGAACAGTCTACGTACACACTAAAGTAACCATTGCGTTATTTCATGTTTGAGATTTTAAGAAAATCATCAGCAGAAAATAACAGTCAATGGGTGGATATCCTTAGGAATTTGTGTGGGAGAGAATAAGGTGGGTTCCTTAGTTTCAAAGTCTGTGCTTCATCACATGTAACATCACTTATACTGTGACATTCCGGTCAGAACACAGAAGCTCCTTCCCCACTAACAAGTTGCACACAACTTCCTTGCCTTCGTGGGAGTTCCCCACTGGCATCAGCAGTCAAATTCCTTCTAAGTCCACTTTCCCAAGCAGAGGAGAGTCTAGTCAAAGGGTAGAAAGAGGAACAGCTGTGAGATATCCAACAAGGGTTTACTTCAATGTCAGAAGCATTCACGGCTGAGGCATCCTGTCTGTGCCTGGGACAGCTCAGACATGGAAGTGTGGCTACTCAATATGCAGAGAGGGCTGTGAAGATAAAGGAGTGGGGAGTGATCCTCACTGCTTGTCAGAGCATTGTCAGTCATCTCCATTTTATTCCGTGCTAAATCGCTTTTCCCCAGAAGTCTGCTATAGCAGGAAGGAGTCCGTGTCGCAGGAGAGGAGAAAGTATCTCTCAAAAGGATGCCAAACCTTACTCTTTATCCAGGGAAAGTTCTCACTTCCTATATAGAAACTGGAATACTTTCCTGCCTCTTTAAATTTTCGAAAAAGATGGCAGTAGACTGATTTCCTGCCTCCAGTCTACTGTGTAACATCCTTCTCTCATTGCTCCATCTTGCCTCCTACCTGTGATAAGAGGTCATGCTAGTTGGATTTTTATTAGACTGTTAAAGGTTTTAAAGCTTTCTTTCTGATTTATTTTACGGTCAATCCTCCACCTTAAACTCTCAGCAGAATTAGAGGCTCAGCTGGTATTTTTTTCATACCTGAAAAGTAAAACCTCTTTTTTTTTAAGAGTATTCCATGCTTAAAAAAGTATGTCTGTCTGTCTACAAGGGTTTTTTAAAGTCTTGATGCAGGCTTCCAGATTTTGTTGACAGTGTGTAATGCTGAGCATATTACAAGACTTGCCTTTATGTACGACCACTGTGTTCATTTTCTAATTGAAATATTCAGAGGAAGCTTTGACAGAAGTGAAGTTAATAATGCTCTGCTGATTTCCTTGGGATTTGTCCCTCTCTTCATATGCCTTCATTCCAGTTTTAGTCCTTGTTACAACAATAAACCTTACCACTGCCAACGTTTTATTTTCTTGGGCCTCCTCTTGTGGTTATAATAGAAATCCTGTAAGTGAGACTTATAAAGAACTGTGTGTTGTGGGACTTGCTGAAGAAGTATCTAATTCTTCCTATCGTACCAACTTTAATCTTCTTGGATAAATCAAGCCATATCTCAGAACTGATTCTGATTATATGTTTCCTGAGTTCTCTTCCTTCAGCATTCTTTGCCTGAGGCCTGAAACAGCCACATCCTCTCTCTTTCCCCCCCTCCACAGCTCAGGAAACCCTAGCTTTCTGTTTCTCGGCATCTGTATCTTAATCTACTACAAAGAAACTACTCTTAAAACCTATGTGTGGTGTGTCCTTTGCAGAACAAGGATGTTGCATGCTCAGTACTCAGAAACATTCCAATAAAGCTGGAGCAACTAAGAAATAATATGCACTTCTCAGTGTTGTTCTGGATTAAAAAAATGGTCTGCCTTTATCCATACAGCAATTCCCTTATGGGTCTTCGAGCCAAGTCACGTTACAGTCCCCAACTACCCAGCAGGGTCATCTGTCACCTGATTGCAGCATCACTTGTGTTTCTGTGGTGTAGCACTCATGGGCCTTGATGACCTTGATGAGCCTCTCCTGAGGTGTCCACCCGCGCCCTCTGCTCATAGGCTTAGGGGCTCCATTTAAGGTCAGGCCTGGGAGTTTAGTCTCAGCTATGCTGGAGAGGGCTCTGGTTCTGTTGCAGGGTGTCCCTGTGCCCAGCCAGGGACCTCCCTGCTCTAGTCTCCAACCTGTGGGCTGACTCACCACTATGGACCTCTTTGGTGATCTCTGGGCCACATCTCTCTCTGGCAACCATCGCCAGACCTTGTCCTGACTTGCACTCCTAGCTTGGCCTTGGAGCTCCACATCACCCTGTTCTTGCCTGATGACCTGGACTCCTGGTGGAACCTGGCTGCCATCCCTGGGCTGCCCTTCTCACCTCCTTCAGGTAGTAGGAGGCTGGACCCTGGCAGGGGAGGTCCCTGTCCTGCTTGCTGTGCTGGCTCTGCTTGGCTCCCTATCCCTTAGGGAGCAGCTTTGCTGCTTGGTAACATCCTAATAATGATGAACTGAAAGCCAGAACCTGGAAGGTCACTCAGCACCTGAAGTTGTTCTTCAACTTTCTGGTGAAGAAGCAGGATGTTCGACCTCTATGATTCCTTTATGCATCCAGAAATGAGGCCAGGTTAAAAAGTTTATATGTGATTTGGAAAGGTCAACATACTAGCTCCTGTTTTGGAACATCTGGATGATAAAGAACTTGGTTAAACTTTCACAGCATTTGTAGGGCCTTTACAGCAATGGCCAGTCAGAAATCTCCATGTTTACTTTCTGCCTGAGCTGATTGAAACTGGGCCCTACCAGGAAGAATAGTAAGTGAAACAATCTTGCTTGCTGTTTAGAGGATAGTGCCACCTAAGATTCTGGGCCTGGATGTCATCAGGCAGAAGATGAGAGGTGGGAGGGGAACACCATCTCCACTGGAAAAGGGGCTAAGAAGGAAATTGTTGCAGAGTTAAGCTCATCACTTCCTCTCCTTGTGCTTCTCTTTCCCTCAGTAGGCAGGGAGACTGCAAACCTTAATGTTTGAGTATCTAAAGAGTCTTAAATTGGAAGTTCTGATGATCTTAGAAAATGGAAATGAATGGCATTCCTTCTGAAGAGGCACTGGCTCTTCGACAAACACCAATTAACAAAGACCCTGGTTTACTTGATTTCTCCAGAGAATCCCTCCAACAAATATATTTACAGCTGATCGATTGGAGCAGGATTTCATGGGTTGTTTTGACTATACTTTGTTGACATTGAGAGGTCTAAATATTGATTAAATAGCACCAGAATCATATTTTACTATATAAATGCCAGGGAATGAAAAAAGACACCCTAATAGTGGCTAGAGCTTAAATGCAAGAACCAAATGTTAGCTCCAGCTGGCAGATCTAAGAGGAAGACTTTGCATCTGGTGCTTGCATTGCAGTGAGCTGAATTAAATGAGTAACTCTGCAAATTCAGAGCAGGTTTGTTTTTTTTTTTTTAAACTGCCTATCATGCTCAGGAGTGTAACTTCAATTATTACTTTTTAAGACACCAATGAACTCTGGACCCCATTTCTCAGAGGTATTGAACACGTGCAGCTTAAGCTTCTGTCAGAGGAAGCTACGAACAGGAAGAACACCTAAATATATAATGCACGATAATATTCAGAATGCAATATGTCAGTTATAGGTAAATCAATCCTACTTAAACAGTAAAATAATGTTTTTTATCGTGCTTTAATGAAATGTATTATCTTTCCAGAAAAGCATAATGATCAGCCTATTTGAATTTGCTCCTTGAGTGCCTTTCTCAGGTTATTCTGTTTGACTCAATAATGAATATGTAAAATTCTTCCCCATGCACATGGCAATTGCCCTTTCATAAAGCAGTTAGGCGTCATCTCTTTTTTTGAGAGACTGTTTCAGAATCTCTTATACTTAAGTTCCTCTAATTCCAAGACTACATTTTTTACAGGTAATTCACAGCTATTTATTCCTCTTCCAGCACTATCCTGAAGCTCTTTCCTGCTTTGACATTTATCCTGCAGTAAGACAGCAATCAAATGTGACCTTCATTCAGTTAAGCTAAACAAGCCATAGTCTTAGTCCTGTTTTACAAGATCTCTATTGTCTGTGCAAGGTGCCCTTCCCACCCTTCATGTAACATTCACGTTCATGTTTGATTAATGTTTGCATCATCAAAATTCAAGCTTCTGCTAATGCATAACACTAATAGGACAGAGGCTCAGTATAAGTGAATTTATTTGAAAATCATACCCAGATTTTTCTTGCTTTTATTTTTAGGGTGAATTTTAATATGAATAATGTGCTGATCAAAGATTGTGGGTGATCCTTGCTACACTGAAAGCAAAAAAACACATCCTTATAGTTCTCTGTAGTTCTCAAGGCAGCCAAAATACCAATGTTTGCCTTTTGGAAAACCAAGGGGTGCAGGTGATTTTATTTGTACTTCAGAAATTTTTTTAGATCCAGAAGCCCCTGTGATGGCTGCTCACCTCTGAGACTAACTTTGGAAATCCCTGTGCATTTTGTCATGGTGTGGATGTAGCTCAGATTTTTGTGCTTATTAATAATATGCCCTTGAAAAATCTGACTGGAGAAGAATGAAGTGGTATTAGAAGAGAAAATTTGCATTTTTTCGTCTGGTAGAGGTTTTCCTCCCATCATTCTCTGCGTGGATTTGCAAATCTAATTTGCAGGGGTTTACTGGTCTGATCCTTAGCTGGTGTAAATCAGCTGATCTGTGAAGGTGATTGTCTGCTCAATAGCAAGCGTGCCAACATAAACCTCTCTTAGTGTGAAGCATTTTAGATTTAGAGATACTGTTCTTTCAGGGTGCTCTAAGGTATGTGAGCCCAGTGTGCTCAAATGAGGGGGCTGGAGAGCTTCAGCCATGAGATCCAGAGCACAGTCAGGCTGAATGAGGAGTTTCATTACTGAGCTGAGGGCTTTACAGAGCTTTTCAGGACCGCTTACCTGGGTGGATATCTGGTGATGATACCTGGCCTGGGTAGTTTGGATGTCTGTACTACAGCCCACCCCTTCGCTGCCTCCAGAAGACACTTGCTTCCATAACTGAAGTGCAAACAGCAGGTGTCACAAACAGGGGTTATCTGTGCTCTACTCAGCCCTCTCAAAAACAGAGCTGTTAGCAGATTTGGAAGCAACACTGATCCCTTTCTGTCCTTTCCACAGCCATTAAAAATCAGCCTAATGAAGGTGTGAAATTCCATATGATTTGTGAATCTTTTCAACTAGAAGTCGTTTGGATGGTGTTGCCATTTGTCAGGGAACTTGCAAGATCTTTGCATGAAACTGGCTATTTAAAGATTACAAAATCTTTGTTCTCATTATGGTTTTAATCAAACGAAACACATAATACAGAGACATGACTTAACAGACTGTTGCTAAAGATAGTGATTTATTTATGGTTTCTTTCATCCAAAAGGACATACTGTACTTTGCAAACCAAGGCTAATGTCTTTGAAGGCAATAAGGAGTATAAGCCACGTAGTAGCATCTGCAGAATTTAATTGAGTGCCTAGTAATCACTTTAGCTAATTTGGAAGTGATATATGTAGCATCAATAAAATAATGTAAACCACCACCCTCTGCAATACATTAGGATGCTAAATGGAGTGAATCTTCAATAAAGCTTAGCCCAAGAACATCTTCATCTGGGAGCATGTCAAGAAATCTGGCCTAAGATCCCTTTTGAATGGAAAGTACAGTAGGGTCTTCAGTGTCTCTAAGGAGTTCAGAGTCTCACTTTTAAGGATTTCTGAATGATGATTTTCTTGATAGTTCAGTGCCCCCTAGCACTGTGAGAGGAAATTCGTCTGTGTCTGATATGGACAGGATTGAGCACTTCCCAAATCTCCAAGGTGTCTCCATGCAGATTTGGGGGGACAGGTGGGAAAAGGATGATTACATGCTTACAGCAATTGAATCTACGAGGAAAGATGCAGGTAGAAACACTCCAATGGGAAATCAGGAATGCAGCTCCCCGGTGAGCTCCTTGGCCTTTTGAATTGCATTGTCCTTGTAATGGCTTAGTCAGCCTTCCAGCTGAGTCTGATTAAAGTCCAGGGCCACTCACTTACCTCTATTCTCTTTTACCTTGGTTTTTCTTTTTCCTTTGGCAGCTGGCGTTGCGCAATGCCTTGCGTTATTTCCCACCTGAAATGCAAAAGAAGTTGGCACCGGAATTTGCCGAAGAACTCAGGCTCTACGGCCATATCTACATGTACAGATTCTTCCCAGATATTGAGATGAGGTAAGGCCTGGATGGTTCACATTTGGCTGCCATTGTTCACCAGCTTTCACCTGTGGAACTGACCTTTAAACAGTGGTATTGCTCTGTCCTAATTTACCTCTTGTAGAATTTATGTCATAACATAATAATGAAGCTCATCATCTGATAATTCAGATGTTCTGTGTTTCACAGTGGTTTCATTTCCAGGGGAAGGCTACTAGATGTTTTGGGATGCTCCGTGGGACTGGTAGGGAAGCAGTGTGCATCCTTCTGGATAGGCTGTGACAGGGCCAGGGCAGCCTCACTGCTGGAAAGCTCAGCACCATTCAACATAAGAAAAGGATTGAGCGAGGTTATGTGCTTGGTAATGCCGATTTACCACACACAGGGATCTCAAAGACTCTACCCCATGGCAAGAATTAGTTTCTAGAGGCAGAGACCTGCAATTACAACCTTGACAGAAAACTTGCAATCGTCCTGAGCTGCTGCAAGTCAAGTCTCAACTAAACCAGGAGGCAAAACCAGATGAGTGAATGGAGACCTGCTGTGAGTGCCTGGTTGGGTTATCTGTGCTCTCAGAGCAGAGAAGGCTTTTGGGCTTAAAAGAAAGACAGTACATTTTTTTCCACTGGAACCTGTATGTGACCCTGGTTTGTAATATGCTGTGCCTGTTGGTCTTGGACCATCACTTCATTCTAGGTCTGCTGGGGCTAATGTCTGTGAAGCAGAACAGTTTTAGTGAGGGCTGCCAGGGGATAGCTGCTTTTTTTAGACTGTTTGATTCCTTTTTGCATAAACAGGGGCCTGGTTAATGTCTGTACAGAAATCTGAATAAAGCAACTCTGATTTCTACACACATCCATGTTTCTATGCAGTCAATTTTAGCCTGGGGGTCACATCCCCAAGAATTCAGCTAAGGGCAGGACAACTGGAAGACTGTCTGAAAGCTATTGCAGAGTTGGACTGCAGAGGACCCTAGTACTAAACTACAGATGATGACACCTTCCAAGTAGGCTTGGATGAGACAGTCCACCGGTTTGTTTCCAATAATGGCATCAGTGATTCTTTGATAGCTTCAAGTATTTTTTCTTTGTGGCCATTTCACTGAGCATTTTCTAATAGGTTATTGCAGTCTCAGGATAAGAAAATGCCTTTTGTTCTCTATATTCTGGTAATATTTGATTTTTGTTGTGTATGTCCAGGGAGCACAGCTGCATTTAACAGCCATATTCTCATGCCAGCACATTCAATACTGAATAACTGAAAGTTGGGTTTCTTATGTTCTGAGCAATATTATATGTAAATGTCTCCTTTTGATGAATTGCTATCATTCCACAGAAATCCTGTTTTATCACATCAAGTTTAGAAAAGCAGAAATCACTAATAAAAAAAACATTGTGGAAAAACTCAAAGGCTTTCTCTCTGGTTTGGCAATGAGTACAAGGCATTTGTTTTAGTATCCTGATGTAAAAAGCCAATGCACGTGATCATGGGAAGAGCCCGTTGCTAAATCTGTAGAATATACATTCCAGATCTTGGCTCATGAGCTGGACAGAGGATGTCCAATTTTTGTTTGTAGTTGGCACTCCTTAGTTGAACCTTTTCAGTGTAACTGTCTTCCCTGTACAAAGCAAGGGCCCAGCCACTGAAGATCTGTGGTCCAATAAAAGGAAGATTGTTTAGAATCCATGGCAAATAATCCTAATCCACCTCTAGGAATTTCCAGCATCTGTGATGGTGGTGTCCCTTAGAGAAAAGGAAAGAGTAAAACACTTCATGCGTGGTTGTGCTTTCTTTTGGTGTCATACCTTAGAGACCTCAGCACAATTGTACTAAGACCTGTGCAAACAGCTGCCCTGAACAGCTACAGTATAAATTCCAGAGTAGAAGTTTTAGGGCAATTGATATGACAAACAGATGGTTGAGGATAACAATGAGATGATTGCAGCACATTAGTGCCAGGAAACCTGACTTGGAATATCTTTGTATTTCCCATACCTCACCTCTCAACTTCCTAGATGAAGTGTATCTTAGTAAAAAGGCCCATATTTCTCCTAAGTAGTTCAGGTTTTGAGAGCTTCTTTGAGCCTGAAACTCAAGCCTTACACAGTATCTCAAATAACAAGGGTTGATGAGCCTGAAGGCAATTTCCATTGCTGCTGTTTCCCTTGACATTGCAGGACTTGGCTGCTTGGCCTTGGCCCTCTATATTAGAGGCCAGTTCCATCACCACCCCCCCCCCCAAAAAAAAAAATCCAGTTAAAAAGCCATGAGTTCTTGGCCTCCATATTTATGAATTGTGATTAGCCCATTCAGTAAATGATAAGCTGATTAAAATTTATTGGTTTTGCTTAGTTCTGATAATAGTTAAAACCTCATTTGCCTGTTAAGGTACATACAGTAATTCCAGATCTGCACTTTTTTTCTTTTTTCCCTCCTTTCCCTTCTGAATAAAAGCCTGCAACTTAAAAAAGTTGAAATATCCCTGGCGTGCAGGGATATACCTGTGGTGTTTGTTGTGAGTTGGAGTGTTTCTTCTAAATTTCTGTGACTACCCTTTCAGAGCATACCCCATAGGAGAATACCCTTGCCAGACCAAATCAGCTGCTGCCATTATGCTGATGATCATGAATAATCTGGATCCTTCAGTGGCTCAGGTAAGGTGCAGTGAAAGGGAGCTGGATTCATAGGCCAGCAGCAAGTCTGCAAGATACTTCCTGTATGTGCTCTCACATAAATACTGAAAAATTTAGGCATACAGGCACGATATACAGGAGCTCAGCTCGTGGTACAGTGCTTCTACAGCTTGTGTTGAAAAATTAGTGCTGATGCTTCCTGTGTCTTCGGAAGCTCATCCCTCAGGGGCAGATAGAGGATCACAGGACCGAAGTCCATCCCTACAAGCACCACTCAGTGCAAGGTGCCTTGTTGCAAATGGCAGGGGAGAGGCCATGCAGCTGTGCCCTGCTGGTCTTAAACGCTGCCAGCTGAGAATGCCAGCGGCAACCAAACTATGAGCTCACACATTCCCTCTGTAGTGAGTTTACTGGGATGGTTGTCTGATACAGAAACTGCAATTTGAGGAATCACTTTGTAGTGTTCTGCATCCAAAATACTATTGTTACAGTAACAAACACTTAATTTTGAAAAATAATACTCTTCTTAATTTGTCACTTTTATGATGTTACTGTCTGATTTCAAGAACCTAGAGAGTTTTGATGCAATAAGCTCTAGAAAAGATTTATTACTGAGATTACAAAAATAGCTCGGAGATCGAGTGAGAGGTTTCAGAGAAGTGCTTGCCTGATAGTTAAATTGTCTTTTTCAGTTTCCTCAGGAGCTTGTCACTTATGGAGGAAACGGGCAGGTCTTCAGCAACTGGGCACAGGTAGGACAGTGCTGGTTTTGCAGCTTGCTGAACAAAACCAGTTTCACCCTCCCCCACGCACATTCTGCTTAAGCAGTTCGGGACAGTTCTTGGCAGTCGTTTCCTCAAAACACTCCAAAACATCCTGTTTGGATAGAGGAATGATTGGTTAGGAACTGCATAGATGGAGAGAGCTTTATTTAGTGAGGAGAGCACAGAGAGCCCAACAGAAATAGTAAACATGATACCATGAACATACCAAACTGTGTATGATGATATAAACATCAGTCTTGTCTTTCTCTGAGGCATATGTGTGTGCCTCTGTATTTTTCACAGATAGAGTCTAAGACACTAAAAAGTGTATCTCATGTTTGTTTGTGTTAATTTTGCAACATTTTTCACAAGTAGTGGAATAAAAATAAGGCTTTGATTTAAGAAAGTGCAATCTTCAGTCTCTACTCCTAGCAAATCAGATTAGCTGTAAATATTTGTGCTATCTGGCCAGTTCATGGTGCACTTTATTATGAACCCTGATCTTTTAAGAATAATGACAAGTGGGTAAAAGTCTCTCTAAAATTCAAAGCTAGAATGTTTTAAGTTATGGTTTTATAATCTCTGTTCTCCTTTATAAAAAAAGGTCAATGAATACACTCACTTTAATCTGCAAAATGCATGTAGTTCACATTTGCAGGAGATTTTTGGAATCAGCAGCATATTTAGAATTATGATTTACTGTCTTAAGAAAAAAAAAAAAGGCTCTGGGTCTGAAGGCTCTACAGGTGCTTGGTGGCAGGAGGAACATCAAATGAACAACCATCCTGAGTGTCTGTGGGGAGGCACAGAAGTGGTTATTGTGAATGCCAAACCCACATCATGCCTCCAGCCTCGGGGTGCCCCAAGGCCACAGAGTTGGGGGCAGGTGGAAATGCACCTTTGAGTTTTGCAATGTGCATGTAGAAAGCCACATCACACTGTGGAGGGCAGAGTCACTCCTGAGTGCTGGGAAGGTCTTAATTTTTGATTCTGTAGCTTACATAAGCAAAAACTGACTTAAGGAGTCAACTTCTGTCATAAAGGATCACATATGCACCTTGTTGTGGCTCTATCCGATTCTGGCCTCTTGCTTATTAAAGAATCCCAACAGAACTGATGTGTAAATGAAGTTGCTAGTTAGGGGAGAGGAATGGATTCCTCACCATAACATGGGACTGAGTGACCTGGGGTTTCTTCCCAGCTGGGGGTTTTTCATTTGTGGTTAAAATTCATACTTCATTTTCTCAATCTGGTAAATGGAAGCTAAATGGAAGACTTGGGCAGATTTTGAGGCAAAACTGTTCTGACTTTTTTCAAAACAAAGGTACCATGGCAGTGCTAGCAGTTTATAAAGTGGCTCTCATTGTCCTGACATTCCTTAGGCAGATGCTGGGCTGCAAGGTGAGGTAGAAGTCCTGCCAAAGTCAGAAATACTCTCTTGTTCTCATCCAAGCCAGACCTATGACCTGCAGTTGTTTCACAGCAGAACAAACAAAACATTTTTTGTTTTGCCTGCTTAGAGTAACAATCACATGAATGATTGAGTTGCCACAGAACATTTTATTCCCTTTGTAGCTTGAAAACAGCATGTTTAAAAAAAAAAATAAAAGCCTGTCGTTGCAAAATTCCTAGGAAAAAGGTTCAGTTTGGTTTATATAATCCATGCAGACTTGTGCTTTTCTTCTGGATAATTTCAAATGAGAGAACTATGTCCGGAGCTAACTTTACAAGCCTGCAGACAACAGACATGCTCTTTAAGCTGGGAAAGGCTTTCAGGCTTTTGCTCCATTATTGCTAGTTACGGCTTTCAATGGAAAAAGACGTATTTGCCTCACAGCTTCTAGTTTTATTAGAATGTTTTTCCCAGATTGCTAAAGAGTTGAGAGTTCAACCAGTTTACCTGTTCTGTCCTACAACCAGAATCTGATTGTTCAGCATTTTTCAGGAAATGAAACCAAAATGTAAAAAGCAAGACAGTAACTCTACTAACTTTTTCCTGTTCACTTTATCTTGCAGCTTGGGAAATTGACTGGATTAGGAGGGACTGGCCTCAAATCTGTACCATTTTTATTTCAGATCAAAGCCACAACTACAGAGCTTAAGTGCCCATGACAACTGGGTTTGTTTGTTTGTCACTGATAATTTGTTTCTGTGTCCCTACGGAAACTCCAGTTTCAAGTAATTGTTGAATTCCAATATTGCATGGGAAAGCTTCTCTCAGGTCTAGTTGTCACATACTGAAAGTCCTGTTGAATATAATGGGCTTTGTTGTAGACACTGAGGGATGAGAGTTAAATTTATAGTCAGCTTAGGTGATCAAAGTGTACTTTCTGGCATTCACCAAGAGTAACTTTTGAATTATGTAGACAGAGTCGAGCTGTATTTATTTGTATGCGCCTGAGTGTATCAAGCTTTCTTCAGTGTCCACAATGAAAGCTGAATTTTTTTTATTTGAGAAGAAAAACTACATTTTTAAGTGCACATTGTAATAGCCATTTATTGAACAGAAAACAAGCATTAGAAGATGCTGAAATTCAGGTTAGGATCAACAGCAAGCATGAGTATTTAATCAATTCTATAGGGAAAATTTTGTAGTGTGACTTGCCAGAAAAGTGCCAGATACAAATGTTTAACCCCAAGACAAAACTAGAATGGCTTTAAAAGTGAAGGATTTCTGGGGTTTCTACTGGAGAAATTATTCTGGAACTTATTCAGACTTTTGCTAGTCGATGATTTATGTTTCCTGCTGAGTGATATCTCTTAAAGGACTTTATTAAAAGAAAGAATGTGTTGAGAGCTCTGGCTGTTATTCCATGTGTGAGTACACCTCGTTATCTCTATAGCTGCCTTCATTCTCAAAGTCTAGCAACTTCACAAAAAAACCCCATAAATGTAAGATGCAAGCAGACTCCTTCTTTTCCTTGCTTTTCCTTTCAGTTCTGGTTGGTAATGCACTACTTGTCAGAGATGACAGAAGAGCAAACGCTAGTTATGTACAGTGGGCATCCTCTGGGACTCTTCCCCAGCCACCCCCGTGCTCCTCGTTTAATCATTACTAATGGCATGGTAGGTGTTAGCATCTTGTTTTCTTTCACCTCCTCCTTGGTTTAATTTTCAACTGTTGGATGAATTAAAATATGATTTATATTGCCCACATTTACAACAACACATGGGAGAATTTGGGGTCCAAACTCTGCAGCATTTATTCCAGCACAGTTGCACTCATCTCACATGTGCTGATCTGCAGTGATGGAGGAAACAATCCTCTCCTTATCAGACAACTTCTTTTCTTACTGAGCCTGAGCTGTACATGTTCTTGACCAAAACAGTTCATCTAGGTTAAGTTTGGAAGACTTAAAAGCTCTCAGTAAGCAAAAAGATGATTATTAATCAGAGGCTCAGATATCTGGACTGCTTTGCTTGGAAGGCAAGCTGGACAAGTGAAAATACTGGTTTATTGCCAGTCTTTTGAGCCATTCAATATCTACCTCCCTGCAGGCTAGTTTTTGCATGGCAATCACAGTGCCAGAAAGACTGGATATCTTTTTTTTTTTAAATACTAGAATGCATGAAATAAAATACCTGAATTACTGCTCCTGTTTTTCTATGTGTGTGAGCATAGAGAAACGTGGACTGTTAAATAAAAGACCTGCTTAAATCTCTAATTTGCTTATGTGGATTCTATTTTGACTGTTTTCTTAGGTTATTCCCAACTATTCCTCCAGAGATGAATATGAGAAGATGTTTGCTTTGGGAGTAACAATGTAAGAAGATAGCTCACTATTAAAATATATCAAATACTTGACTAAAATGTAATTCAGACATCAGGCAGTGGCTGGTTAAAATTTCTAATGCAGATGGATTTCAACTGTGCTGCATAAATTCCTGATGCTGCAAAGCATTAATGCACACTTAAGTGGAATTACTTTGGAGTTTGAGTTATGTTCAGCCACATATATAAGGATGTAATTGAGGCCTGCCAGGAATTAATATTAGGTTTATGTGAGAGGCTTGGCTGAATGGCAGCCTGAAGCCTTAATCATAAACCACTCATAGCACTGGCTAGTTCCACTTTGCAGAGGTTGTTTTGCAATTTATGGAAAATATAAGTTATGAAACATTCTTTCAGGCCAAGAGAAATTTTGAAGTAGAAAATTGTCTTTTTTTTTAATGATTTTTACATATTTTTAAACATTTTTACAAACTACTGTTGATCTAGTTGATGAGCACAAGATTATTATTCTTTTGGGTACCATGGAGAGAATAAATTAAAACAGCTGGAGAGCTGTCTCCCTTCTCTGGGAATTTAACAGAAATGTGAACAAACATTTTAGGCTAATAACTTCAAATGCAACTATGTGTCTTAGAAGCACAAGTGCAACGGAAAATCAATGGCATAAAGGTGCCAACAAGGTGAAAAGGAGTGTCCTTGTGTCCTAGTTACTATGCTAAATGCTAAGACAAGTTTACCCTCAGTTTTTGATCAAGGCAGTTTTGAATTCTATTTAATGAGCTAAGCACTCTGCTGAAAACATGTCGGTGCATTGCTAATGATAGAACTTCATTAGGATGTGAATTTGATAATAGCAGACCTTCAACAACAAATCAAAACACAGAGGGTTTTTTTTATTATACTGAAAACACAAGTACAGAACTCACTCCAGCCTGAGTAAGGTGTGGTCTCACGGTGTTCATCGCTGTCTCTAGGTATGGTCAGATGACTGCAGGGAGCTACTGCTACATTGGGCCTCAGGGAATAGTACATGGGACTGTGGTAAGAAACTGGAAAAGGTCTATTTGTCAGTACGTTTTTGAGGAGGCTTTTTTGAGTGTCTGGTGACTGGAGTGGATTGGGTTGCTGTGAGAGGATGTTCTGGCTACTGAGCTACGATACATGAAGTACAAATTCACCAAATGTGTTCTATATAAACCTTTTCTTGGCTGTTTTCCTTACCCATCCTTTGCAGCCATCCTTAAGAAGTCTCTATACCTCAAGAGCAGCATATTGGGAAGCACTGATTATTTTATTTCATGGTGAGAGAAATAAACATAATCAGGACAGATGGTTTCATAACATCAGTTTGTAACATGTTTCCTTCTTAAAAGATGAAAACCGTTCCATGGTGTCAGAGACTGCAGAGTTCATCTGTTTGCAAAAGGGACAGAAGATCTTTAAATTTAAGTGACTCTAGGGAAAATATCTCCTGGTGATTGCTCTATTTGCTGTGTGCAGCTCACAGTGCTCAATGCAGGCCGTCGCTACTTGAAGGCAGAAGACCTGTCTGGGAAGGTGTTTGTGACTTCTGGTCTCGGAGGGATGAGTGGGGCTCAAGCAAAGGCTGCAGTCATTGCTGGGTGTGTGGGGATCATTGCAGAGGTGAGAGAAACACTGCTTTCGTTCTGTCGTCTCTCCTTCATGTGCTGAATCAGAACCCACATTCTTCTGATCTGACACGTTCCTCAAGTAACCCTGACAAAAACTCAAGAAAGATACTCTTTTCTGAGATCTGTCTGTCCTTTTCATTGCTGAGCATTTTTCGGTGCTATTCCTCTCTCTATTCATACACTCACTAGATCAGACTGCAAGGATATTATGATTGCTTCACAAACAATGCAGAATGATGCTGTTAGATGAGCGCCCAGTGCTTCAACTACCCTCATTTGCTGTGTGAAAAGGTGTAACTTCTACAGGCAATTCCCATAAGAACTGCTTTCTCTTATGCCAAAAATCGTCTATGTTAAAAAGGTGTTAATTATAATATTTAACTTTGATTAATCTTTAAAGCCTCTGACACCCTTATCAGGTGCAATAGAAAGTACCCGTTAAAAATGTCGGTGTGGTTCACTCATCACGATTGGGCCTAATGAAGTTGCTTAGTGTTGTCATTCCTACAAGTCAATGGGATTTTTTAAGTGGGTTTCTGGGGCAAATCACAAGCACTTCTGAGAACTGCAGTTTGTAGTAAAGAAGGTAAGTTCTGCTGAGAGAAAATGCTGATGGAGGAGAAGTTCTGTAGTACCATTTCCTTTGCTTCTGAAGCTCTCCCACAGTATATATTCTTTGAACAGCCTCTCCTCCCAATGTAATGTTTCTCTGTTCTAAATATATTAAAACAGCCCAATTATTTCCTCCCATAAACAAAGAGAATCTAATAATTTGTGATTCGAAGACTGATCTAAGCAACCACAGTAGTGGATAACTGGGTCCACAGATCATAGGGTTCTGTTCTAACAACGAGATGGAAGGATGGACTACAGAAACACTGCAACAACTTCTAAAAGAGATTGTTGCTCTGCAGTTCTGTGAAAATGGTAGTGACTGTCTTTAGTGGTATTGATTATTGAGGAAAATAAAATAAACATTTCCATGCGTTTCTTTCGTCATGAATGTCTTGGGATTCAGTTCTTGGCGGAGCAGATACAGGACTGACCAAAATGCACTGCGCTCTCCTGAGTATCTGCGGGTGATGGGATGTTGTTACTTCTCCAGAGGAAGGGTGATTTTTGAGAACTAAACTCCAGTCAGAGCTGAATGGAGTGGGAGTTCAGCCTTCTCAGCTAAAGTCATTTATAGACAGTTAGCTGGGAACCCTGTGTTGTGGCCATGTCACGTTGCAATAGAAAGGACAAGAATATTGCAATCTGACCTATAGTAGCTACAATTAAACTTCAAAAACATAATGGGTCAGACTGCCCACATGGTGTGCAGTAAACCTGACTGCTCTGCCCAGCTCAGGTCTCGTTCACGGAAGGCTGGGGCTTTAGCTGCTTTCCAACAATGGTGCCAAAGTGGTTTTGTGGGCATGTGAGTTTTGTGTGTATTTGAAACCTCCTCAGGTACTCTCTGCAGAAGAAATAAATTTATTCAATTTACTATTGAATAAATTGTTAATGAATAAATTACCTTTATTCAGACTTCTCTGTCATCACGGTCTTTCAAATGTTGGAATACAAAGGCAAGATTCCAGTGAATGCTGTTCATGGCAGTCCTTTGTCCTTTTCGTCTCTACGGCTGCAGCTGATTTTGTTCAGGAGACTGAATATCGCCTGGTTTTTATCTCCTGTGAGATGATCCTTGTCGGAAATGAGTCTCAGGAGCACATGTGGATAACTATATATATGTACATATTATTTGTTTAAGAAACTATTTATGCAAATGGCATTGAATCGTGCAAGAGATATCGTTTTGTCAGCCAGGGCTTCCGAAGCTCTGACAGAAGGGATTAATGGTGCAAGTCTTTTACCTCTTCTGTTTGACAGGAAGCAGATTGTAATTTTGTGAAATAATTGCATGGAGGGCCAGACTGTCTCCTTTGAGCTGTACTGAGCTCTCTGAGGTTACACTGAAGGCAACATTTGGTCATCTTTATGCATTTTTTTAAAACTACTGAGATGCTGATGAAAAATGAGCATATTTTTGAAAGTGTGTTTCAAAGGAAGCTAGTTTTCTTGAGTATGCTGGCAAGTCTGTGAAGGACTAAGAATGTCAGAGAGGGCTAAAGTAAAATATGTAGGATGTAGTAACATTTAAATAGATCTGATCTGTGTTATGTGGGGATTTAAATGAATCCAATTCCTGTAATTCATCCAGACCACTTAATATCTTTCCTCGTGTGCTGATTTAAATAACTCAAAAGAAGCTGTCCCCCACGGCACCTGACTTTATTGAATAATTCCATTGGCAGTGACACTGTTATTATCGTAATCTGGGGTTTTGGAAGGATAGTTTTTATTCCTGAAGTGGAAAATTATGGAAGGTTTCTCATGCTAAGAATAATTGGGAAAGAAAAGGTTTCCTGGTGTTCAAACAACTCCTGAATACAGAACTTAATTCATTCACATGTAAATACTTTCTTAATGAGAAAGAATGAAAATGATGGGGATGGAATATAGAGAAGTAAAAATTGCTTTAATGAAATAGTAGAAGTTAGTCAGGTTACGTGTTCTCATGCACACACACCACTGTGGGGGTTTAAAATCTGTTGCTACCACAGAATATTGGTTTAAATTAATTTTGCCGCTTGCTTTATGCCAGTGATAGCCCATTGTAAAAGTATTAATGGATGTGCAAGTTCATACAGTGGCACAGATTCCATATTAATGGTCAAAGCCTCCACAGATTGTCCATCTATTTGTATTTTTATGCAGCCGTCTCTCAGGCTCATACACACTGGTGCACACAGAAGCTGAGCCCAGAAGAGAGCACAGATTTGGGTTTGAGCTTGTTTGAAGCTTCAAATTTCAAATAAGGGAATTAAAGACAGTTTTGTTTTGATCTGGGCTATTTTCTGGTGGCATTAGCCAGCTGGGACAATAAAGTGCCTTCCTCTTTTCTGTATTTGGTTGAGATTTTCAACCAGCAGTCCAAGAACAAAAGCGAGGGTTAATTTTATTCAGCAAACCAGAGCTTTATCTTGGGCAGCCTGGCAGAAACATCTCTCTGAGCTGATCAAAGAAAATATTTTCTTAATCAATTAAAAATACAATTTTTGCAGAAAATAGCCAGATTTGAAAAATAAATTGGAAACATTTTGGCTTTTTAACATAATCATGTAGAAAAACAATAAGAATAATTAAAGTTGGCAGAAAAAATAATACCTCTTTTACAATTTTAATGATAAATTTTGGTTTGGAGAATATTTTGGGAAGTGATCTATCAAGTCTATTTCTTGCTTCAAGCCTGGAGTTAAAGAGAACAGAAAGTGTAAAAAACAGAGATAAAAAAAAAATATTTGAACAATAATTATATATATATTATATCTTGATTGTATATAGATATATCTCAAGGTAATAGCAGGGCATAACCTTTACCTTTTTGCTACTCTTTCTTGCAGGGTAATTGAAAAACTAAAGGTAAAAGTGACTACATAGGGGAAGCAGTAGTTTTCAGATCTCTGCTATTACTCCTAGGTTGATGAAGCAGCACTTCTGAAACGCCACAAGCAAGGATGGTTGATGGAAATCTCTAACAACCTGGACCATTGCATTGCTCGCCTTAGGTATGACTTGCAACATAATTCATCACAATTTATCTCTGCTTTCTAACCCTCACTTCACATCTTTTTGCCTCGTGCCATTTTAGTGTACACGTCAGAGGAGTTGAGGGACACTCTTCTTACTCCAGGTCTGCTTGGGAATGTGAATCCAGTTTCCCAAACTGCAGCAGTCATTATTAGTGACTACTAATGGTTCATGTCATTTGTATATGTTAAATGTGTCTTCATTCAGTTTCATGAATATGCATAGAGCAATTATAACTGATGTTACACTTGAAGCATCACTCAAGTTTTGTGGAATCATTGATTAACCATTATGCAAAGGTTGAAAGATCTGTTTTCCGGATAAGTGTTGAAAACTGCGTACAGACTTTTTTGCTGGGTTTGATTCTGTGTGGGACTTATACTTTGCAAGATGAAAAGAGGTTCCTTTTCTTCAACCCATCTTTTTATTCTATTCTAGAGAAGCAAGAAAGAATAAGATTGCCCTTAGTTTGGGTTACCATGGGAATGTGGTAGATTTATGGTAAGTAGTATGTATGGATAATGGATACATTAATGCTCTGGCTTGTTAGTCAATCTGGAATTAATTCCCAAACTTGCAAGAGACATTAAATCTAGTGCAGAGTACATTACTCTAGATGTTAATAAAAAACTATTGTCAAAAGAGAGATCTTCATCCTCCTGTTCCAGTTCCCAGTTGCTTCTCATGCTCCTCCTTTCCTTATGGAACAATAAATGGTTTAGGGAAAGAAGGCTCTTGAGGCTTTATTCAATGGTAACTCTTGATATCACCATATACCAAGGGCTGAGACTGACCAGTAAGACTGGTAGGTCATACTGGTATCCAACTCATCTCATCATCCAATCATATCAGCATTCCTGCACAGGTAAATGTGAACTATAAAACTTGCCCCTAAATCTTGAGCACTTCCTACCTCCTGACTTAGCCTTAGCCTCCTGCAAAGCCTCAGCCAAGGGCTTATTTTCACAAAAAACCTTTTGATTGAAAGAAATTCTCCTGCAAGAGGATCCAGACTGTGAAATGACAGCTTATGTTCAAACACTCCATTTACTGTCTTCCCCAGGGAGAGGTTGGTCTATGAGCTGGACAAAACAGGAGAGCTGCTGGTTGATCTGGGTTCTGACCAAACTTCGTGTCACAACCCGTTTAATGGGGGGTACTATCCAGTACAGCTTGGCTTTGAGGAAGCAAAGCACCTCCTTTCCACAGATCCAGGGAAGTTCCGGACCCTGGTACAAGAGAGGTAAACGTTTTGGCAATACATCTTTTTAACCTTTGAGTTTAGTTGCTCTGCAAGTAATCAGATCTCTGTCTCTCAAGAAATCTCTCTTCTTTGATTTTTTTTTTTAAATTTTTTTTTTTTTTAGTAGAAATCTGGGGTAGAGCTGCATTACTTAGAACTTGTACATCTATCAGTCACAATCTGGCAGACATTACTTACCCACCATTTTAGGAATACTCTCTATTGTATAAGATCAGAGGTTTGAACACTAATGATTCATTTCACTTCTATAAATTCCTAAATTGCATTATGTTTTAGAAATCTGGGACAATAAGTATAATTCCATGTAGTCTTCCATTTGCTCTAGGTTCACTGAATACAGCAAAAAGCCCTAATGAGCAAGCCAAAAAGTCCATCGAGCCTGCTATGCATTGCTGACTTCTGGCTGCTAAGATGTTTTTAAGGAGGGATATAAGGAGGGGATAATCTCCCCCAGTCACTCCCCACAGGTTGCTGCAACTGTAACTAAGTTCTGGTTAGCATCTTGATTTCAGGGAGCTACTCCTGATTTACAAGTTTGCAAGTGAAATTGGACATTACAAAGGGAGCAATTTGGCATAATTTATATACAAATAAAGCTGTACTACAGTTTTCAACTGGTACTTTCAAGGAGAGTGCTCCTACACTGGTTTTGTTCACCTTGAATATTCGTGGTGGAGACCTTGTACTAGTAGAGGGGTATAACATCTACTTGACTTTGGATGAGGGACCAACAAGGACCTTTCCAGTTTCCACAATTCTGTGTCATACTAATCTAAGACAAAGGTAACATAAAGGTAAATTTCTGTGAGGAACTCATTTCTGACAAGCTAAATATGGACTAAAAAAGAAATCCATTCTCATTTGATAGTCACTGATTTACCTCCAGGACTCCAAGAGTTTACACCCATGTGTGTACAAGGCTGCATGCAACTGTGCATTGATATTAGAACTAGATAATATTAGGTGGAAATGGTATCACAGGGACCAGCCCTGAGGCAGGCCCACTATGGGAAAGAAAGGGCCATTTGGGCTGTTTTGGCCAAGAGTGATGCCAGAACAATGCTGTTTAGTCATTTTCAGCTTTTCTGTCTCTGCTCTGTGAACTTCTGGAACTGTCGAGCGGTTTTGTGTAGAGTGTTTTTTGTCATTACCATCCATCCCCAGATCTGGCTGCATTGCTTTGCTGAAAGATGTGACCCCTCACTGCCAATGAATGAAGTTGCCTTAATGAGTGTAAACTACTTCAAGATTTGGGGATAACAGGTGCTATAGAGACTGAAAGCATCTCAGTTCATGACTTATGGGTTTATGTCAGAATTTATCTGGGGTCTTTCATTTCCATCTGTCTCCCCCTACTCCCATACCTTTAGTGAGTTCATAATATTATTCTTTTTGATATTTCATCAATCTCAAGAATAACTGTTTCCTTCTTTATTTCAGTCTGAGGAGGCATGTGGCTGCTATTAACAAACTTGCTGATAAGGGCATGTTCTTTTGGGATTATGGCAATGCTTTTCTCTTGGAAGCTCAAAGGGCTGGTGAGTAGATCCTGGACTTGTAGCTGGAAACAAGGACAATTCTGCACGCATCTTCTCGGCTGCATATGTTGGTAGGATGGGGGTGGCCACTGTGTTATTTTAACTCTTTAGCCTCTCCTTCTCTCTTGTTCTCTGAGACCCCTGACCCTCCTTGGATGAGATACAGCCTTCATGGGAACATAGGTGCAAGAGGGGTTTACATTTTTGGGGTGTTTTTTTCACTGAATCACTGACTATTAAAATTCTTTTATAGGTGCTGATGTTGAGAAAAAAGGAGCAAATAAAACAGAATTTCGATATCCTTCCTACGTTCAGCACATCATGGGGTATGTTGGGCAGAGTTTGAAATACGCTCTTAAGTGCCTTGTGACTCCCTTTGTTTAGTGAGAGAGCACTACAGAGATTAGTGCAAATTTGCAGTGCCCCACGAAGGATCAAAAGCAGGCAACAGCAGTCGGAAAATTGATCTTGCAGGTGTTATGCCACAGTTAGTCTGGGCTGAAACATTGTCAAATCAAAACTCTTCACTCCTTCACATGAATTCGCTGCATTATGTCTTTCTATGAATTTCCCTTTAAGGAGTTCTACTCAAAAGAAGAGCCAGGTCACAGCTCAAATTGTAACTATAGGCAACTTCACTTGTAGGTGATAAAAATTGAGTTTGTCTCTTAAGAGCAGTAGAACCCAATTCCAAAATCATCAAAGCCTGTGTTTACACTGAAGTTAAAAGCATGTCTGAAAGAGGACACTCTTCTGCCCATGTTACCAGTCTCTTACCCAAGCTGTACTTGTGGAAACAGCTCAGCCCAGGAGATCTGTTGAGGGACTGGATTTATAACTCATTTTTCCTCTGACTCATGCTTTAACTTGCCTGTGCCATGTGAATAAGAGCTTGAACGTGGAGTAAGGCACCAACCAGACTAGATCTTTTCTTCCGGACCTCAACTGAAGCGTGTCTCACTATTGTATGTAAACAATGTGGGCAGCAAATGAGTCTGGACTCAGGCACTTGTTCAGAACCTACACTTGTCCGATAGTGTAGATGCACTCAGGGTTAGCCTGGGTTAAGGACACAAAGACCAGGCAGCAGGCAAGAGTATATTTGACGAAACAGAAGAAAAATTGCAAGTCATCTGGTGATGCACTTGTTTGATTGAACTGCCCAACATGACTATCAAAATTGTGGCCTGACTGTATTTTTGTACACCAGTCGATGGCTGCACGAAACACCACTGTTTAATTTCTCAGTTAATGGTCCTCGATGCTTCTGTTTGGATTAGTTCATTGAAAATGTTTCAAATTCTTCCGTCTCCAGCTAATGAAAGAAAAGCACTGCTAGCAGCCAGGACAAATAAGGAAAGAATTTCAACTATCTCTTAATGAAACATGTTCTATTCCCAGGGACATTTTTTCCCTGGGATTTGGGCCATTCCGTTGGGTTTGTACCTCAGGTGACCCAAAGGACCTTGCTACGACTGACTCCATTGCCATGTCAGTGCTGGAGGACTCTATACGTAAGGGAGGTAAGACGTCATCCCATGCCCCTGTCACTGGGGCTGCTTCTGGAGAGAGAAGGAAACTGAGAGTTGGAAAATGTGTGCTAGCTTTTGGATTAAAACATAGAAAGCAGGCTCTTTCATTTTCCATGTGGGCAGGAAATCCCGCTGTTCTCCAAACTCCTGTAAGGAGCGTAGCCAGTAGGTAAAACATAAAAGCACCACAGATATTGATCCCAAAGCTATTGAGCAATTTTGGCTAAGAACATTTGTTTTAATTTTGTTACAGGTTTTCCTGAACTTTGTCACTTTGAAACTTTAAGGCAAACAGTGTATTTCATCAACAGGTCTCCAAGAGTAATGTAAGGAGTCAAATTGCTCTGCCCCTGTCTCGCAGGTGAATGAGGCATGGGAATCTATAGAGGTTTTCAGGAGGTTAGCAAGGAGATCAGTGGCAGGAAACCCAGGTTTCATGTGTGTGGTGCTCCATCCAGTGTCATTTTTTTGTGATTACAATTTTGAGGGTTTTTTTGTCATTTGTTAGTAAATTGTCAACTATTTCCATTCACTGATGGAATCAATTTGGAATACCCGCGTGGATTTGTATGCTACTCTAGGATCTAGGAATGACAGTATCTGTCACTCTTCCACATCCCTGACAGTGGAATTATTACTGTTATCCGCTGCTTTTGAATGGAAATTGAGACAAAGATAATTTTGAGTCAGCAAACATTAATCCTGATCTCCCAAGTTGCAGTGGAAGATCCTACTTCTTTCCTTTTCTTGGTCCACCTTTACAGTCAGACAGCAGACTCAAAGACTTGTCCCCTAGCACTGAAGAACTCAGCTTTTTTATTTCTAGAGAGCAGAGCTTTATGCTTTTCAGAATCAACAAAAGAATCCTTGAACTCTGAGGAATTCCTCGGGATCAAAAGCAAAAGGATCACAAATGCAACAACCCAGAAGTGCTTACTCTGGTCTATGGATATTGAAACTTGGCTTTGTTGAAGGAAGGGTGAAATGCAATATATATCCAGCACTATAGTGCTGGATCTGTCTTCAGAAATTTGCACTAATTTTCCTGCCATGTACTGCAGCCTCCAGAGGTCTTCTCCCAGGACTGAACCAATGCATGACCTTTGGATGGTTTGCATTGCAAGACTGGGAAATGAATCAGTTACTGTGTACACAACAGTATGGGCGTGTTTATATGGGTGTAATGTAAAGCTGGGGAGAGAAATCTCTTGCACAGACAAAAAGCATTGAACTATTGCTTGTATATTCTCAATTTAAATGAAAAATTACATTTAAAAAAATCCCAACAAGTGAAAACAGGCTTAAGGGCAAGGCTACTATTCGATTTGCTGTTGAATTTGGCAGGACAATGGGAATTTGATTCAAAGAGAAAAGAAAACTGAATTTGGGCAGAAAAAAACCAGCTCTTCATGCATATGTGTTCCACCTGCTGTCCACTTTCTATGAAGCCTGGGTTTGGACCAAAGTTCAGGGTCTGGATATCCTCACACATATCTAAAATCTGAACGTACCTTTGAAATTTATGAAAGAATTCATTATAAAAACAGAATGAATACTCCACAGAGCTGAAGTCTGTTGCATTCCAAGTCTAAACTTTGGACCTGTCCTTGAGTCCAATGTTAATGATTCATCTCATTTTGTGGTGATGAATATTTTCACTCAGAACTTTTTCACAGTTTGTGAGGTTTATGTAGTTTCATTATCTGCTTCCCCTTCTAATGTACCTGAGCTTTTAAGATCACTTTTGCATGAGAGATGCAGCACTGATTATTGGGGTGTAACTTGGATTTAAAATCTCTGTGATAATTTGAAGGTTGAGCTGATGCACAACAATATAAATCTCCCGAGAGCAAAGGAAGCCAATCTCTGTGTTACTTGGGACTATTTCTCTGAGTACACAGTGCTTTCTAATGTCCTTAAAACTCTAAACATCTATGAGGGCCTATGAAATACCATAAGCAACACAGTAGCTTGCCTGACTTCAAAACACATTCCTGTTGGGATGGGAAGGTGAGGCAGCAGTATAGCAAATGAGACACATGGAGTTACTCTCAAGTTAAGGTTATTCTAAAAGAAGCGGTAAGATTTTTTTTTTTCAATTGCAGGAAGTAAGACTAAATAAAAGGGAGGATTCCTCACTTCCCCAGGGATAACTGATGAAATCAAACTTTGGACACACCACTATATAGGAGAGAGAATATGACTGTTTATTGGAGCTGGCTGGGAGGGACAGATGTGCTGTGTTGAGATAGGTCCTTGTTCTCTTCTAGATATGTTCTAAAGAACTTACAGACACTCAGATCTTTTCTATAAGTCTTTGCACTGTAAAGCATAAAATATGGTATGTACTCTCTGAGATAGTTTATAAAAGGGACAGAAAGGATCCGTTCTCTTTTTTTTTTTTTTTTTAAGAGTAACTCCTGTAAACTCCTCAAATATCTATAGTAACCTAAGTGAACACTGCCCATTGCCTTCTAGAGGCTGCTTCCTTAAAGCTTATGAGTGGCAGCACAATCCTATTAGGACAGCACTAGCAGATGTTTCATCTTTTACTCCCTGTGAAGTGAAGTGCTGACATGTTAATCCTCACAGCAGAGTTTAGAAGCTATCACTTGGAGTCAACCCCTAGAGCACTGACAGGTCTTTTTAGGATCATTAAAGCTCTGTGTATGGAAGGCCTGTCTCTGCTGGCATGAACATATTTTTCATTTCCATTTAACAATGTGTTTAACACAGGTTAAACACGAGTATTTTGCATCTTCCTCTCTACTTTTTTGACTTTTGCTCTGCATAACTGCTGCCTCATGGAAAGGCAGTAGTCTAAACACACTTCCCAGTGGACAGTTTCAAGTTAGCAGAGTGCAGTTTCTGCAGTTTGACTTTTGAACATAAGTTATGTGTACATTTTTAATGGACTTGAGAATGGGTAAGTGCAGGAAGGTAATGGAGAACATTCCATCTTGGCATCTGCAGAGAGGATTGACTTGAAGCTCCAATGCATGAACAAGTCACTGTGGCTCAGCATGTTGTCACACCAGCCGAGCCCTGGTAGCTGGCCATGTCCCTCAGGGCAAGGTAACGTCACATAGCTTAGCCCACAGAGGTAGAGCTTACAGGCAGTAACTTCTTCAACCACTGCAACCTCATCTGAGCTGTAAAAGCCCCATAAATTAAGACAGTAAGGCAATGCTTCTGTCCCATTTCATACCCCCTCTCCTTTTTGTTAGTCACTGCAGATGGTGCCATGCATTTGGAGGCAGTTGATTGTACAGAGGTCACCATGTATTTGATGGATATGTGCCATATTTCATGGTCTTTTACTACAAATATCTTTATTATTACTCCTCCTTGGTTTGACTTATTGAGGTGGAATGGTACAGGTATAAATGAGAGAAGAAGCTGGAGAATATAAACCCATTATATATATATTTCTTTTCTTAATCAATGAGATATATACATCAAAACAAAGTGTAGGGTGGATTTGCAGGTTTTTTTCCCATAGTAATGCAAGGCAACATACCTCAGTTTGTAGGATAAGAGACCTCAGCTTTATCTTTGGGTGAAAACATTCACAACGACCATTTAGTACAGAATAACTGCTGTTATCCCAGCATTGGTGTAACTTACCCTCAAGTACGTGTTGCCAGCTGCTTCTGAGAATTTCTGTTAGCTGTCTCAAAGGAGTGATTTACTACCTGGTGCAAGACTGAACTGTAGTACCCAATGTCATGGAGTTTGATAAAGCTACTGATTTAGTGAAGGCCTGGAAGTAGATGGGCATTTAGTAGGCAGCAAGCCAGGCGACTATAAAATGTACATGTAACCCGTATTTCAAGGTTAAATTTAGTTTGCTGAAGATCCAAATGGGAGTTATTGTTCCAGCTGTCTCCTGAGTGAAATATTGTACCTTTCTCTAAATATATAGTGCAGTTACTGCATCAGCTGCACAGAGGATTCTATACAGCATTTCCTATATGCGTGCTTCTATCTGAGAGTAGAATGTGACTTCCTAGTGCCGCCAGATGAATTAATGTAAATTTAGAGCATATTGCATTAATTTTCAAACCCTTTTTCTTGCTTTCTCTTGCAAGTGAGCACATCTGTGAAGCAGCAGTACCATGACAACATCCGCTGGATTCGGGAAGCTGGCAGGCACAGCTTGGTAAGTTCACAACCTCCTTCAGCAGATGTGACTGCTCCTGGTCCTAAATGCAGTTCTTGAACACTGAGGTGAAAAGCAGGAGTGGGCATGAATGAGAACACTGGCCGTAGCTCCCAGGGCTGCCAATTTAAACCTCTCTCTCCATAGCAGAGTCTTAGGTTGAGCTGAAACAGTTATTTGCCTTTATTTCCTCAACAGGAAATGTTAAAATAATCCAGCAATATCTATTCTTGTATCTGGAATGAAACATATCAGTCATTCATGCTTCACCTCAGTTGTTACCACCCTTCTTTCAGAGCACTATTCAAAGTGTCCCTCTTGGCACTTCTTTGGGCCAGGCTCTTCACACCTGCAGTTCCCACCACCCTTTTCAAAACAGGTGATAAGGTGAGAGTCCTTTCCCATTGTGGGAAGCAGGATGCCAGTGGAGCATCCTTTGTTTTTCTTTTAGGACAGGCTCTCACGTGAAGCTAACCACTCATGCTGTAGAGCTCATATGTGCTCTCCTAATCAGGAAGCCAGGTTGGTCTGTGGGGTGGAGAGCAGCACAGCTGTCCTGGACAGGTGTTCTTTGCTATTCTTTGTCTCCACACTTCTCTTCCCTTCCAGCCCACCATCACCAGTTCCAAATCTCTGCATCTCAGCTGCTGGTAAGGGATTTTGCTGATAGGAGGATTATAGCCTACCAATCAGGTTGATTTAAAAAGTGGAATTTATTGGACTAGCAGCTGAATACAGAAATATATCTTGTGGATTGTGTGAGTGGAGATAAAACTAAGTTCAAAGAGGGGTTTTAATTTCTGTTTTTCTGGAAGCTGGATGCTTCTGAAGAAATAATCTGCACTTTTTTCTATAGAAGGGAAAGGGGTCACTCCTGTGACTCCATTCATCTGGGGCCTGAAGATAAACCAGCTGCAGAGAACCTTATCGTTCTGTCATTTTTGTTTTCCAGGTTGTTGGCTCTCAAGCTAGAATCTTATATTCTGATCAGAGGGGTCGTGTGTCTATAGCTGTGGCTATTAATAGAGCGATTTCTGAAGGAAAGATTAAGGTTTGTCTTTTTTATCTTGATATGATCTGGTAATTGTGTTTAATATCTGAGACTAGAGTGGCAGGTGCAAAAGAAAAACTGCAACCAGCGAGAGCAGAAGTGCCATTTACAGGGAACCAGTTTCTGTGCTCAGTCCTTCTCTCTGCCTGCCACCCATATTGCACTATGTAACAGGAGAGAGATGGGTTTAGGAACTCTCTGAAATAGGCTACCTTTTTTTTTCATGATGGGAATCTGCCTTATTTTCTGTTTGAGCATCTACAAGCGCAACACATCATTCTGTGATTTGCTGAGAACACAAGGCAGGGACTCTAACTCCTCAGTAGTGTCCTCAAATATTAGAGGTAACAAGAGCCAGCCCTTCTTCCCCTCTCTCCCTCACTTGCAGTCATATTATAGCTACAGCAAGCTCTGCAGTCAATTTGCATTGCGTGTGTGAATGAAGAAAATCCTTAGGCTTGACACTGCCCCTGTAGAGCATAATGCTAATATTTTACTTGCCTGGGTAAAATCCCACTGACCCTGAGTGGTGGTAGTAAAAGTACATACTGTGGGTAAGACTGTGTAGAGATTTAGTAAGTTCTTCATGAATATTGTAGGTAGATGTACAATGTGACACCCTGGGGGAGACCAAATTCCTGAAGGCACCGCCCAGCAATTATACCTGGCACTTGGGGTGGTCCTGTGCAGGGCCAGTAGTTAGACTTATGTCCTTGTGGGTCCCCTCCTACTCAGAATATTTCTTTGATTACTTGTGTGTACAGCAGCATCAGACCAAGATCAGTTGTTCATCTCCATCTCTTTTATAGTTGGATCACAATTACTCTTATTAAAGGAGCAAACTCAAGTAAAACTTAGAATGGATTCTATCTGGAAAGGTCTGTTTTTTGTTACTTAGAAAATGTTAGTTAAATAATTCAAATGCTGTTGACCTACTCAGGATTCCAAATGAAGGTCACTGCAAGCTAGTCTTATAAAATAAACCTGACCAGCCAGAGCTATGACTAACCCTTGGAGCTATGACTGACAAGGTCAGACTCCCAGGCCCTTTGGATTTTGTTGCCCTTCTTTTGTTTCTCCAAATCTCCATTCCTGCTCTTGCAAGCTGGGTGCTTATGTATATTTTCAGTGATTTTCTAATTCACTGCCAGCATAAAACAGAGTCAAGTAATTCCAGACCACATCACGCCAAGAGTGAATTATTCTTATATAAACCTAGTGCATGGCAAATGATAATGAATACCTGCAAGCTGATATTAATCCATACTGTCAATTAAATTCAAGATCAAGAATGGACTTGTTTGAGGTGCATGAAATCACTGATTTTCATTGTTAAGTTTTTAGTCCAAGGTCATAAAAAAACCCTCAAAATTGTAAAACTTTGTACTGTTAATTTTCATTTTCAGCAGCAAACAGAACTCCTTCTGAATGAAGATTTTTGCATACTGAAATGTCTTTGAAATTTCAGCAAAGAAATGCTCACTACTTCCCCTCTTCTACCTGCCCCTCTTTGAGGATGCCACTGGCATAAAAACAGGCTGTTCTTTGTTATGAAGGGATGATGGCTTTCATGAACAGTATGTGAACAACCGTTTTAGAATAAATAATAACAGGCAGAGAAGGTGTTTCAGAGGGTTTGGGGGGGGCGGGGCAAAGCTGAGATTTGAAATAACTTAGAAGTGAATTCAGCAGATAATGATCCTCAGTGAAAATGCCAATCCATGAAGGATTCCGCTCTCTTGTCCTTGGCTTTTTCCAGGCTCCAGTAGTCCTCAGCCGAGATCACCACGACGTGAGTGGGACTGACAGTCCTTTCAGAGAAACGTCAAACATTTACGATGGATCCGCCTTTTGTGCAGGTCAGTGGAGCAGCTGAGACTTGTCTGTCTGGGCAAGCAAAGAAATGGCTTTAAAACAGAAATAAATATTTTTTTATGCAACATTTAAAAAATGTTTTTGTTTAACCCTTTAATCCCAACTAATCAGATTTCCTGAGAAGCTTTGTGGGATTTAGTAGAGATACAGACATGAATGTGGAGCTCTTTATATAGAACAGGTCCTGAACAATGCTGGAAATTCAATGAAGATACACCAGACGTACCTGAATGCAAATGGAGAACAGTCTCAGAGGACTGTATTTTCTGTCTGACTTTTAATTTTGCACCTCACTGTTTCAAACAGGTGATCCAAGCAGAGTTACAGCTATATTTCCTTGGAATCCACAAGATCAAAATCAGGGCTATAACAGTATTTTGCTTAAAGCAAAAGAGGTTCACAGCTGCTTTCATTCCATTGCCTGAGGAGTCAAGAAAACAATCTGGAGTTTCCGAAAGGAACTTTTCTGCCCATAAGGGAACATACTCTGATAGTAAAGGCATTAAGAATAGAAGTTGGGCATTCTGGATTAGATTTCATTCACTTATGGTGTGACTGTGGGCAAATTGTGTAGATTTGTTATACAAAAGCAGCCTTTAATGCTACACACTTGACTCGAGCTAACCAGACTGCTTTTAAGTTTTTGAAATGATGCTTTAGAGAAATAAATGCAAGAAACACCAGATTGGAAACCCGCAAAAAAATGAATGAAGCACTAAGCAATTTCTAAACCAAAATCTTCCTCACTTTTCCATCCATAAAGTGGAAATTATGATAATAGCTTTAGCCCGGTAGTGTTTCCATATGTCATGAACTGACAATCACAAAGAGGTGTGAAATTGGAGGATCTGCTGCTGTAGAATGAGAAATTATGATAGAGGTAGCTGAGCATATTGAATTACTTCCATTATGGGAATTCATAATAGAACCAAATTATGGCTCAATTTCAAGGATAAAAGTTCCCTGCTATCTTAACTGGATTTCCTGGTGAAATTAGGCTTTTAGCTGTATCTATCAGTCCCACTTCAACACATTTTGAGTGTGTTGGCTAGTTCTAATAGGCCAAATGAATAGAGGTCTTGAATAATGTTGGTTTCTGCCTAGCTGTGAGAAAATGGTACAGCTGCACTGAGAACAGCAATCCAAAGTAATGTCTCCATCAAAGGGCTTAGCAACGTAAGTAAATGTCAGGCAATGCCCTCAGAAGAGGGCAATAGAAGCAAGGCTTGCTAAACCCCATTGCGCATCATCCTTTGTGGGTTTCTTTGCATTTTGTGATTTACATGAACCATTTGCCTTCTCCAAGGGCTTATCTAAATCTGCTTGACCACTGATATCACTGATCTTTGAAACCAGGCCTAACTGTTTTACCAGATGAGCCGCCGGAGATAATGAAAGAACACCCTAGGTCTTCCTCTCCCTTCTTTCCTTTTTTTTTTAACACCACATTTGAACTGGTTCAGGGGAAACTGGCTCCTCTTTGGCACACAGGACTTTTCCAGAATGTTTGTCTGCCTCATTTTGTTTTAAAGTACCTCAGACTGATGGGTTATCACTGCTTTGCATAGTGTATTTCAGCACAGACCTTTGCAGTCGATAACTTTTATCAAAGCCAAGAGCAGCAGGTTATTGCATTGTTAGTTCACTTGCCATACTCCTTGTCCAACCTCCACTCTTATCATGCTAGGAGGAAACCTGTACATTTTAGAATATAGTGATTTAGATCTCTCCCATTCCATCTTGACAGCACTGTAATTATGATAATTGCATTATTAAAGTGACATAATGTCAGATAAGAGATGCCATAATGGGGCTTTTGACAGGGTTTAACATAGATTAATGCTCAAATAAACTCATTTTTCCATCAGACACATAATTGGGTCTGCAAATCTGCCTGATAGGGATATTTTTGTTTTTCTCTTATTTTTCCTGTTAAAAACATGGCAAATTGTGTATGAATCTCCCCTGAATTAAATCTGGACAAATGTTTTCTGTAATTTTTACTCTTCTGCAAGTACCTCTTTCTACCTCTCTGGGTATATTTAGCACGTATTGTAGTAAATATCCAAAATTCTAGTGAACAATTCAGTGTAAGTCATGCATTTGATATTAGTCAAATTACATTTGTTTGCTAAATTATGTTCTTTGAGGTTTTTTTTGGTTTGTTTTTTTGGGGTGGGTTTTTTTGTTTGTTAGTTTAGTGTGGTTTTTTTAAAACAAAAGAAACCTTTGTGGTTTCAGCAGGTCCTGTTCAGGTAAAATTCCCCTACGTTCAGAGAATTGGGGTGGACTTGCATCCCAACTTTGTTCCCAAAATGCTACTCCTTATCTTTAGGCCGGCTTTCTGCGCAGGGCTGAAATAACTCTGCACTCAGATCTGAAAATACTTCAGACTTCTGCGAACTGCAAGGTGTGTTGTGTTCCAGGTGTCCTCCCCATTTTGAATCCATTCACACGGATGTGTCCAGTCTGCTCTTCCATGACTGAGGCACCCCAAAGGAGGGGGTTGCACCTCTGTCCATCCTGAGGAGGTATCTCCCAGCTGAGGATTGGTAGGTCTGTCATCTGCTTGAATTGGAGCACAAATGCAGAAAGCACCAGAGTCCTCACAAGCCACAGGGTGAGACTGGTGTTTGCTTCCTCCAGTGTAGGGGCAGCGAGTGGGAGGACGATCTCTCTTGCCTATTGTTCCCAAGAATGAGATTTTCAGTGTAAATTTGTGAGAGAAGCTGTGACTAAACCCTGCCTTCACACAGCCACAATGAAGGTGCCAATGGAAGGAGCGAGCAGCACAACAGAAAAATGAGCGCAGCGTGTGAGATTCATAACACCTTTCCTCTCCTCCTAGACATGGCAGTGCAGAACTTCGTGGGAGACTCGTTCAGAGGAGCGACCTGGGTCGCACTGCACAATGGTGGTGGAGTTGGCTGGTAAGAGCTTGTTTATGTTTCTAAAGCTGGACTCTGAATCCCCTTCCCACTGCTGTGTGTGGGGAGGAGAGACAGGAGGGGAACTGCTTCAAAGCTGTGTGTAGTACTGGAGTAGTACAATGTCGCAGTGACGGGAAGAATGGGTTTGGAAACAAGGACTGGGAGGACAAATTATAAGGAAGTGTGGTGTAGAGGCTTTTCTAATTAATGCCCGTGTGTCCAGAAAGTGTTTTAAACACCGGCCACAGCACAGTTTGAAGAACTTAATTTGCCAAACAAAGACAGTCTGCTGTGCTCTTTTTGAACAGATCCTACTTTCAGAGTTGTCTTCACACATGTGCAGCCGGAGTGTTAGTGGATGGATTACGTTTAGTTTTCCCCTTAAGCTGTATTTAAATCTGTGACCTTAGGACCCCAATATAAACGGTCATGTGCTGAAGTGCAATGAGGGGTTACTGATACAAACCAGCTCAGGTGCCAGCAAACCCCACAGTCTTTCTCTCCCTGCTCGTGCCCGATGGGATAAAAGACCACAGCTAAGGACTGAATTAAACATCTCTTTCACGTGAGATGCAGAACTAAGCAAAATGCCTGAAGTGAGAAGCAGAATGAAAGAAATATTTTATATGGAGAGGGAAACGGACCTCCTCCATGTGACACTGAAAGGTTGCTCTGGATTGGCAGTAGCGTAGGGAAAAGAATAGCCTGGCCACACCGCAGAGTCTTTAGCTATGGTTTATTCTTTCCAGCATATTCCAGCAAAGCCTCTCCTATTTACAGTCATATCTTCATTTGGTAGTGTCATGAGTCGAAAAGGGCACAACCCTCTATTTAATACTGTAGTGAACCCTCCCACTTCCCTGTTTCAACCAGTGCTGGAATACGCCAACAACAGCAATCCGAAGAACTTGTAGGAGATGTTATCCTCAGAGACATTTGATAATACTTAATTGTTGTTCATCCGAGTGAGCTGAAACTAGAAAACACCCCTTGAAGGTCAGCTGAAGAATTCCCTCTCTGTACTCTTAATTGCTTTGATTTCAATGTCATAACTACTGCATAGAAGGTACATGAGAGGAAAATTGAACAATGTGATGAGAAAGCTCTCTGAGGGCTTGAGCACATGGAATGAAAGTTTGCCTTTACTGATTTCAGTTATAAGAACCCATAGCCAGGCTCTCATTCACAATTTCCATAACTTTGAATGGAAAATATATGCCAGAATGTCTCCCTACTCTGGTCACCTCAGTCTCAGACTCTGGAGATAGCAGCAGACTAATTCTGTCTGAATTGCCTTAACTGAGTTCAACCTTTTAAGACATCGGCTTATGAAATACAAGTAAAGAAAATCACAACACGTTGTCCCAAGTAGTCAGGACATTTTTATGCTAATTATCATATATTGCTAAAACAATTGCTTATGCCATGAATGTTCTTTGCACCGATGATGCTTAATTCAAAGGATACAAATGATCCTATTTCTTTCTGCCCTCTCCAAGGCCAATCCCTCCTGCACATTTCTAGCCCTTTGGGCAATTCAAAGAGAGCTTGGCTGAATGGTGAGATTGCCCTTTCTTCTGGAAAACTGGCACTGACCACACTGCAATTTTAATTATACTGGTTTAATTATTTCTTAAGTGGAATTGCATCATAAAAGAAGCTTTACCCAAGGCAGATCAGAGGTGCTATAATTTATGTAATGAATCAGAAAATTAGTGTGTGGCTATTTACTGAAATCAAAATATCTCTGGAAAAAACTTTGCCTATCCTTTTCGTCATTTCCTATGGCTGCCTGGGGGATCGTCATTGCAGAACAGTATCTGCTCACCTTGTGCTTGGGAGCAGTCACAGCCCTCTGTGATTAAATTACGGTGCTTTGGTGAAGAATGCAGGGCCTGAAAATTAGGCCTATCTCTGCGCAAGCCTCGATAAGCCACCAGCTGAGACTCAGACGTGGCAACAATGTTGTGTCATTAGCTGCCGTGGTCTGCAGAGCCCCCCGAAAGCCAGGGCACGACAGGTGGTGCTGCTTGGCTTAACCAACCACGGCACCACCCCGGCTAGTCAAAGAGCTGCACCCCTTCGCCTTCTAAGGAGAGAGAGAGGAATAACATAAAGGTGGTAAAAGAAGTGAAACAACCCCCAGTCACAGCAATTGCTTTCTCTGCCTGGAAGAGATAGATGACTTTCGGTTTTTGGACCCTGTTTTTTTTTTGGGTTTTTTTTTTTTTTTTCCCCTCTGGAGCTCTAAAAATCCAGCTGACCTTGCCATAAAGAAATCTCCACGTGCTTGTTAAATTCTGCTTGTCATCAGCTGATTTTGAAATGTGAAAGTGCAAGTGGAAGCTTATATATATTTATAAACAGAGATACACACGATTAGAGAGAAATCAAGCCGTTGGAAAGTTTCTCTCCAGGGAGTTAAAAATTGGCAACTGCACTGTGTTCAGCTGCAGAGTCCTCGCTGCAGAGGCTTGTCTGGAACTACTGAGATCTGCTGTGTCTTTCCTATGAGACTACAGAATTGCCTTTTTACCTGCTTTAGTTTTCCTGTGTTACAGCCTTGTGGGACAAACAGAAAAAAGCAGGATTAATATTTATTTAGCTGGAATCCGCATCACTTGTGCTGTTGGAGAGACTTCAGATTAACCTTGACTATAATTACAGCAAATTATTGTTATTGATTTTTGGCAGCCTGTTTCTTTGCTGGAGAATGTATATTAGCACAGAGCCTGAATAACCTGCAGTAACAAAAAGGTAGAAGCAATTTAAGAATCAAACTGCTCTGTTGACAGTGTGACATCTCGATTGTGAGAGAGGCCTTTTTTTCTTTGATCACCTTAGGAGGAGACATCTGGAAATTATAGGAGGTAGCTTAGGTCACGATGCCACATGTTTCTTTAATTACTTGAAAATGTGACCCAATGCTAATGAAGGCAGAGAGCTCCCCTTTAAAAGTGAGAAGTTTTGATAGAAAATCCATCATAACAAACATTGGTCTTTAATGTAGGAGTGACTTTTAGACAGTAGAACTCTGATGAGTGATTCTGATTTACACTAGAGTTAACTCCCTGAGAATGGAGATGCTCTAAATTTATAGAGTACAAGTTAGATCAAATGCTCACTGTTCATACCTAAGCTCCAAAGGATGCTCTTTGGGATGGTGTAGACAGAGGGAATCTTTGCATCAGCATCTTCCCATATGGAATATCTTTATAAAGCACTGGTCCAGAGGTGCGTAAATCTTATTTTCTGATAATTCCCATAGGCTATCTTGAGGGGTGCTCACTCTGTGATCCCAAATAGATTGCAGTGGCACCACTGATGTTCCCAAGTGTACTGTGGCTTGGTACTTCGACAGTAAAGAATGATAATTTTGTCTGTGTACACAGGAGCAGCAGAGTGTGGTGAGGTAACTGGCTCTGGTGTAATTACATTTGCAACGTTGTCATCCAGTCTGGTCCCCTCTTTTGGAGAAGACAGTATCAAAATGAGCTATTAAAAAATTATAAGATTTGTATTCATCCCTAGATGAGACTAAGAGCAGAAATAGTGAAAAATTTCACACAGTAAAAACATCCTGGGAATTAAATTCCAGGCTGAAAAGCACTGACACTGTCAATCAAAAAGAACAGTTTTATTTTGAAGAGTCAGATCTTACAATATTAAAACAACTCAATTGGAAACATGACTTTCAACATGATTCAAATTTTCCTGTTAAAAAACCTGTTTCACTTGCTGATGTTCTGCTGTGAGAACTGTCACTTTCAAGAAAATTGTGCCTTTAAACAGAAAATGTTTTTTTTTAGTAATAACATGTTTAATAATGGAAAAGTGGAGGGAATTTACGGAAAAGTGCCATGATGGTGTGAGATCTGGAGCTCCAGGTTCCTGAGCTATTTGATAGGGTAGTGTGTATATGTAGAGAAAGGGAATTAACATCACATGAGTAACAACATTGTATTGAAAATGGGAGTTACAGTTTCAGGAAGTACATCTCAGGTCTGTGAGGCTCTAGTTTAGCCTCATTTTACCATTTTCTCAGGAGGTCAAGTTACTGCTGAAAATATACAGTAAGAAACAATTCTTTCCTGGATGGAAGACATGTAACTCCTATCTGATTAATGGATGTGTCTGATGTTGTTCTATGTAAATTTAGTAAACTTATATTAACTATGAAACTCAGAGGACAAAATCCTGCCTCCAGGGATTTCCATTAGTCTCTCATACCACGTATTGCTGTATGATATGCCCTGTCCCTCAGGTCTTGCTGATGCTGAGCTATAATGCCAGAACTCACACAGATTTACAGCAACCAGCTGTATCCATCACTATTCACCATATGCCATGGAAGTGGAACTTGAGCAGGCCAGATGCTGAAGTCAGGCAAGATGTTTTGCTCTACGTGTTTTCCCTGTCTTTTAAAACCAGACTGTTATTTCTCCCAAGAATAATCTGTTAGTTTTAACATATTTCTGTTCTTCTTCTGCCAGTAAGTCTGCTTCCTGAAAAGTTGGCACTGATGTCTTTAAACATCTATATATCTCATACAAAATGAATTACTGTTTTGGAAATGATTGAGGCAGATGTGCATTAAGTGGTTAACGCTTTTTTAATAAAATACTTATGCTCTCCCATTTGTCCCAAGAGAATATAAACAGATCCATCTGTCTGCTTCAATAAGTACACTGTCCTCCTCATGATCCTGTCTATATGGCAGGATGTAGTGTAGCAAACATGAAGATCTTAACCTTTAAAAATACCCTGGCCCATCAGAGGTGTTAATCTTTATTCACTTATTTTTAGAGCCAGTACAGTGTGTAGGCCTCTTTTTTCTTTTTTTTTTTTGGTAAGTATAAGAGGTCACTGATAGTCTCTTATTCAGCACCATTTCTATGTTCTCATCCTTCTTCTTGCAGTGCAACTGAATAAATTAACTGCTGTGAATTTTGTGGGATTGGTTTGATTGAGTTACTTTCATTTCATGCTCTTACAGTTATATTTTTGTTTAGGGGTGAAGTGATCAATGGGGGATTTGGCCTGGTGTTGGATGGGTCCAAGGAGGCTGAAGAACGAGCTAAGATGATGCTCAGCTGGGATGTTTCCAATGGGGTAAGCAAAGCTCATTATATATGTTCACTTTAATATTTTTCTGCCTCATGACTATGTTTATTTAGGCGCTTTTATTCCAGGGCTAAACATATTTTAATCCCCATCATACCTGGCATGACTTGGGGTAAAAGAGTAGGAACAATTTGCACGTATTCCCTGTCCCAGATCTGAAATAACAGATCTGAAATAACCATTAAGGAAAAAGGAGGAGGATAATTATATTAATTTGTAGATTAATGGAGACAAACCCTTAACAAGAACTGTGTATCAGAGACAGTGTATTAAAAACCGAATATATCTTTTGCTGCTCTGATTTATTACAAGCAAAAACCCCACTTTTCCACGCACATGTTGAAAGAGAACAATCTGAGAGTGCTACCCATGTTACATACAAGACTGAAAAATTGGAGTGTACCCTTAAAAATACGTTACCAGGAATAATCATGGGTGAGTGACAGGAAAATGGAGTTGTTGACTTAAAAGGTCACTTCTAGCTGCTGTTGCTGTGATCCTGGGAATGTATTAGCCTTATATTGATCATATGCTTAAATATTTTGCTAAATTGAAATATAAGTATTTTCTCTCTTGAATGCTTTTGAGCATTCTGAATATTTCAGACATTGATTTGTAATCCATAATAGAGACTTGTAAGTCATTGAACAGAGGGAAGGACTTATTTCCTTGGTGCGAAATCTTGATTTTTTTTTTCTTTAATCTGAGGAATTTTGCTTGTACACAGATCAGAGTTCTGCTGATGGAAGAGGGATTTATGAGTTCTGTCTCTCCATAGAGTTTTATCCTTACATGAGGGCAGAGAATTTGGCTCCTTGATTTCATAGTTGAAAATACATTGACTGAGATTTTCCTTTCTAAATATTTATTCCACTACAAAAACAGTGATTGCTTAAATTTTACTGTTATCTAAAGCAAGTGCTAGCTTTGCAGAGCTGGGACGGAGTGCACAATTATTTTTAGTGAGAGAAAATTTTAAGTTTATAAGGTACCTGGCTCTACCAATGTTATCTGTCCAATGTTATGAATGGAAAAGTACCACGTCTGCCCAAATACTACGCATAAAAATGAAGTAGGTATTACAAAAATTGCTTGCAAAATCAGTAAGGAAACTAGAAACTGGCAGAGGGCTGAAAGATTTATTATCATGAAATTCAGTGCCAGTGTTTGCGCAAATATTGTGCAAGATGGATGTGGCAAGAGAAATGTAGGATTTTTACACCCGTTGATTTTCTGCTCTGACAGGTCGCCAGGCGCTGCTGGTCGGGTAATGCCTTTGCTTATGAAACCATCTGCCAAGCAATGAAAGAGAATGACACGTTGAGGGTGACCCTCCCTCACAAGGTGGTGGATGAGAACATCTTGGAGCAAGCCGTGAAACGTTAGCGGTATTCCAAGCGCGATGTTGTTCTTGCAGATATATTTGAAGTTGCTTCCTTGATATCCTATTCTGCTCTCTGGCCAAATGATAAAAGCCTTGCAAATGTCTGTTCCATGCGAGTTTCTTTTTTCCTCTTTTGCTTGTTATGGGGGCAAATCTGTATCCGTGACAGGTGTGCTGATGCCAGGAACAATCTTTCCACTAACATATTTGGAACAGTGTTTTCAATGAGAGACTATTCATTATAAGGAGAGGAAGATGGAAATTTGTCCCTGAAAATCAAGAAAAAACCAAACCAAACAACACAACACTCACTTATTCCTGATAATTCATAGATCAACGAGATTTTTAGGTCTAGTAAATCAAATGCGGACTGGAAATTTGAACTCTGATTCTGCTGCTACCAGCAGAGAGATGTGAAATCCAGTAGCCAAACACAAGGGTGTGTAAACAAACTTATTCTTTGTCTGATGCAGGATGTACTGATATCACATGATTGCAGCAGAAAGTGGCAGAGAAACTCTAACTGGTAAAGTGCAGCTAAACCTGTATGATTTTTTCCTGAAAGTTTCACCCAAGATATTCACAAGCAGGGACAGAATGCAGTGACAAGAAAGTGGGTGGAAAACCCTGAGGGTGGTAAGAACTAGATCATGTCCAAACATTGTACAGCAAGGCCAGGAAAATATGGAACAACTCATAAATTCTCCATTTGTCTGAGGTAGTGCCATTTCTCTACATATGATGTTGTGTGCCCTTTGCTGTCTCACAGTAATGAGTTTGTTCTTCTGTAGAAGGCTATTGCACTTGAGAGTCTTCTAAAAGAATGGAAACTCTAGGGTTTTGTAAAAACCTAGATCCTTTGTGCTGGCTGCTGCTCTTTAATGAAAAAAACGTGGGCTACTCACCCATTTGTGAGTAGTGCAATTAATAAAGCAGCGTAACAAAATTGTCATGTAGATTTTCCTTCGGGGGAAAAAACCAAACAAACATGACTGATGTGAAACAAACTAAAGCACTAAAGACAAGACAGTATGGGTTTCCTCTAGACAGAAGTTTATTATAATGTAACATAGAGATAGAAAGACGGTTCCAGTCTCCCTCCTTCCTGGGAAGGAAGTCACAGAGCCCTGTGTGCTCGGGTGCAACTGAAGGATTGCATGTTTTGCACTTGAGCCTGCTATTACATTTGTGTTAACAGTAACTCACTGAAGTATCTTGTTCTAATCAGCTGTGATGCTGAACAAAGAATTGAGGCTGGCTTTGAAGCCCCTATACACACACATAACGACAGGTACATGCTTGGATATATTTACAGAAACACGTTTTACATACGCATCTACCTACACATTTGTGTGCACAAAAATAACTCTAAGCTATCCTGCCTCACGCTAAGCATGGCTCTCACACACGGTCCTCGCTCCAACATGAACACAGTGTCACCAGTCCCTTCCCCCAGTGCACACGTGGTATTGAATTTGATCTGGCCTGTCACTCAATCTCCTTGTCTCCTTGTCACTGTACCCATTACCTCTGGGAACAGAAAGGGGTGTTACACACCTAAACCTGCGTGGGCTGCTGTAGATGGGATGTGATGAGCTGCGGTCCTCAGGACTGGGGGGGGTCTTGAGAAACTATATCCCATGGGACACACAGGTGAGCTCACTCTGCAGCTCTGCATTGCCTCTGGTGCTAAGTATAATTTATTATTTTGAATCGCAAATGAGTTCTTTACTCTGTTCACGTACTGTATATGTCTCCAGATGAATGGTGAGAGTCTGGCATCTGCTTGAAACTGAACCTTCTGTGAAGTGTAATCTGCAGCTGATAGGGATTGCTTTATATTATGGAAAAACCTGCCCACATTGCCAAGTTATACGACTGAGATGTGAGTAGTTGTCAGCCAGATTTGACAGCCTTTGCTTTGACATATGTTATGCATTACCTGTTATTAATAATCACGGTGGACTGGGTCCAAAGTTAGTGTATTGGTATTGTACAAAACCACTCCAATCTTCATAATCCTAAATCACTAGGCACTGTTTTGTCAAGAGGAACAAGAAGAAAATACACTGACTTTTCTGTACTAAGGAATGTAGAGCTACTCCTTAGATTCATCCTAATTCTGAGTTGAAAATCCAGCAAAGATGAAATATTGAAGAAATATTTATTATGAATTTGTCACCCTTGTACTGTTAGGTACTGGGGTATCTGCCAGCATGCTCACCTTTACATCCCAGGTGAAAAAGGAATCTTAATTTTTTCCTTCTAGCTTTATTGACTGGAGGACATAACCTTGTTTTATGCCTATTGAGTCCCTGAGAGTTTGTAACTGTGGACTCCCTGTAGGGAGACACAGAACCTGACTGTATGAGGGCTATTACAAGAGCTACTAGTTGAAATTCAGATTATAAAGTCTACTAATAGAGGTAGCATGAATTTCTTCCTAAAATGCAGACACTTATCCCAAAAACCTTGTGCCTGGTTGCAGATAGAGACAAGAGAGCACTCATGGCTGTAGATACAGCGTTTTTTGGAAGTATTAAGCTTATGACATGAGAGCTGTTGGTGCTCCTAGTTAGGGTCTTGTTGAATCTCTTCAGGCTCTGGCAAACATTAGGGATTTTTGATGTTTTATTATCTCGTTCAGGCTTGGCATCCTTCAACCTTTGTTTTGAGCAATAAACTTGGGGGAAAACCCACTTTTTCCTAGGAACACAAAGGAAGGTAGTGCAAAGATCTCCAAGGGGAGATTGGGAGGGCTGGGGGCAGCCAAAACCAGGTATGACCCACACCCAGTGGCACTAAGCAGTGGCATGAAGAGGATTTCAGAGAAGGCCGAGCTCAAGCTCAAGTTCACACTCTGCACAGGTGGCTCTGAAGGTGCACAGTGGAGCTCTGGGTGCACCTACAGCTCCAGCTTCCCTGGCGCTGTGTGCCTGGCCAGCCATTTCCCATGCTTGCTGTAGGAGAGTCGATGCTAAATTGCTCAGCAGAAAGGAGGAATGATCTGAACATCAGAAGGATCACAGCACCATCTGCTGGGACTGCTTGGCGGTCCCACGGCAGGGAATAACTAGTGAATTTCCATGGCAAATACAGGATAATTTTGCCTTTTCCTTAAGTGGTGGAGAGCCACAAGGCAGCTGAACATTCTCCTAAAGAAAGCTTTGCACAAGAATGAGAATTAAAAAAAAGTTTTTTGCATTAGCTGAATTTGTAGTGTTTTACTAAAGTATTTACCTATCACAGGACTCTGAGTGTGGCTCTATATTGTTCCTGCACGGTAGTTGAGGGAGGTGATCCTCCTCCTCAGCCCTAGTGAGGCCACATTCCAAGTGCTGTGTCCAGCTCTGGGCTGGGCTTCTCGGTACAGGAAAGACAAGGAGCTACTGGAGAGTGTCCAGTGGAGGCCACAAAGATGATGAGGGGGCTGGAACAACTCTCTTACGAGGGGAGATTGAATGAGCTGGGCTTGTTGGGTCTAGAGAAGACTGACAGGGGATCTCATTAATGCATATATATATATATCTCAAAGGTGTGTGCCAAGAGGATGGTGCCAGATTCTTTTCAGTGGTGCCCAGCCAGCAGCATGAGGAGCAATGGCTGTAAACTACAACACAAGAAGTTTCACCGTCTTGAGCAGTTTCACCTTCAGGAAGAATTTCTTTACATTGAGGGTGGCAGAGGACTGGAACAGGCTGCCCAGGGAAGTAATGGAGTCTTCTCTGCAGACATTCAAAACCCACCTGGATGCGTTCCTGTGTCACCTGCTCCAGGTGACCCTGCCTTGGCAAAGGGGATGGACTGGATGATCTCAAGAGGTCCCTTCCAACCTAACAANGGGGCCGCCCCGCTCCGCCCCGTCCGCGGCTCCGCTCTCCGGGTTTCCCCGGCGCCTCCCGCTCCCCCCCGTCCGTGACTCCGCTGTCCGCGTTTCCGCGGCGGCCCGCGCCGGCCCCGCCCCGCGGCTCCGGTTTCAGGCGCTGCTACAGGGACCCCCAAGATGGAAACGCAGGGGCTGCCGGCCGCGGAGGCGGCCCGGGCCCGGCCCGCCGCGCAACATGGCGGCCCCGCC
>VZRE01002049.1:785748-827256 GCA_013396775.1 Cephalopterus ornatus
TTTTTTTTTTTTTTACTAGGAGAGCAGTGGGTCTGCAAGAACAGACTACAGAGCCATTCAGCTAGCCAAGAAAAAGAAACAAAAAGGGAATGGTGGCAGCACAGGTGAGAAGCCATTAATTTTGTCAAGTTTACTAAATACAATTATTCAGGATTTTTAACAGTGCAATGGGAGCAGGTTTCTGAGCAGCATTTTTAAATGTCCCATCCAGTTTATTGCTAGTTAAAATAATAATGCATGTGATGTACCATCTGTTACTCTGGATAATCACATTCTGTGGAATATCAAATTCACAGTAAGTTTACAAAGAAAGCTGCACCATATGTTTCATGGTTGTTAACAAGACACTAGCTCTCCATCTCTTCATCTGCTTTTTATTTTCTTATTAAAACAAAAAAAAAAATTAAGGTCACTTTGCTTTCTGTTGTTTATACTTTTGGCCTTACTTAGGGGGTTCTTTTAGCACAGACAATAAAAACAGCTGGAATTTTGCTTTTGTGTTTCTCTTAGTGTGTATGCAGTGTTAAGGAATTTATTTCTTAATTATCTAGAAATACTCAAACCTCTTTCTTAGATTTTTGCCTTGTAGGGAATTCTTGTGCAGGGTGTGGTTTAGGTCATGGTTCCAGATGTGTCCTCTTCCTCTTAAACTGTAGTTTGACTCAAAGCCGTCTGATATGAATTATACACCACTACTTTGTCAGGTCAAACATGGTCCATGGCTCACTAGGCTTGTTGCATGAGCTCAGATGTTTGAGTTGTGTCTACCTTTGGAGCTGGGGTGGAATATCGTATATTTATGATATGAATACCATATATGGAGAGAGTTTAGTTCCACCTTCCTGTCTCTTAGACCTTCCTCCTCTGAAAATCAAGGGAGTAGTTTCTGAGGTGAGTTAAGAGACTAGTTCTGATCTGAGAACTGTTGTGTTTGTGTATTTGTAAAATGCATACCTGTATAAATGCTGTCTGGTTCAGTGAGTGGTCACATGGAAGGACAAGTGTCCTTGTATTAGACATGTGCATGTGTCATCAAACATGTCTTTTGGATGTTTGAAAAAGGTGATTACATTTTGCAATGTTTTCTAAAATGACCCCAGAAAACTCCTGTTTCTGTTCCTATTCAAGTCTTTCAAGTCCACTTTTCACCAGCTGTTGCCTTAATGCTACTCAGTGCTTCTGGAAGCGGTCTAGAGCATCTTGTTTCTTTAACTGGTTTAACTGGGTTGAGTGAATACTGTGGAGGGAAGTTCAGTGTTTAAAAAGAAGTTATCCAAGCCCTTCATTTATTATAGATGGGGAAAAAAACCCCAAAAACCTGCAGAGCTGACAGGACTGTATCCTTACAATTGTTTTGATTAGGTTTTTGGTTTTCAGCTTGTGATACAGCAGCTGATTTATCTTGCTTTAAACTGAAAGAAGCTTAAGGTTGTGATAGTTGTATTTGTGTAGCCCATTCTACCCAACAGTCCTTGAAATCTTTCTGGAAGCACGTGAGCTTCACTATGCTCTTTTTACAGTTTAGAAAAATGATGTGCATGACTTCTCAGGAAATGAGTTGCAAAATTAAAAATAGAAAATGCAATCCTGCTTCCTAATTCCTTTCTATATCTCCGCAAATATGCTGGTATTTCTGTGTTACCACAGGGGTGAGCCCTAAGCTTAGTTTGTGATGTGGTTTTAATGGTGTTCATGTGAAAAGGTGCTCAGTCAGCAGCTGGAGTTCTCCAGCTTTTAGCAGTTGTCAGATGGTGCTTAATTATATTGCACTGTTGCAGGCATTTGCTTGCTGTGTAGTGTAAATAGCTGCATAAAATTGAAAAGTACTAACAGGACACTTTGGTTAATTGTTTCTGACCATCTAACTATTAAAATTGCTCTCTTTTAGGGGCATCTGGCTCTGGTCAGAGAAAAAACAAAGGTGGTAAAGTAAGCCCTACCAGCTTTTCATCATCCACTCCTGGCAGTCGACTGGGTGGCAACATAGTTCTGCCAAATGGAGGGCTGACAATAAGGGACCCTGCCACTGGTGCTCAGTATGTGCAAATTCAGCTTCTTCAGGTAAGAGCTAAGGAGAAAAAAACATGCTCATCTTCTCTGTTACCCAAATTGGCACATTTGGGGAAGAATTTGACTGTTTGTGAACTCAGGTGCTACTGCCCCTGGATGAGATCTTGAACTCTGCAGTATTCTTAACATTATTCCACGTCTCAGTTACGAAGAAAATATTAAAACAAGTAAATATTAAGTAAAGTAAATACTAAAGGATAAATATTAATTAGACAAATTATAAACACGTAAATGAGACTGACTTGAAAACATTCCTGCAAAAAAAGTTTCAGCCTTAACTGTTATTTCTCTCAACTGTTGAAATGAAGCTTTAAAGAACCCAAAACAACCTAGTAATTGATGTGGACTGATTAGAGGAGCATGAAAGGTAATATGTTTTTGGCCAGGTGTAGCCAGAGAGAGGGTAAGTTCCTTCTACTTTACTCATAACAATATGGCATGGAGAAAGCTATGGGCAGAGTTCTCCATCCATCTAGTTTTCTCAGGGGTGTTGGTAACATAACAAAGATGAAAGTTTGTAACTTTTATGTTAAGTATCAGTTTCATGCAAACATGGTGAAACTTGTTGCATATTTCTGAGTGTTACCTTTGTTGGAAGATGAACTATTCCTTCCTTTTCAGATCTTGCCAGTGGTCCGGATGAAGACAGGATTATAGGTTGTACTCTGGGCTGGGTTCAGATTTAAGTGGTAGTTAGCTTTCTACATCTTTGTAAATCTAGGCCTTACTAGTACAGTGCAGTGGCTTTAGCAGATTTTTTCAGATGATGAGGCTGAGTGAAATTTGCCACATTGTGCTGAGATGCTTGGGGGTCATGTAATTTCATCATGTTTCTGTGTTCACAGGATGATTCCCCAGGAGAGGGAGATTTGCCCTTTCAACTGAGCTCCCAATCCTCCTCATCACATTCTCAGCTTACAGTGGATCTACCTGTTCACATACTTCAGGTACAGCACATCAAACTGTTGGGTTTTATTGCCTTGCTTGAAAGTGAAGACAGTTTACTGTGAACCCTCACATCCTGCCTAATGAAAATACCTTGTTTTCCATTGGGAGTTTAGTTTCACAAGAAGTAGTAAGCAGAGACTGCACTGCACAATTTATCTTATGTCTGTTACGAACCTTTGACACATTATAGATGGTTGTTTCTCTTTCTCTGTTACTGAGTAATGAATAACTAGATGTTACTCATTTATTCTGAGGTGCTCCCATCCTTGTTTTCCTGATCCCAGCCTGCAGATAGTAGGTGGATGAAGAAAGAATCAGAATTGGAATGTGACAGGCTACAGGAAGGATATAGGAAGTGGAAAGTAAAATCATCAACCTAGACTTCAGAGTGGTGTCCATATGGGAATGGCAGGTTAAAAAGCCTGCTCAGGGACCCTTAGTTTTTATAAACTCTGCAATGCACCTATTCTTGCCAAGCGGGCTTCTCCTGGGTAGAAAATAAAGCTTTTTGTTATTGAGGAGGGGAACCTTATTGTGCTAAACCTAGAATACAAGAAGAGTAAGGTTGTTGGCCATGGTAGAGAGTTAATGGAGGAAAAACAAATAGTCAGCAATTTTAAATTTAAATGTTCATCTGAAGTGTTCCACAGAAAAACTGTGGCAACATTGTTTGGGTGGATCCCCAAAGTAGGAAAGCTTTGGGATTCCTCTGAACCATTCAAAACATTGCTGTGGTACTGGATAAATGTCAAGGTAATCTTGCTGATAAGCACTAAAAGCATCTAGAGGTGAAAGTACTGAACTCTTCTTGCTGTCTGTTTGCTTTAACAGGAACCACACAATTCCACTGAAGATGATGCAGGTTCTGATAACTCTCAGTTCACTGGAAGCACAATAAACTTACAGGATCTGGAATGACCATTATTAAGAACAGTTACTTGAAAACAAATTGGGCAATCATGACAGAGTGAGATAACTGTGTGGGTCTTTTTCCAAGGAAAATATGAAAAGTAGGAGAACTGAAGTATGGTTGCACTCTTTGTGATTTGCTAAAGACAGTTGCAGCTGAAAGATTTTCTTAAAAAATGTAAATCCCACTTGATGTGCCTGTGTAAGATACCGTGTCTGCCTGGTGGCCGGGGAGGCTGAGGCAGACTGCTGTACAGTGTTGTTTCAGGGAGAAGTACTGTATTACACTTCAAACTGAGGTAATAGTTACTGTTTTCACAGGAAACCAAGTATTCTACAGCTAACAAGTGCAAATTTATAACCCTGCCTATGACAGTTAAAACTTTCTTTCCATTGGTTTCCTGCTGGAGCCAGTGGCATCAAGGAATTAAGAGCTAAAATTTGCAAGTGTTTTCCACACACAAAAAACATAATTGTTTTGGCCTGTGTTTTGGCAGAAAACTTTATCGAATAAAGTGTCACATGTAACAGAATTATTGTTCTATGCCATGAAAATGAGATGCTCTAAAATCTTTGTTCTAGAAAGCTAGATTCTAAATGTTAACTTAGCTGTGAATCAGTTTGTAGCTCATGTTGAGTTTCTCCCTTTCCTTGGTCCCATGTCCCAAATACTTTGCTGAATTCTTCCAGCAAAACTTGAAAAAGAAAACTGCAATAGAACTGTACTCGCTATAAGTGATTAGCTAAGAGTCCAACAGCATCTGAGAGAGGTTTGTTTTTATCTTTGTGTTCCCTTTTTTGGGAGGAATGTTGACTGTCCTGTAAATTTAAGCACCTTGATTTTTATCTCATCTATAAACCGCTGCCAAGTTACCTGTAAACTGGCCACTACCTTTTTATTTTGGATTTTTTGGTGTTTTTGTTTTTTTAATTAGACACTGTTAACACATGTTCTCTGTTGCTATCCCAGAGTGCCACATGCACGCGGAGCTTGCGGCTGGTTTACGGAATATGCAGTTGTCAGAGTATTCTGTGAGGGGAAAAGAATTGTTACCCAGAGAGATTTGCCCCACTGAAAAACTGCAGTTTCTCTTGGGGCTGGGGAGAGAGGTTGTATGTACTCTACTCATCTGGATTGCAGACACCTAAATAAGTATAGGATTGTATAGGGGGAAAAAAAAAACCACCTTTGGTTACATTTTAAGGTAGTAATTTAAATGTTTCTTATGGTGATGTTCTGAATGCCTATAAAAGTATGTATAGGAGTTTGATAAAAGGCTGTATGTACTTCTTTTTTATTCTCAGTGAGGTGTATGTATGCACGTATGTGTATTTTTTTTTTTTACAAAATAAGGTATGTCACAGAGGAGAACGTTGTGATCTTTCTAATCTTGCACATATTTATTTATTTTACAGTTATACTGATGTTAAATTCACATGAGGTTGTTCAGAAATGCTTTTACTTCCTGTGCCTTTTGAACTATGTATGTGTCCATATAAATGCTTTTTTTGATTGAAGAGTTGGGGAGGAAAAAAAGCATACAGGTTACACTGAACTTCAGCTCCTGGTTTGTAGGCAGTATTATATCCTCTGGTTGAACCAGTTTTATTTTTCTATCTTTAGCTTAACTGAGCATTGAGGTCTCTCTGTTCCTCTCACTCTGTTGTTTACAACTTATGTCCAGGGAAAGTCTTAACCTTCTCAGGCTGGGTTTCCAAACCAAACTGGTGGTAGATCAGATCAGCCCAGTGGCTGTGACTGCAGCAAGGAGTCCACTCCTGAGAGATAGAAAGATTGAGAAGGAATTGTGCTCCAGGGACTACTTGGTCTTGCTCTAGCGGTCACCATGCTCTCTCTGGAAGCTGAGACACCTCGAGCTCCCAATGCCTGCATTATTCTGTTCTCAAGGACCATACCAGTTCTTATTCTATTAAAACGGCCAAGGAACACTCCATCTTTTTATGGGACTTGCAACCAAATCTTTCTACTTCTGAAAATGTACCTCACTCAGCTTTGTAAGTGAATGTAAAGTGCTAACCTCTTGGGGCAGAAAATTGGATCACTTGGCTTGGAGTCCATTGCTGGCAATGGATACCTGAAGAACTGCTGGTGCAAAAGGGTTAATAAAGCTTTTTTTTTATGGTCAGTTTGTCACTGGGTGTTGTTCTTTGCATGGATGCATCAGACATAAAGGTAATTACTGGCTGCTTGATTTCTGCAAAGCTTGTGTTTTTCCTTTTGTTGAGTCTTTTCCACAGTAGTGGGGTGGAGTCTGTAATAAAACCCTTTGGATTAAAGCATAGCCATCATTTTTTATAGTCCTTTCAACAAACTTGTGATGATCTTAAATGTCTGGCAGGTGCCTGAGATAGTTGTGCCTTATCAAAGGTTGTCACCCAGGACTGTGATAGATCTCGCTGCTCGGGTTTGTAGGCATAGAGTTGTTGGCATCAAAGACTGAATGAGAAAAGCGTTGGTGCTTAGCAGGAACCTGAGAAGCAAAATGAGAGAATTTTTATTTATTTTCTTAGGCAAAATATCAATGGGTGAGAAAATAGGTTGCAAATTTTCCTTGAAATCTTGGAGAAGAAGGAATAAACACGGGACTGAAGTTGTCAACTGAGCAAAGACAGAATGTAGATCTACAAGACTAGTTCTAGAGCAGCTTCAGCCCTACGTGCTGTGGTTGAGGCTGTGCTGTCAAGAGAAATAATACATTTCTTCTTCTTTCTCCTTATCTATTTGTTCTGGGGTGGTCTTCATCTCCTTCCTGGCAGGTGGGTTGGAACGAAATGCCGGCTTCCCACCATTCTGCGGAGAAAGAAGAGGTGTGTTTATCAGTGCTGTGTTGGTGTGTCTGAACCACGTGGCTAAAGCTGCTTCATGGCGGGGCGTGGCCCCTTGCTCTCTGTTTTCCAGGCAGGCTGCAGTGTGTCTATTAAGTGTTTTTTTGTATTAGAAAGTACATGTGAAGCACCTGACAGCCATATGTGTGCTCGTGCTTCAGCTGCTACAACGTACTGTGGTACCTACAACTGATTTCTGCCTCAAGCCCCATTTGTACTGTCTGGGGAAGAGGAGGGAAAGTTGGAAGCCCAAAGAAAGATCAGAGGGAGCCTTTAGAACCCTCTGTTTTCTCTTGGCTAAAGGGCAGGGACTCATGGCACCTGTTCTCTGTCACCCATGCTGTCTCTGATTTGGTGTGTGACAGAGCTGGGATGTCCTCGCTGCCGTGTTGGCCTGTGGAAGGTGCAGCAGGAGCCGTGGCTGAAGCTCAGTTTGGCATAATATGGAACATGTGACAAAAGATGTGGTTTGATGGGATGGTGGAGCTGACTGAGGGCCTTGCTGCTGTTGTCAGGAGTGTCATGCTCATGTCCGGTTCCTTGTTTGCTGATTTTCGTGCTTTGTTTAATACAGCCAAGTTAATGAATTGAAATGAGCTTACTGAGAATTGGCAAGTAATGGGGGGAGCCATGTGGTTGAGAGAAGGACAGGAGAAGGACAATGGAAGGACACTGAGCTGGAAGAGTGTGCACTGTGACTGACTTCCCAGCAGTGGCTTAAGTTACATCACTCCTGTAAATTGGGCTATGCCTGGCTATAGGTGCCCTCCCCACACAGCTGAGGAGGCCCCTAGTAACACTATTCCCTTAAACACTTGATGTTCAGGTACCTCCAGCTTCTCTGAAGTGGGCCGTTGAGGTGAGGATCACTGCACTTACCTTTTTTTCTACAGTTGCCTGCAATCTTTCCAGGTCCCTTTTTAATCCTTCCTCCTGCTGCTGCTTCTGTTTCAGCTTTTCCTCTCTGAGCCTTTTGAAGGGAGGAAATAAAGGATGAGTTAAATGCAGCATGCAGCTATACCAGATGTGCTTTTGACACACAGCATGAACATCTAACACTACATTTTACATCACACCTTAACATGTAACTGTGTAGGACCACCAGAGCACAGGGGTTTGGGTGCAGCCTCTGCTGGAGTTTGTTACTGGGAAGGTGGTAATTGAAAAGCACCGACTGCAGTTAGCCCTACCCTTTCTGGAGTGATGAGTGGAAAAAAGCATGTCAGGGTTTGAAATGGAGATATTGGACAGTTGTTTTCTGTAGCAGACATGCTCTGTGCCACCTTCGACAGGTGACTTACGCTCTGCAGTTGACCAGAATGTTCACCATCTTTGTGGGTGAGTGATGCTTATAGGAGGGTTTTACACCCATGGAGCTACACTTTGCCCAAATGGGCACAGTGAAGGCCAATACTGGCAAGTGGTTCCAATTCCCTGTGGAAATGAAGTGCTGGAACGGAAATGGGTTCAAGCTGTGGAATGCTGAGGCCCAGAGGAACTGAATTCTTAAGCTTGTGATCTTGAGGAAAACTTCAAATGCTTTTTGAAGTTATTTTTTATTTTATTTGATTGGTTTTGGTTCTATTTGGGGGATAGGGTATGTGGTGTCAGGTTCTTCCCTGAATTATTCTCCTCCATCCCCAGCGTAGAATAAATGTGTGTCTTATTTTGTAATTTAAGAGTGAAACCCATTCACAGAACATCAGGAAGAAGCACCACACCCTTTCTAGTCCAAAGCTGAATAAAGATACAGAGAAAGAGTAAGCGGAAGGGAAATATCATTGCTCTGGTTTTAAATCCTCACACTATTCTCATTCACCTGAAGATGGCCTGATACAGTCAGCAGTTCTTCTACCTTTGCCATTTGTGAGGGGAAATTTCATGTGAGTGGCTGGGCCAAAAGGAATGGGTCTTATCTTGGAACCTGAATTGATTATGCTAATTGGCTACTATTTAATCTAATAAAACAAATTTAAATTTAAGAGTTTTGTAGAAGAAATGTTTGAAAGCTGGCATTGCTGAGAAATGCCCTTATGTACCTATTGAAGCCTGACAAAATATCAGGGCATGGCAGACTTTGAGTGTGTTAACTAGAGGAGTAATCTTCTATTTAATCAGTTTAAATATTGTTACTGTAAATAGTCTGTAATGAGTCTGGATTTGTTTGTGGGTTTGGTGTTTTTTATTCTTCTGGATTTTTCCCTTCTCTAATGCAGCTTTCAGGTCTTTTCTAATGTAGCTGTGAGCTGCTGCTCACTGCTCAGGAGATGCAAGCCCTATGAATGTGGAACCCTTAGAGAAGAAAGATGGGATGGTCACATGGGATTTCAGATTGCTGCTACAGTTTCTTGGGTTGATTTGACTCTTTTGCCTGTCAGCATTTAAAAATAGAGGTATTTTCCAGAAGAGAGTCTTGCCTTACCTTGCCCTCTTTTCCTTTTTTATGGCTTTCTCAGCCTTTTCTATCTTTGATGGTGGAATTCTCTCCAGGTTGTCCAGTAAATCATTGAGCTGTTTTTCTATTACTTTTAGCATTTCTATTGTCTTCAGGTTTGTCTCATTGTCTCCAGTGCAGTGGGAATAGACTTCCAGCACCTTCTTGTTCAGGCTTGTGAGCATTTTGTCCTAGAGGTAAGAGGAGATATGTAAGAGTCTCATCTGCGTCCTGTCCAGTAGAACCATAATATCCCTCCAAAACCAAAGGAAATCAGTAAAGGAAACACTTTAATTTCCTCAACAAGACTCAGTTGTTTGTTTCACGGTTGGCTTAGCAGCAGTGGCTGGGACAGATGGCTTTATTGAGCCTTTCTGCTGTTGGTCTCATCTTCCAAGCTTGGCTGTGACTTGGGGCAGGCTGCCTGGGTGTCTTTATGGCCCCTGCTCTCATGTCATGGCAGCTGCATGGAGCAGACACAATTGCTGCCTCAGCAGTGCCCCAAACCTGCCCTTGCTATAGCTCCGTTGCTGGGAAGTAGTGCTGATCCCTGCCCAGTGCAGCCCACTGCCTGCTCTGTTCCCAGGAAATGAATATGGCTGGTGGGGAGGAACCGCTTATGCCCACATGAACCCGCCTTGCCTTGATCTCAGCGTGTACCTGGTCATCTGCTTCATGTTCTCCAGAGGAAAAGAAGTGAACTCTGAGCTTCAGATCCGCTATTCTCTCTTCTTCCTTGGTGACAGAGGACTGTAGGCTGTTTACCTGCTGTTTCAGCTCTGCTAACTCCTTCTCCCTAGGCCAGAAGAGAGAGGTGATATTTGGAGAGGGCATCTTTGAAACACAGGACTCTTCTGCTCGCCCCAGCCTGTGCCCATCCCTTCTGCTGCCAGCAGATGGAGGTAATACTTCAGCCTTTTCTGGGAACTTGCACCCACAGCCCTGAGAGCAGAGGGAACTTCTGTTTTTTCTGGAGAAACAGTTTCTGTGCTGGTGTGGCGAAGGAAAAAGTCACCTAGCTAAACTAAGATTTTTTTAAATAGTCAATAGGGGATCCAGATTACCTTTAAAAACTTTCACAAGGGGACAAGTTACACTTTAAATGGGAACATGTGTGTCTAACTGTCATTGAAATAGTATATTACAATGACGCTTGGATTCCCTTCTGTCTTCCCCTTGGAAGGTTTTGCATTGAGTCATTGTAGGTGCTGGTCTGGATCACTCCAGGAATTGCCTTGTTTCTTCCTTTGATCTTCCTTTATGAGAATTACACAATGCTTCTGTCTCATATCCACTCCAGGATGCTAAATGCATCAGTTCCCTAGTCTGCACCTTGAGAACTATGGAATTAGTCCCAAGCTCAAGCCTTATCTTCTAAATTAAACATAGATGGGACAGTTTCCTGGGAGCTCACAAGAAAGTCTGTCTGTTGTGTGCTGTGTGAACAGCATTGCGTGTGGTCTGCAGCGTGCAGATGGTGAGGTAGCAGTGGTGGGCAGAGGGGTCCCGTCCCATCTCTCGCAGGATCACACTTACATGCTCTCGTGTGTGGTGATGAAAGTGCGTTGGACCTTGTTCCACCTTTCCTCAATATCCTGGGAATTCTGGATGAAGGATATGTTCTCATCCTGCATCTTCATGAAAGTAATCAGCAGTTGTTCGGGATGAGTAAAATACAACTCAGGCTCCTGCAGTGGAAAACACATGTGATGAGTGTTTTTCCTCCTCCAGCCTCTTGAACTACATGGAGGTTGGTCTGCACCAGCCATAGCTGTTCAGACACTCTTCCATCTAGAGAGGTGTGTGACTGTCCACGTACGAATGTCTCCCACCTTCCTGCCATGTGTGTAGCTTTACGCTGCCTCAGCAGCTCACCCCCAAAACAAGTTGCGTTTTGGGGGGTAAAAAGTCATTCAAACATCTGTGAGGGGAAAACTTCCATTTCAGACATAAACCAGTAACTGCACTAGTTTAAAAATCTTTCATTATATGATGTCATATCTGGTTGGGAGATGGCAAGCTTGGAGATGATGGAAGGTTTTTGGAAACTGGAGGAGGAAAGTTAAACTAAACTATTTGTAATACATGTCGCCAAAACATGAACATTTATGAATGTATAAACATACGTTTATAATTTGTGGCTACAGTAACTCGTCAGTACCATAACTAATGGTTAGAAGGTGAGGGAAATTAGAAATATCAATAAATGACATAGGACAAACCGAAAATGTAAATATTTCAACATAGGACTTCTGACCTCATCTTCATCCGAGCTGATTTCATTTTCTGCATCTTCCAATGAACTTCTGAAAAAGCATTTTGTGTATTAGGCTTTTGGAGAAATGGTAGCTCACAGGAGACCTTGTTAATGACTTATGAACGCTGGGGTTTTTTTGCTATTGCTGTTTACTCCTGAACAATGCTTTGCACATTCCCACATTTGCCTCCCTGTGGCTGTGGGCTGTTTGGGGTTTAGTAGGATCTAGGGGTCACACAACCAGGCCATGAGCAAGCTGCCTTTTGTGCTGCTCCGGGCTGTGCTGGCCAGTGGGACTGGGACATGAGGCATGAGCCTGAACTGACAGTGTTGATCCAAAAGCCTTTAAACTTGCCAGGAGGTTTTCACTCTTGGGCAAAGAGAAGGCAAAGGCAAGAGCCTTACTAGAAAGGCTCGGGCAGCAGCAGCAGCAGAAATGTAGAAAAAGCCTTGTGCTCTTTGTGAGACGTGATACTACTCCTAAATGACATGGTGTAGCCACCATGGGGAATCTGCAGTTTTTACTTGCCCTGGGAGAAGCTTGTTGAGTGCTTCTTCCTCTGCACAAGAGATGGAAGAGGGGGCAAGAGGTGCCTGGCTGCTGTTGGCAGCACAGTCTGCTCATCACCTTCACTTGCACCTGTCACCCTGAGCTATGGAGGGGTTAAAAACCTTTGTTTGCATCATCCTGCCCCACTTGGGGCAGGGCTCTCAGCAGAGGATTTAAGGACAGAGCTCTGTTGGAGTAGGCACAGAGGTACTGACTGGCACACCTGATGGTTTTCTACTGGTATTTGGATTTTTTTCCAATAAGCCCAAGCTCTCAGTATGCCCACAGCAAAGGTGACGAGTAGGATTCCCCTCTGCTGACTCTGAGTCATCTGAGTGCTCTCCACACTCTCTCTTAAGCCTGTTGTTTGCATTGTCTTGTACTTACAGTTCTCTTGTTAAAAGAGGCTTCAGGAAGTGTTTGAGCTGTGGCCTGATATCACGTGATCTGAAATCCAAACTTTCTGAATACAGCAGGGAACTTGGCATATCTGTAAAACTGGTGGTTTGGGCAGTCCTGGCTGTCAGACCCTGGTCTGGAGACAAGAAGAAATGTACTCAAAGCCTGGGACTGTCCCAAAGAGGAGCAGGCAGCACTTCCCTGGCACTCACCCTGCTCTGCCCCGGGGGCAGAAGAGGCGCTTCCTTCATTAGCTCTGGATTCTGTTTTTAAGTCCTTATGCTTTGTGTGCTTTTTTCCATGTTCCTTCTGCCACTCTTTTGGAGACAGCTGATAGAGGATGTCCCTGTACATCTTGTACTCCTGCAGAGTATCCTCAATTCTGGATATATCACTGGGTTGAGAGAAGTGGAGAAAGTTTCTTAGCAGGGAGGAAAGCCCCTGCTTGAACATGTTCTTTCTTGCTCTTGATATTCAGCTTCACCCAGAGAAGGGACAAGAGGGCACATGTTTTCATGGACATGCAAAAACAAATGGGAACCTGCCCTGCATGTTCTTTGTGGTTCCTCATGTGGAATCTGCCTGGTTCATATCTCTGTGGCCAGAGCCTTGATATGTCACTGGGCATGCTAATTTTGGAATTTTTACTTGGAAAGGAATGAGAAATTTTCCCAGCTCAACTCATAATGGTCATTATAGTTATTTCTTTTGTCTTTCCACAGGTGCCCATTAAAATGCATTACTTAGTTTTGTTTGGTTTTTCATCTGATACTAAGCATTTGATTTTGGTTTTGGAATGTTTACACTTCTTAACGATATAATTAAAAAACTAGTTGAGTTGTTTTAGAAATAAAGCCAGCATCTGGAAAACAAAAGCCAAAACATTTTAACTCTTAAAATGAAACATTTTTCTGACTCTTTCACCCCCAAGGACTGTGAAAGTACACCAGTGTCGGGGCTATTAAGGGCCAGGCAAGAATAATGAGCAACTATTACCCTTGGACCTTCTTTATTTGAGAAGTGATTGCCCGGAGCTCCATTATTTTCTTTCTCTTTGCTGAGGTTTCTTCTTTGGCCCTAGGAAAGAATGCATAAATATAAGACATTAAACAATTTGGTAGTGAGTAGTAAACTGAGGTGCATATGAAACAGTGAAAAAGATGTGACACAAGCACTAGAAATCTGTGTTACAGATGTATCCCAGGTGATGATTGTTTCCTGCCTCAAGGCTCTGCTACTCTTAGCAAGGAGTATGGCATCTCAGTGTTAAGATCTCCCTAATTTGGCTGCTGCTGAGCATTAGTTGCTGCTCTGCCCTTGTGATACCTGTAATGGGCCCAAGTACTCAACTTGCTTCACTGAGGAGACTGTTCCTGCTTTGAGGGGTTGGGCAGAGGCATCTCCCCCTAGTCGGGGTGTTGTGAGAAGAATGGAAATGGTGGGGCCAGCAGCAGGTTCCTTGCTGCCACCAGATCAAGGGCTTTTGCAACGAGAGTATTTCCTGGCTGTTCTCCTTCCTCTCTTTTATTGAATGTGTGGGGAGAAAGTGCCACCAGGACTGCAACTCTGGGAAGATCAAGAGTGTTTCATAGCCAAAAACCCTGCAGGGAGGTCAAGCAGAAAATCTCCTGTGTCCAGCATGAAAGAGCACCCGGGTGATTCCTTCAATGTTCCTTACATTTTCAGTGCTTGGACGGAGTTATTTTGGTTCTCCTTCAGGAACTCCTCAAACATGGCAGCATCCTTCTCCATCCTTTTCTCAGCCTTTTCCAGTTTTTTTTCCTCGTTCTTTGCTATGTCCTCCATCTTTTTAATCTCATCTCGCTTCACTGCCATGGCATACTGAAATGAACCCCAAAAGCAACACAGTCACATTGGTTGGTTGATTTTAAAGGTACATTGGTTAAGCTTTGTTCTTTGTTACTGCATTACCTGATAGTTGTTGGCAGAGAGGGTAAGGACTTAAAACCAAGGTGTGTGTCTTAATGCATAGAGGTATATAGAGGCCAGGGGTTATTTCAGAAGGAGCATAACGAAGAAGCACTGAAACTAAAGACAGAAGTCCCAGCACTGTGTTAACTCCTGGCTGACAAAGATTGATTCATTCAGTTGTGTTACAGCACAAAAATAGAGATGAATAATGGGGATATTCCAGCACAGTTACTCCATCTCCTTGTTTTGCGTTCAGAATGGCTCCCAGCTACAATTTATGTATAGAAGAGCAGGAGTAAAAAGGTCGGTGTATCTATGCATCTCACAACTGAAATAGTTGCAGGGTGGCTATGGAATGACACAAATGACGTATGTTCCTTTATTTCTTGGTTGGGAATTGCTGGGCTACAGACTATAAGCGTCTGTAACACAGGACTTGGACAATCAATCCATGAGGTCTGATGTGTGCCTCCTTGGAAAGATCTATACGCAGTGCATCTCAGGGCAAAAAACACCAAAACAAAGCAACACAGAGAAGAGTAATTAAATGAACAGAAAGTAACAATTCTAAAAGCCAAGTACCTCAAGAAAAAAGATCTCTCTTCTGTCATTTATGTAGCCATGGAAGGTCTCCCTTTCTAATGCATAATCTGAAATTAGAATGTAAAGTTGCTTAGACTAGGGAGGAAAATATGGCCAAGGCAAAACACAGTGAATATGAGGGCTGCCATGAGCATGGATCTGGTGGGCATTGGAGTCAACAATACTGGTTATTGTAGTACAGTTTTTACCTTGTTTAGGATCAGTTTTATATGGAGTATGAAATCCTCGTTTAGGATTAGTTTCATGGAGCAAACCCAGAATGAGTCGAGAATCTGGTCCTTGTCCTCTAGACTTTAATGGGAAAGCTACTGCTCATGTCAGAGGTAGAAAATTTAGGCCTGTATCTACTAAAATCCAACTTTAGGTCAGCTTGGTAGAAATGTTTCTATGACACAAGGTCCTGCAAACTCAGCTGGCTCCCAGCTGATTCTAAGAGCTCCCATCTACTGTAAAGGCTAGTGGAACCCTGGCTGCTGTGGAGGGAATGCCACGTGCTCTGTATGTAAATGCATGAGATGGAGATGGCTCAGCCACGCAGAGGCTGGCAAGATACAGCCAACTGTCACGTCTGCAAGACCTCACCAAAGTCAGCCAGAGCCAACTGCTCCTTCCATCCCCTCTTTGCCTTAGGCTGTTACCCAGTTGAGCAGCACCACTGCAAAGACAGTGACTGTTGTCCACCTTTTTGCATCGCTAACTTCCGTGAGAGAACCTCCTGAAGAGCTTTCAATCTCTCTTCACTTGTTGCCTGTCTTCTGCTCTCCTCTTCTTCCTCCTTCTTCAGAGCTTTTCTCAACCCACTTTTTTCTTTTATTTTAGTGGAGTAAGTAGTTTTCTCATGGACTTTCAGGGTCTTCATCCTTTCATGTTCCTGTGAGAAGTCAGATACATGGACAGTTTGATTGTGTGCTTTGTTTGCTCTGTTTTTTAAAGACATTAGCAGCTATTCAGTCTAGAAATTTGCGGACTGCTGATACCCCGCTGATGCATGTTTGCCTGGTTTTTCTGACTAATCCTAGTGATATTCTCTCTTGAGGAAACTGAAACACTAAATTTCTTAGCTCTTGTTCTCATTAGTATGTTGATTTGTATTCTGTATCCATCCACCAGCTGTGCTAATTTGTACCTACTCAGTGTCCTCATTTTTCCTTCCTGGATTATTCCTCTGAGTGAATGGAAATTTTCTGAGATTCATCCTCTAAGTCCCCTAGTTAAAGGGAACGACGGGACAGCCCACACTTAACCAACTCAGTCCAATTTTCCCAACGGCACGTAAACCACCAAGTTCAGACTGAGAGGATCTATTCAAACGCACTCCAGACTTTTCTGGATGATAAAAGGTTTTTCCTACTCAGTGCTTTCTTATGGACTGAAGTGTAATTCCTTGCTGCCTGGACAGTTTGGCCATGGGTTATGGTGACGACATCCCTCAGCAGACATCCTCTGTGCACTTCTTCCTAAGCTCTTCCCCGTACTTACATAGTGACCTTCAACCCAAGCAAGAACCAGACTCTATCAGTCATCAGTGTGAGGTGAGGAGGCCTTGCTCAAGCTTGTTTGGATCCCTCCCAATGTGCTTTAGAAATGAAGACCTCTTGCTTCTTTCCACACTACTGCCAGGCTGTGTGACCATGTGCAACAATCAGACCTCTCAGACACCGGAGAAACAGAATGGCTCGTCTTGGAAGGGACCTTAAACTACTTCCAGCCCCTCTGCCATGGGCAGGGACACCTTCCACTAGGACAGGTTGCTCAAAGCCCCATCCAACCTGGCCTTGGACACTTCCAGGAATGGGGCAGCGACAACTTCTCTGAGCAACCTGTGCCAGGGCCTCACTACTCTCTGAGTAAAGAATTTCTTCCTAACATCTAATCTATATCTCTTCTCTTTAGGTTTAAAATCATTCCCCATTGTTCTATCACTATGTTTGTGTAAAAAGTTGCTGTTTTTCTTTTTTCATAAGCACTCTCTAGGAACTGAAAGGCTGCAATCAGGTCTCCCAGAGCCTTTTCCTCTCTGGGCTGAACATCCTCAGGTTTCTCATGAAGTGATCTTTTGATCTCTCATGCACTAAATGTTGGTATTAATTTGTTGGTTGCCTGTTACTCTAGTAAGTGCTTGTTAAATACATTGGCCTAGAGCATGTATACATACCGCCTTTGCCTTTTTGATTTCCTTCTCCCTTAGTGCAAAAATATCAGCATCTGATGGGATTGTAAATGGATTTTTCATGGGATTTTCTTCATCCTCCTCAGAGCTTTCTGCAAAAAACAAATGGATGAGGATGCAGAAGACGTGAAGCAGAATATCAGGACCCATTGCAAAGGGAGTGTGATCTGCTGCCTCGTGCCTGGAGGGTGAGCAGCTGTGCTCCCAGCTGCAAGTGTCTAATGATGCTGGAGCAGGAGCAGGGAGCTGGATAGGGCTTATAAGTATCCAGTGATATAACTGACACCTCTGCATGGTTTATGTCACTTGACCATATCTGATGTTCAGCTCAGGATTACAGCCAGGGATTTTTGTAAGTCTGGAGCTGTTTTACCCACCGCATCTCTTTGTGGGCAGAAGAATTTGACTACAGGCCTCTCCTTTGATCGAACAAGGGAAAGCTGCCAGAGCGTTGTATCATTACCTGACAGTACAAGGTGGGTTTCCATTGCAGGGCTGGAAGAGAGACTTTTAGATGTTGATGCTGTATGTCGAGATGGTGTCCTTGACCCTGGCCCAAAGAAAACCATAAACAAGTCAATCACTCGGAACCTGCCAGTAACTGATGTGGTAAGTTTTACAACAGTGGTAGGCCTGGGGGCTTTCTGGATCGTAACTATTGAGCCTTTAATGTCTGTAGGAATTAACAAAAAGCTTCATTAAACTGGAAAACATTTGTGTTCTGACCCCTAAAAAGGAGATGTTCATCCCTGGCTTATGTGAAAGCTGTGTAAAACACAGTCTTCCTTACACACACACTGATGGGAAAGGAATGACAAAACACTTTGGAGGTAACAAGCAACCCAAGAAACTTGTCTCTTTTTCCACCCAGTCACCAGTTCAGACCCACACCCATGCTTTTTCATCCTCCTGTCACTAGTTCACAAAGCTACATTTCTTACTCCCTAAAGCTCTTACCAGTAATTGTTTCAGCATTGCGGATTTCTTGCGATGAGGCAGAATGATTGTTGGACAGCACAGACATGTTCTATGGAGCTCCGTTGTCTTTCTTCTTAGGTTGGCAAATTGGTGAAGGTTAGTTTTTTGTTCTCTGATTCCAGTCTCTTTTTGTAGTTTCTGCTATGGGTCCTAAGGGAAAAGGCATAACTGAAATGATCTCATTTGCAAAGAACAGATAGACCATTGTTAAAGTTATCCTTTAATCACCAAAGGCAGTGAGCTGGGCCCGGTGAGGTATTAGTTCAAGTGATTCAATTCTGCTGCTGGCACCATTCCTGATCTGCACTGGTATAAGACACTGTAGAAAATATCCTCTTCCTCTTGCATCGGTTTTAAGGCTATTTTAGAGCATCAGTTTTTGCTTTGAACAGCCTTCAGTTTTTATGTATATTGAGCTAAACTCATCTGGCCTAATTTCCATGTACGTCCTTGGTGCCTTGTGTTTTCTATTGGCTGTGTTTCTGCAGCTGCCCAATTAGTATCTAATTCTTTGGAGGTGTCAAACTTCCACTGCTGATGAGACACAGAGGCTGAGATAGAATTTAGGCTGTTTGAATATATCCCAAATATTTTCTCTCTCCTTTTCAGTTCTTCAGGTACCTTTTCCAAAAGGCTCCTTGACTGGTTACTCAGATTTCAAGTCTCTCCGAACTTTGCTTAAAGTAAGGGGATATTTTTCTCAAGGGGTCTCTCGTCTACATCCTGGAACAACATCACCCCTGCTGATGATGTGAGTTTTGGAGAAAGGGGTGGGAAGGCAGTAAAACACCTGAGGCATTTGGTTGAATAGGGTTTGTGAAATCTGCAGAGCAGTTGCAGCAAACACGTGGAGGCTCAGCCCTCAGTGTACGCCTTGATTTCTGCAATCTAAAACCCTTCTCATAAAAATTTTCTTGTTCCAGTGGTTGATTTAAATTCCTGCTACAGGGAATGAGACTAAAAAGGACTAGACAGAGGATACTGGCATATGGACAATAATTGTCAGTGCAACCCTCAGACATAAAAAGTGCTTTATAATACAATTTTACCTAAATATAGGAAACTGGTTTTATGATTAACTTATAAATATTCATTTTATTAAGGTACTTTTTGTCTGAGGTTCTTGTGGGTTTTGATAGTTTTTTTGCACATCACTTTAAAATAATGCCAAAAGCTACAGAAGCACTAGCTGTGCTAATTATAATTATTAGTCTCAATAATGCAAATAAAAATGCTTTATTGCTAGAATCATTTGGCATATATTAGTGCCTCTGACATTTTTATGTTCCAGTAGCTGGGCCAGTAGCATGGGAATCAATAGATAAAGCATTCATGGTTTTAATTTACCAAAACCTTTATTCAGTGCTTTTCCTTTGCATCAAGCTGCTGTGCAAAAAAAAAAAAAAAACCAAAAAACAAACAAACAAAAAACCCAAACCAAAACAAAACGAAAGGAAAACCGCACCAAAAAAACCCCAAACCTAAAATGAGAAAGTAAACATGCAGGCGGTTCTAAAAATGTATGCTATAAATCCATCCCGCATGTTTTATACACTCGGATGATTTAGATGACACCATCGCTTGCCGAGCAGGTCGTGTCACCCAGGTAGGTGTGCGGACGGGACATATCCATCCCTGGCAGAGTTCTCTGCACACCCCCCCACACCATCCGTGGAGGAGCAGGCGGTGAGTCCGTGTGGTTTCCCGGGACACGGGCCAGCACCTGCGTGGTGCTCGTCCGAGCGAGAGACAGTATCTGATGTCCCAAACTGCACATTGCCCTCTCCCCTGCACTTTTTGGTTTCTCACCCAAAGGAGAGGTCCTGCGGGCTCCTCTCCCGGGCAGCCGTGGCCGGCGCGGGGCGGGACGCGGGACGGGGCACAGCCGCCGCCGGCTCTGTTTGCGGTTCCATGGAAACCTGCGCTCCCGTTGCCAGGCGGCAGCCGACAGCACACAGACACGGCAGGGATCGTGGAATGACTGAACGGTTAGGGTTGGAACGGACCTTAAAGATCCTCTGGTTCCAACCCCCTGCCTTGGGCAGGGACAACTTCCACTAGACCAGGCTGCTCCAAGCCCCGTCCAACCTGTCCCTGGACACTCCCAGGTTGTCTGGCTGCGGTGCAGGCACATGGGCAGGTGTCCTGAGCAGGCAGCTTGTTGGAGTTCAAATGAGATGTTGGTTTGAACTTCCTCGGAAAATGAAGGAAAATGCTGTGGTGTGAGAGGTCCCTCTGGCTTGCTGGTTTTTCTATCCATTATTCATCTTCTCAGAAAGAATTTCTTCACTGAAAGGGTGGCCAGGCATTTGAACGGGCTGCCCAGGGAAGCGGTGGAGTCACCATCCCTGAAGGTGTTCAACGTGGCACTCAGTGCTATGGTTCAGTTGGCATGGTGGTGTTTGGTCAAAGTTTGGACTCGATAATCTTGATGATCTTTTCCAACCTTAATGATCTTGTGATTCTATTCTATGGTTATTTCAGTCCCTGAGGCCCAGAAATTGAGTATTTAACTCCATGTCTGCAAGCAAAGGATTGAGGAAATGGGAGCTGGAGCCCCTGGTTGTAGAAATGACCATAATTTATCGTTTCTCAGCCTCTACCTTGGTCTTTCTGTCTGTAAAGTGTGAACAGTCAGTTTGGAGACTGGATATCAGTGGAAAAAAAAGTGATACGTTTTCACAGAGGGAAAGATCCTTAAATCTCCCTATTTACTCTTTTTGGTTTCTGAGAAGATCAAATCAGTTCCAAATGGATGGTGTTCTTCTTTAGGCTCTTTAGAATCTCTATTAATACAATTTCAGCTTTCAGAAATAGCAGCTTCTTTCATTTACTGAGAGGTTTTCAAACAGCTTTCTCTATCTGAATAACTTGTGCAATAAATAGCTTGAATTTCTGCAAGTGAAAACTTCCATTTGATTGTTACAGTTCTTTTCTCTAATTGCTGATTATCAAGAGACTTGGAATCAGGCAACAGAAGGAAAATGCAGAAAGAAATTTTTCTTTATTCTGCCCATGAATGCTTTGATTTTGAGCAGTGATGCAGAAAACCATAGTGCTATCTTTAGTATGTTTTGGGAAATTTCCTGAATGTATCGGGGAGTACGTATAAAAAATGACACTACAGAATAATTTCTATTACCAAAAACAAAATAAAAATCAGGAGTAAATTGTACTAAAGATGCATTTTTCTAAAGGCATAGTATGAAATGATCTTTGTTCAGAAGTACCAGTTTATTACAGAATTGAGAATTTGCTGCAGTGGTAACATTACAGAAATAGATAACAGAAACTGAAGACATTTGAACAGCTCTGGCTCTGGGTGGCATAATCTCTATATCAATGAATTATACATTTATATATCCATTGCTTTGTTCTGAACTATCCTTGCTAACCACCAGTTTCCCAGAAGTGGAACAGAGGTTATTTAAAAGCTGAGATGTATTTTGTGAATTCTTGGAAATGTGCAAGCTCTTCATAGCTTGGGTTCATTATTTGTGTCCTACACATGCCATGAGCCACTTAGGCTTTGTATTTCCTTGAGGGCAAAGAAGTTTTTAAGGCCAGAAGGACATCTGGGGTCTATTCTTAGCCATCATTAACTTGGTTAATGAATGGAATAAATAGCATGTGCAACATCATGGGAAAAATCTGCCTGCTGGCCCAGGCTGTGTAGCTGACCAGTCCTGCAGGTCCTTAAGGGTTTCTGGGTTCTCTAGTGGCGCTTCAGGACACCCCAATTTTGGGGATTATTAAATGTTCAGACAGTGCTTCCTCAGTGCCCAGCTGAGAAAGCCAGGCAGTTGGCATGGTAAGAGTGGCAGATGGCTGCTTATGTTTCCAACAGGATATCTGAGATTTTGGGACTTTTAGCGGGTGATTTCGTTAGGACACAGGATTAGGATTTCAAGGTATCATAGTTTCTTTGCTCAATTTTTTCATGAAGGGGTTACTTCTCCATTGGGTCACCCCACGGGCATGCAGGGATACTGATCCTACTGCAGAGGTGCTGTGGGGGTTAATTAGTGATGGCAAAACATTTTGAAATGGCTGATTGAGAAATGCTGACAGAGATGAAAGCTGAATAAGTATCTAGATAAATAAATATTCCTTTGTAGTCTTATCATTACGGGAAACTCCCTGTGTACCCAGGATGCTGCACAGGTCACTGAGCAGTCATCTCCCCACTGCCCAGAGTGTTCTCAAGGGGTCTAACTTACTTCAGTATTTGACTTTAGTTTCTGTGATGTGAGACACAATATGTGTCAGAGAGAAAAGCCTGGCAGCCACCAGCAAACACCACAGAAATACCAAAGGGATTGGCAGATTTTTTTTTCCCCTGGAACTCTTGTTCTGCTCTTTCCTGCTGAACTGTGCAACTGCAGAATCTGGAGAATCTCAGGAGGGAGAAGAGGAAGTTGCAGCCTATTCCCATAATTAGAGACAAGGAAGAAGGAGGTGTCCTTGAGTGAGTGTCCACAAGACAACACCTGCAAGATCTCTACTGAAGGCAGTGCAGCGAGCTCTCTGCTTCAGTATGGTCTCTCGTGAGCTGTCAGGAGAAGTTTTTCTGCTGCTGGGGTCTCTCTGGGACATTGTTGTCCTGCCTTTCTCCTGCCTGAGGGAAAGTAAATAGTTTTGGAGATCCCATGGAGAATATGTGGCTGCTCTCACACTTATCTTGACTTCTGTGCACTCTGCTGAGATCTGTAGGGATGCTGAAAGGGGAAGAAGGAGTGACCATGTGGTTCTCCTCCATTTGTACCTTATTCACACTATAAATCCCTCCATCAGCACCACAGCTCAATGAAAAGATGCCAGAAGAAACAGTACTGGAGACCATATCCATCCCATCCGATCCCAGCATGTCTCCCTGCAGATCATCTCCCTTCCCAGGACCAAACCACTGTGAAGGCCAGGCTGAATGGCCACACAAATTGACTGCTGCATCAGCACAGCAAATTCAGGGCCTCTCAACAGCAACAGGGGTGTCTCCTGTCTCCTTAGGTCATAGGGCACAGGGAAGTGGTGGCCTGATGTAAAAAGCATCACTACAGCTTGGGGTGGAGCCATCCCAAACCAGGGAAGCAGCTGTTGAAGAAGGTAAGCAGGAGACCTCCCACGAACAGCGAATCTATGGTACCCAAGTGCAATGGCCCCACGGGGTATAACCAATGGGACTGTTGTTTACCCTCTGCTCTCCAGGTGAAACTTATTTCCAGGAAGGATTTTATCTCAATGGAAAATTTTCCAGCTGGGAATTGTCCCCGCTAATCTTTGCATGTCCAGAGGCAGCCACGAGATGGCAGCAGCCTTGTACTGCCGGGGCTGGGAATTTGGCTCTGTCCCACGTTTCCCACTCTCACTTCTCCGTGCCCCTTTCACCTTATAGATCAGGTCTCCAGGCTTGAGGAGCACCGAGAAACCCTGGCCATTCCTCTAGGTTAAAGAGGAAGTGACTCCAGAGTGGGGCTCTGAAAGAAGACCTGTGAGCTCAGCTCCCACCTTTGTAAACAAGCTGATGGAGCAGAACCCACTCAGGTCTTTGTGTCCTGCCACTGACGCCCGGCCCCAGTGTGTTCCTGGGATGCCTCATCTGAAATGTATGTGTGGTATTCTTTCAACTGCTTAGATTTCAATCCAGTGGATGAAAACTGCTAAAATCTGCGAAGGGCCACACAGAAGTGACAAGACAGCCCCTGTCATCTGTCCTTTCACTGCGGGTACTCCTGTGCTGTGTAATGACTTGGACAACAAGTAGCAAGTGCTCAGTGATTTGTATTTCACACTTGTTCTTGCTGAGGATGCAGACTCCTTCCTGCTGGGAAGAAGAAGAAAACGTTCTGCAGTCTTCAGTGTAGGATCCCAGCCAGGTCTGGGACAGTTCCTTTTGCAGTGCAAAGCTTATTTTAGTGTGTGCTGAGACAACTGCACACAGATAAGGTCTGTGCTTTGCTCCAGCTCCTGGGCTAATGCAGCCAAGGCCATAAAGAGCCTGCTGACTTGGGCTCCCTGACGTGTGGCTCAGTCATTGCGGGGACTGCTCGGTGGTGGTGGTGTGGCAGAGCCTGATGCAGATGCACTGGAAGATGGAAGAATCTCACAATAATGGCATCACGGAGGGATCTCTGGAAGTCTCTAGTCCAGCCTCCTGCTCAAAGCAGGGATAACTTCAAAGTCATGTCAGCTGCTCAAGGCCTTTTCCAGCTCATTTGGAAACTTCTAAGGATGGAGATTTCACAAAATCTCCAGAAAATGGAGGGTGAGATTTGGGAGGCTGAGCCTGGGCTCAGTGAGGTGGCCCCACTGGTTTGCTCTGATAAGAATACAAATAAATTATATGGCTGCAATTTCAAGGCCAGTTCTGAATAACCACTTAGACCTGACCCCCAGCTAAAAACTGTAACTAGTTCCAGACTTCCCTCAGAGCTCCCTCCTTTTGGGACCTAGGGGTTTGCATTTGGCCCATTGTAAAGAGAGCCACAAAGCTGCAGCCAAGGAGACTTTCCTAAGCTGGACTATAAATCCAGGCTATTTGCAGGGACAAATGACCCAGGAACCTTAGGCTTTAACTTCATGATTTTGCATTAAGCTCTTGAGGCACAGTTCCAGCCTTTTTCCTGGCCCTGGCTTTGTGGCAAAACTTCAGCTGCTGTAACTGCATGGGAACTGATCCAGCTGAAAAATACTCTGCCTGAGGAAAAGATCCCTTTTCATTATGATCACTGTGATGGCTTGAGGAAGAGGGACACATGGGCTCAGAGCAGTTGGAATTGCCCCTTTCAATGACAGCCTATGCTCTGATCACTTTAGGAAGTTAATGAAACTGCAGCTGGTAAAACAGGCTGATCCTGCAAGTCCTGCACACAAATTTCCTTCAACAAGGGCTTATGGAGCAGAGCAAAAGGGATTAGTAAAGTTACGGGTTGAGCTGCAAAAGCAAACACTTTCTGCTCATGTGGAATGGATTAAAGATAAAAACAGCCCTGTTATGTGCTTTGCTCCTGAACTGTTTTGATCGTGTCTATCTTCTTCAGAGAAGCTTGTACAGGAACTATTATCTGTAATTCAAAACTGTGGCTCATATTCCCCGGGTAGCTCTTGGGATCCACTTCCAGTTGCCAGAGAATGAGGCATCACTGGGTACCAGGTGCAGTCGTTCATGAATGTTTAGTGCCAGCCTGGCTGTTTTCTTGCAGGATTTGCCTATTTGCATCTTTATTTGAAGTATGGATTACCAGGGCACAAAGAAACAAAGTGACTCTGCTGATGGATCTCTGGTGGGACAAGCACCAACTCCACATTTTACATCTGTTTAGCTGGAATCATGGACAGCACAAACATGCTCCTCATGAAACAACAGCTTTATTACTTAGAAATGCTTGGAAATTCCACATCCCATTCCTGTTCCTTTGGCTGCACCTGTGTGAATGACCGCTGTTCTCCCCACCAGGATGTCATCAGACCCTGTAGCTTGTTTTCCATTGAAATGCCTCTTCTTGGGTAAATATTACATCTGGGGTTGCTTTTCCAGTGGCTTTCCTACCTGGAGTTTGTACAACAGGTCAATGCCCTGCTTGGAGATAAGAGGAGTACTTGCTGCCAGTGCTGTTTGCTGCTGTGAAATGCCACCCTGCTCTTCCCTCATCAGCTTCTCCTCCAAAGATTTTTGAGTGTTGTTTGAGTCCTGGAGTTTTTTACAAATGGAGGGAAATTTAGTATTAGATGTCGAGTGTTTGGACAGAGCAGAAGAACTTGTTTATTGCAACAACTGTGACTTGTAAATTATTCATCTGTGTGTAATTGAAACCCTCAGATCCTCAAAGGTCATGTTACAAAGAGTGAGGTGAAGGATCAGCGAGTTTCTAGCAAAACAGGAAGGTTAACAGGTCCTGGGGAACACTTCTCCATCCACCTGCATCTGCTCTATGACAACACTCGTTTGTGGAAGAAAACTGAGTTTTCAATAAGTGAAGTAATGCATGGACACGTGTCTGGGTGGGGGAGAGGACATCTGTAAGGTGTCTTCCTCTGTCAGTTTTGCCTACAGTGGAAAACACAGATTTGAAACCTGTTGCAGTGAAATGTACACAAGGTCTCTGGGCACACAGGACACACAAGGTCAGTGCACCACAGGCTCTGGCCTCCGTGAAATGGAGAAGAAGCTTCCAAAGGCCAAGAGGGACCATAATAGCTGGCTCAGCAGAAAGGATGCCAACAGAGTTCCACTCAGCAGTTCTGTCTCCAGACAACACCAGACTTCAACTAATTAAAAAGAGCAGATGCTAGCTGAAACATTAATTGGAACAACTATTGTCTTTTATTTGTTCTTAAATCTGTGTTCTAGCTCTCTCATAGCAGGTTTGGAGAGAGAAAGAGTTAACCCTTATTGTTTTGTTAGGCACAGCATGTCTTTAGAAGATAGCATAACAAAACTTTTATGAGTAGGTTTAGATACAGGTTTTTTTTCAGGTAACAATAATTCCGTCTGATAATGCAGAACCATCATCACAAACAGCATTCTCCATCCTTCCTTCTCACCATGTTGCCAGTGATCATGCTCAGCTTTCAAAGGCCATGTAGCAGTGCTGGGCACATGGCCAGCTGCTGTTCTTCCCCGTATGTATTGTATTAAGAGGACACCTCTTTGTTAACCTGTGCTCATTTGTTCCCCTCAGCCTGTATTCCTTCTCATTAGACTTGAAGTATGATCTGTAGCAAGTGCAAAGAGCTCAGCTGACACTTGATGAACAGCCTGCCTGCCCTGGCACCGCTCTGTAGCTATCCCAAAGGGAGCAAACACTCGGTGTATTGCACTCCTCCTGGAACTGCGATGATATCAAAGATTTTCCTCTAAAGCATTCATATCTGGACTCTGCTGGAAGCTGGGTACTTGACTGCAGGCACCTCTGGGCTGTTCCAGATTGGCAGTTCCTTGGTCTTATCCTAGTCGCCAGTTCTTGAGAGATCAGGCAAAGGCACTGCTCAAGCAATGAGGCTCTTCCACTGTTCCCTGCTTTCCCTGCTCCAGTCCCCTGCCACGGGCAGAGGCTCCCTCTGCACAACTACAAGCCCTGGATGTTTCGTGCTGCTTTGCTCACACTCCCCTCCCAGGCTCCTGTTACTCCCTTCATTCCCACATCCCCAGTTTCCTCCCTCTCCATCAGGGCTGGATTCTGTTTCCTCAGTGGGCTCACTAAGTCCATCACAGGTCTGGCAATCCTTGTTGAGATGTGTCCTGTGACGCTGTCCTGAGCACCAGCACTCCCATCTAAACATGACATGCTCTGGCTTCCAGTTTATCAAGAGCGTACCCCTTAACCCATTTTTCTTTTGCTGACCTACTTGAGTGATAACTACTGTCATTTCCCACACCCTGCTTTGCACTGAATGAGGCACAGAATGACCCTCAAATTTGGCTCCCAAAGAGATTGCCAGAGAGAGACGAATTTAGGCAGGAGATCTATGGAGGATTATGGGGCTGATTGAGATATTAAAGATTATCCCTGACTCATTTTCTTACAGGTCTGATGCAAGAAGTGAGTCAGAGTCCCTTTGACACAGTTTGACCTGACAGATGCAGCCACTCAGTGGTAGTGTGAGAAGCTCATATTGTTTTGTAAATGGAATAAAGTTCATTTAACACAGCAGGCTTGTATTTGCTGTTAACTCAAAGGCCTCTCACCTGAAAAAAACCTGCAGATCACTTACCCCATCACCACTTGCAGGTGGAAACAGCTCCTGAGAGTGCCGCCGTCGGTGGAGGAGGTGGCTATTTCTGACAGGTGACCCCCTATCCCAAGGCAGAGTAAAGGTTCTTTTCCTGTGATGCTGAGTTCAGCACACTTGAAATATTCACAGTCCCCAGCCCCATTTTTAGTAGCCAGGACCCTGCCCAAAAAATGCTGTCCCTCCTGTGGGCTGTTTCTCTCAGCAGTGCTGCCAATACTGATCTAATATAACTTTACTTTTTTTGGCTGCTTTCTCTTCCTAGGTAGGAATGCTGTCGTTACTATACGACACCTGATTCCCATGGGTCCCTTTAGCCTGTAGGAAAATCGTTCTTTTCTCCTAGCTCAGCTGCAGGCAGGCATCTCCTGGGACTGGTGGCTAAGGTAAGTAGCTCCTCTGACTCAGTTCTTGTGCTGAGCTCTCAGTGACTGTCTTCCTTCTGGATGTGTCTTGCTGACTACTGGCAGCCAGAATGGATTGGCTCACACACTGACTGATGGCTGATTGTTAGACATTTAGAGGTTAGGAGATGAAATTAATGGAAACTTGTTTCCTAGTGTTTCCTTCCTACGTTCTGCCAACATCTTCTTTCAGCACCCACCCCAATTTTGCTGTCCTCCAAGCCTCTGCTGTGCTCTGCTGCCTATCCTGTTTTCCCTCTCAGGCAGGTTCTGGTTCAGACTCTGCCCATTTTCTTCCAACAGGAGACAAACTCCCACTACAGACTCCACAAGCTGTCTCCCTGCAGCTCATCCCCACTTCTGCAGGGCTCTCCTCTGTTTTGGGTACAGCTCCCCACTGGAGCAGCCATTCCCTTGCGGTCCCCCAGAGTCGTGTTTGCAGCTGAGCTGTCTGGAGAGAGCATCAGCATTGCTGCATTTGGGCTGGGGACAGATTTATGATTGTTCCTTCAGTTGTTTTTGTGGCTGCTAACTCTGCCTTTACGACCCATAGATGTAAGCTGTGTCCTGACCCCAGACTTTTCCCTGTGGAAAATGGGGTAAATGATGCTCATAGCCTCTGATGGGAGTTTCTTTGGGGCATGGCAACAGTCTCACCTGGCTGAATGCAGACTTGTGCCAGGTTAAGCCACTACCCTTGAATGTCTTCTCTGTTCTTGTTCCAATGCAGATTCTAACTTAGAAACCCTACCACCCGCATATGATACGAGCATGGATTTTGCAACACTGGAAGGCTGCTGAAAGGCTCAGGTACATTCAGGTGCCCACTGCAATGGTTTTTCCTCCTCAGCCCATCTCCCCAGGGGTTGTGCAATATTGGCAAACCTGGTCAGCCCAGGCTCGTAGGAGCAGCTCAGGGGGGCCCTGGGCACTGCTGACTCAGCAGGGACTCTGCTCCCTGCTGCTCATGGCTTTCCCCCCTGTCAGCAGCAGTGTGTCCAAGGCAAATTACCTGGTGTGGGAACAGCTTTGGTTCCATCTGAGATTGGCAGCCTCTGCCTTACTATGAACCTTTTAGATACAGCAGCAGGACACCATCCAGGTATGGAAAACAGGCTGAAAATGCTTGCCATGCTCTACCCTCTCCAATGGTCTACCACATGTGTGTGTTACATGAGCTAAAATTTACTGATCCAAATTTCCCTAGACTGTACCCTGAAGGGAAAGCGTCTGGCTCCTGTCTTTCAGATCCAGCTCCTATTGCCAGTTTCCACTTTTGAAGCTTCCCAGATAAAATCTAATGGAGCTTGTTCAGGCTATTCAGATCAGCGGTGGCTGTGGGAAAGGGTCTTGTAAAATAAGGGTGTTTAGGTTCGTTATCCACATATTTAGTTTCCTGTAGATCTTTCAGTGCTTTCTTAGCCTGGTCTTTGCCTAAAACATTCTCAAGGGACTTGTTAAAAGACTCTTGTTTATTTTCTTGATACTTTTTCTGGCAATGTGTAAATAATTTTCTGCCTTTGACGCTGTTAAATGGTGAAGCAAGGAGTTCTACCACTACAATACATCTAAGGTGTTTTAAGTTTCTCTGTTTGAATACATAGCATTTCAATGAGCTAAGCCTAATGAAACCTGCAGCATTTTGCCTGATTTACCTTCCACTCCCCATACACTGTGTTAGACCTGGGACTTAGGGCTGTGCTAATCCTGGGTCACAGCTTGATCTCGTTTTGGGAGGTAAATCCTGCGGCTCCATTAACGTGCTGCTGCTCAAGACAGCCCCTCAAAGCAGCCCATGTGGCTCCTCAGCAGGTCTGTGGGCTTGAAGGCAGCCAAAGAAGGCTCCTGGCACATTTTCCTCTCAAATGTGGGTGTGAGGAAGGAGGAGGTGGCAGTAATTGAGCTGACAAAATTTTTTTGTCTCCTGTCTGGGTCTCAATGGGCTCCAAAAGAGGGTTGAGAAGTGCCAGCTCCCTAGGCTGGCCCTGTCCCACACAGAGGCTGCCTTCCAGTGTGGCTCAGGAGTCTCTGCTCGAGACAATTTTTTCAGCATTTTTATTCCTTTCTGCACCTCTTGGTCTGGGTTGCTGAAGCTTTTCTGCTGGCTTATATTTTTACAAGGATTTGTCTCACCCATTGGGCTCTGATGACTGGGCCACCTTCCCATCGCTGGTTTGCAGCAAAGCCATGGCACAGCTGAGCCTCAGACGGGATGTCTGGACTTGGTCCGGCTCTGCCCCAACAGGCTGCAGATCCACCAGCAGCTCTGTTCAGCCCTTTATGGGAAAAGCAGAACTCATTCCTTTTTTGAAAAACATCCAACTCTTGATTCTTTGGCCCACCTTTGAGCCCAGTGGTCCCTTCGTTGCTTATCTTCTATTGCCTGGACAGAAATGTTGGCCCTTCATGTTCTCCTTGAAGGTGACATCCCACACATGAGTTCAGCATTGAAACATTTGCCCCAGGCATCCAGTCAAGTGGTCTAGGGCTTTCTGTGTTCCTGCCTGTGTCCAGTTCCTTTGGCTGCCTTGGAGCCTTTTTGTGTACTCTGATTTCTCTCCCTCCCACCATCTCCAAAAGCATCACCATCTTCTGGCTTTCCCATGAGTCTTGGTTGATTCTTTTACCCGGGGAAGACCTAAACATCTCCACACACTCCTGCTAACTGATATTTGATATTGGGATATTTGTATCCGTTATTTCTCTTTCTGAAGCCCATTTGTACTAGACAATGCCACAAAAAAAAAAAATGAAAAAGTCCAAGAAACACTCTCCTATACCCCATGCAAACAGCTCTGCTTGTGAAGGCAAACAGGGGTTTTTTCCATCATCATGCTGCTGCACAATGAGATCCCCTCTATTTTAAAATGTTTTTGCCTGAAGGCAAATTATTAAACAGCTTTTTGAGCAGACTTTCATCAATTTGTTTGCCAAACTCTTGCCGCTTCTACCCACTCAAGGCTGATCCTGACGGCGCTGAGCTGCGTTGCTGTCAGGCGTGGATGTGCCCAATTCCTCGGTAAAGTCTGTTTCGGCATTGCACAACGTGTCTGTTCTCTGGGTGGGCCATGCGCAATCTCTGACTGGGACAGATGTCTGAGCTTGATCCCTCTGGAATGACGTCAAAGGCTGCAATAGTGTCCCTCTTCCCTGGGCTGGCAGGGCCTGGGCTGGCCGTGTGCCGCTGCTGCAGCTGCGCATGAGGCCGTGCGGCTGCTGCCGGTTCACCCCGTGCGGGGTGATTAATGGGTCACCAACTGGCAGCAAAGGTGGCCCCTGACACTTCGCCTGGTGGAGATCTGCTTACACACCTGGCTCTTCTTCCTTGCAAGTTCCTGCTGCTCCAGAAACCTCTGGCTGAAAGCAAATGGGGGGTGATTTTTAAAAGGAGCATCCTCCGTTGTCAACCCATGACCAGATAAAACACCATCAAACTCACTGCCTTTTTCCTGTGCTTGGAATACTGGCTGGCACAAGCAAATGCTATTTGCCATGGAGCTACAGCAGGGGGTGCCAGTAAATCCCTGATGTGGCTTGTCTTCCATCTCTGTGGCACTGATTAGGAGGATAGGAGTAGTTACGTATAAGCAGCTATTTTGGATGCTTGTGAGATGGCAAGAGCAACAGCAACCTCAGCTTGTACCCAATAAGCCGTGGTGAAATAGGGTGACACACGCTGCTACACCTGATTGTTTGCCTCAGGGGAGGTTTCCCAGTGCTGCGGGGAAGGAAGAGACCGGCACATCCTTGGGGCAGGACTTCCCTGAGGCACATCAGCCTCTGCACTCCCCAGGGGCTGTGGCAGGCCAGGCGGGTTGGGAAACACCGTGTGCTGCTCAGCGGGATGTGATTCACTGTGACCTCCTGGCACTGCTGTGCAAGCATTACCTGCGCCCCGCTGGACCTATCTACTGGTGAAGCGGCCGCTGACATTTCACGTCTGCCAGACCCAGTCTGAAGTGGGCTGAATCCAGCCCAAGATTGGTGAAATGCTGTTTCTGATCCGCTCAACAGTGTGCTGGCCCAAGCCACGGTCCATTTTGACAGCTCTGCACATAGGGCAGGGGGAAGGAAGGAGTGTTTGGCCTTTTCAATTTTTCTATGAATGCCCAGGCAGTTCTTAGGTTCTTCTTAAAAACCTGATGACAGATTAAGAACAGCTTCCAAGTTTGGATTTTGAAAATACTGGGATTTTCCAAGTTGTCAATTCAGCAGGAGGAGTTCCAGCGTGCCTGGGGCTGTGCACAGCGTCCTCTCCTTTAGGCAGCTCAGGGCTGCTGGTGGTAGCTGCTCCCAGAGATCTGCCCTGCAGAAAGTGAAAGAGAGTCTGTTACATTAACAGGAACATTTTTGATGGCTCATGAAGTGAAAAACTGTAAGATGTAGAAACCTGTATTAAAAAAATTGCTAGCCTTACAAAAATGGAAGAGATTGGTTTTTACCATGTAGGTGAAGAGGTAAGGTATTTCTCAAAAATCTGTAATTTTGATCTGGAAATAGGACTGAGAGAAGTCTTGAAAGTAAATCTTTAATTACCAGATCAATTTTGACAAAAAGATTCAGAGTTTGCAGTTGATTTCTTTAGCCTTTGCTGAGCCCACCAGTGAAACTCCTGGTTAGTACTGGTGCTGCTGTGTTGGTCTGCTGTGGGTCCCATCAGCAAAGAACTTATACTTTGTGATTATAGTAGATTTTGCATGCTAGAAGTGAAAAATTTGACATCTCAGAACCAACATCCTTTCTGTCTTCTTTTGATAGTTTATTTCTAGGTGTAAAAGCAAAAGTAGTTTTCTTGATAGAAGAAGGCTGTGAGGAGAAGGGCTGGCATGGCAATGCTTCACACTTTTCGGGGCAGAAATTGGCCAGTATTTAGCTCAGGGACTGTGATATTTAGACAAGAATTCCAAAGGAAATTACCACAATGAATTTCAGGTAACTTTGACAAGTTTGCATGATCAGTGCTTCACTATAATAAGAGACATGATGCTTGTTGATTGACAAGAGCCATAGTGTTTTCTAGAGAAGCCCTACTGTCTGCATTAGTTCACAGGATGGTCACTGTTAAATGCATGCCTAAGCAAAACCATCTAAATGTTGCCCAGTTGTTGGGGTAAATTGGCTTTAGAGCTGAGGGCTGTTGCTGCACCAGCCTCTGCAGCAGACGGATCCCAGGTCCACTTGGACAAAGACTGGGGGATGTGCAAATGTTTAGAGATATCTTTTCTCTAGGAAAAAAATGCATTAGCATGTCATTAAGAAGAGGTTATGGGAGAATTAAACCTCTAAATAAAGATGTGATGTTCTCTTCCATTCAGAGATTACAGGTTCTTCTCATAAGAGCTGTCATATCCCCTGTGCTGCTAGCAGAACCCTGGTGTCATGAAAAAAAAGGTTTCTCATAATCTTTTTTCTATATATTCTTCACCAGACAACTGAAGTCTGTTTTATGAACATCAGTTTGTTCAGGATTATGCGTTGTCAAGATTATCATCCTTAGGGAACAGATGGAGAAACTGCAGAGCAAGGAGATGAGGTGAGTCTCTTCTGGCCATATAGAAATTTAAATATTAGCAGGATTGGGAAAGGACATGGTTTCCTCTCAAGCAGTGTTTGTGGGGAAAAAATGTAAGCCAGTAATCTGAATTTAGCTCTCTGTTATTGCTTGTGACATCAGCAAAGGTGAATATTTTGCTCCCAGACGCCTACAGAATTAGAAAATGGGCATTTTTAGATCACAGGATGTATGATTAATTTCCCCCCCAATTTTTTGATAAGTCCAAGGTGAGTGTGAATGAAAACACTTACTTATGATCACATCTGTATTTTAAAGAAGAGTAATGCAGATCTGAATCAGTTGCTTTAGTTTGTTACTAAGGGTGCATTAGATGAGAAAATAGAGGCTTGCATCACAGTGGATAATTTTTTATATGAGCAATCCAGTTGTTTGGGGGAGACCTTGTGTGGTTATTTATCATTAATTATTCTGCTGAAAGTATCTACTGTGTGACAAGCAAAGCAGTCAGCTCTCAACAGCGGTGAAACGAATCTCAGTTCAGGGCAACCCAAACTGGGAAGAAGCTCTGGAGAGTGGTGCTGTTTGGAATAAATTGAGGAATTATTTTAAAAGCTTGCATAGAAGAACAGAGTTTTGCCAACTATTACAATTGGGCTTCAGAGTAACTGCTGAGTGGGTAATTAGTCCCTCAGGAACACGGGAGTCTGGACAAATGTAAGAAAGAACAAGAGGGGGGGAAAAAAAGCGTATGAAGAATCAACTTTAGAAAACAAGCTAGAACATTAGTCACAGGAGGGATATAACTCAACTTCCATTTAACATCTATTTCTGTGTTGAACAGAAACATTGTTCTTAACCCCTGTACTGAAGCAGGAAATACAAACCTTCTTGTTTTTTAAGGCAGCTTGGAACTGAACTTTATTGAAGTTCATCTCTTTGATAAGAGGATGAAGGAGAGGGTAAAGAAATGTGCTGAAAGTACCTCAAACCCAAAAAACAGGACTTATGTTTGGGTGGAGCAGGGAAAGAAACCGGTTGTGGAACTGGTTAAGATATTACGTAGTTTCTGTTTTGCTCTCAGAGACTCCCCCATCATGAAGGCAGAGCAATTAGTCAAGGTTTAAAAGATAATGTCCCCACCAGCATTTGCTCACAGCCTGTCTACAATGCAGGGTCTCATTTTCCTCTGGGCTGGGGGCACTGCAGCTGGACAGAAGTGATTTAACTACCAGACATGTTGGAGGGATACCTCTTTGCATAACTCTGCTGGGTTTAGAAAGACTTGGTGGAACATAACTGCAAAATAACCTGGAAGTATGTGAAACAATTGCGAGGTGATGTAGTGGACATGTGGTTGATCCTGTGCTTCCAGAAGTCCTGATCCATAGTCCTGTGCTGTAGCTATTGAACCAGGGACTTATTTATGGTTTCTACACTTGGGTCTTGTGGTTCGTCGGTCCCATTATTACCTCAACAGCAGCGATTTGATAATCCGTCCTTTGTAGGACAGGACTAGTATTGCTTTGGCTGTTCAGTGTTTAGGAAAAAAAAGCACAGTTCCTGTGACTCTGGCAAAGCAAGAAGCTTTGCAAAAGCTCCCAATATATCTGTGTGTGAATCTAGGTAAATGGGTCATATTCAGTGAACTGTGTGTCTGGAGGGTTAACAGTAACATCACAGAAGAAGGTTCAGGACCTGACACCAGACCTGGATCTTCCTGATTTTGAGGACTTTGGTGTTGTCTCTACTCTAGAACCTCCAAAGAGATTGAGTCAACCTTCTTGCTGGGCTCTAACCAATTCGCTGTCCAAGCGATGGGGTCCCACTTGCCTGTTCTGCACCGGTGCCCACAGGAGCACTGTCTGTTGGTGCTGTGGTTCTGCACTTCCGACCTGGCAATGCTCTGCTGTGACCTGAGCGAAGGTTACTGGAGTTTTCATGTAGGCTTTGTGTTTCCTATGTAAGGTGAGAAAGAGGCTCTGAATTCCATCGGTTGGGTCACCCTCTCCATTTCCCAATTCAATGCAGATGGCCAGACAGGCAGGCAGCTCTTCCTTGAAAACATGGAAATTCGCTGGAGGTGTGCCAGTTTCTGGCAGATGTGGTGTTGGCAGTGCAGGATGGACACAATATGGTCATAGTTGTTTATTCCTGTAAACATTGTCTTCAAAATCACCACCTCCTCTCACCACCCTGAGTCACATCCCCGGAGTGCTCAGCACAAATATCCTGCACAAAAGCACCCAGCTCTGGCGTATTCCTTCCAGGAGAGGGCAGGGGAATACAGTTTATTACAGATCCACTCCTGAACTGGAGCCAACATTCGTCCTGGCCCAGTTCTTCCTGTACATCTTCCAGTCTATTTTGCTTTCCTAAACTTGGGTGAGCAGAAATGGGAGCTGAATGTCCTCGAGGTGAGCCAGTGGGTTTTGTTACATTTACAGACCTCCTGTCCCTCAGTCATCTTCATGAGGGATAGCTTGCACTAGGCCCTTCCCCATGCTCTTGAACCTCTTCCAATGAGCCTTTTGTGTCTCAGCAAAGGCATTGGCATCTGTGCAGCTTCAGGACCAGAGTTTAAACAACTGAGCCCCAGCTCTTGTGCTTCATCTCTCTAGGGGAGGCAGTGATGGGACAACTTGTCTATCACACGCTCAGCACACCTCTATCCCTGCAGAGGGTGGTTGGATTCCCTTGGATGTTCATGATGTCAGCAGGCACAGCTCTGCTTGTGGGTGCTTTGCCAGTAGATTAAAATGCAGAGCATGGAAACTCTGGATTGGAGCTGGACCTGGTTAAAGATGGCCTAGAGAAATGCAGCCAGAAAGTCATCTGACGTTTTCTCTCTCAGTATATTAATGAAGAGAAAGTTTGGGAGAAAATCAGAAATCCTCCCCAGATCCCCACTGTCTTTAATAGTCAAACGAGTATTAACATAAAAAAATCCTAAAATGAGTTTCTTCCAACTTATCTGCCCCTAGGCCTATAATGCTGACTTGAAAACACAACGTAATTTCCAAACCCATAAAGGAAAGAAAAAAATATAGAAATCAATAAACAGTTGGCCCTGTAGCAGAAATGCCCTTGCAAAGCCAAAGAAATTAAGTTCTGAGATTGCTGTTGTTGTTTCCATCTTGTCCTGCAGAGCCACAGCCAGGCATAAACATATTCTTTGTGTCAATATTTCTGTAGTACCGAGTGAACTTACAGTCCTTATCTGTGAGTGTCAAGGACTGCTAAATTAAAGTGATCGTAACATTACTGGAGAGTCTGACAGGCTTTTTTGTTCTCTCTGTAACCAAGTAACTGGTGCTGAAAGCTGGAGCCCAGTAGAGCTCAGCTGGATGTGACTGTCGGCTCTGTGGCATGTGGAAGGGACCCATCTGCAGGAGACTAATTTAAAAAAAATTTAAAAAAAAATCCCCAAGTAGAATTTGAACTTCCTTTTAATATTTTTTCTCTGCTTGATTATTTTTGCTTCTTTCATTGGAAAAGAACAACCTTGATTTGTAAATCACATGGAAACATGTGAGTAATCAATTCAGCCTGACTAACCCTTGTTTTGCCAGGTGCCTGGTTGGCTCATCGGATTACTAATAGTTTGCTGCTGCAGTAAATGGGAAATAGCAAGGGCTGGGGCAGAAATACCACAGGTGACCTCTAAAGACAGCAAAGCACTTGATGCAACACAATCCCTCTTTTTGCCCATCCCTGAAGTCCAAACACTTTTCCTTCCAGTGTCCTCAAAAATGAGAAGTAATTTGTAACATAGAACTGTGCAGGCAATGCACAAAAGATGGGAAAACTTGAGGCAGGAAAAATTAGCCTCTGTACAGATCATATGGAAAGGCAACGTGTGGGCAGAGCCAGACTATTCTTAAGCATAAACTGCTGAATGTGGAAAGGACAAACCCTTTGCTGCCTTTCCCACCTTTAATGAGTCTCTGCCACGTGGTACAAAACAATTTGGGAACAGCTTCAGCCTATGGTTTCTTTATAACTTTATAAAGTAGTGTAATTATTATCTCCAGGGAAAATTTTAAAAGCTTGAATACTAAGGTTTATTTGCCTTTCCTGACTAGATCTTTAACACACAGCCATCAGACAAAAGCCAATTAAAAGGACCTTACCTCTACATTATCCCCAGTGTTTGACTGGGCTGTGGGAATGCTAGAAAGCTTGTCTGAGCAGGGCAACCAGTTTGACTGAATTTCTCTCCTGAAAGGTGGCAAAAGAGAGAATGAAAAATCCCCAAGTAATATCAAGGGACAGAAGTAACAATAGCTTTTCAAAGGACTTGTTGAAGAGATGAACAGAGGAAAGGAAATCTCTTAGTCATGTGCAAAAAGGATGGGGCAAGGGAAAAGACAGATGTATTTTGTAGCAGGTAGTGGGGGTTCAGTTGCCCTGCATCACAAAATGAAAAATGCTGATGTGAGACATCAGTCACAGCTGCACAAAAACTCATTCCCAGAAGCCTGTCCCAGCCCAACAGTTATTCCTGGTTCTCATGAAAAGTTGGCAGACCAAAGGAATCAGAAATCATTATATTTGTCTAGATCTGTGCATTTCTCCTGCTGTTGATAAAGGCTTGTAGTGTTTCCAAAACCTTGAGCAAAACTTAGATGTGTGTCAGTTTGCTTTCACTGTCATGGGGCTCTGAAGGATTAATAAGTAAATCACAGCTTGAGAAGTGCATTCAGAGATCATGGAGGGATGAAGAAGTGGCTGAGTCAGCCCAGAGGCTGGCACCTGCCACTGTACTTTGTAATTCTCAGTTTTGGGTTTAAGCCCCAAATTGTGCCAACAGACCCCAAAACCAGTTCAGGGCCGTCCCAGCAGACTCATGGGTAAAACAGTATGGTCATGCTAGGAAAGGAAATTTCTCTGATGAAATCTGCTCAGGAAAGATGCTGTAGAGGATGAAACTGTGGGCATGTTTCACCAAGGATGACCCCAGATCGGGGCTCAGGGTGGCAGTGACTTTTGTGTATTCTCTGTTGTACAGTGTAAGGTTTGTGCTGAAGTGAGGCATCAGAACTTGTGTTGTTTGTTTGGTTTTAATGTGTCCTTTTTCTCTGTCTAGAAATTTTGTCTGGGCAGAAAAAGAGAACTTTGGATATTTGTCCAGGGTACACTGATGTCCAGTATCCTGGTCAGGGCAGCAGTTTCCAAAGTGCTGGACACCCAGGAATGCCTAATGCACAGTCACTGAACCTACACTCAAGAGCTGTGCTGAAGTTTCCCATGGATTCTGTGTGCATGGCAAAGGGGACCTGGACATACGTAGAAAATTCAGTACATCCACAACTCGTCACACAGTGTGTTGAGTGAGCTCAGGTCAGAGGTTCATCCTGAATGCTCTGGACTCACTTCCCAGGTGCTGTGTGCTGCAGGCTTGCATTGTTAATACTTTTTTTTTTTTTCTCCAGGGAAATTTCAGGGAGAAACACAGGCTGCTTAGTTACACTTTCCTGATATTTTCCATTGCATTTCACCTCGCCGTGGTCACTGTTGCCTTATACCTCGCCGTGGTCACTGTTGCCTTATATTGATAGGGTAAGATGTTCTGTAGGGTTCTTCAGATGTGAAAAAGTGCGAGACCCCTCCTCCATCTCAGCACACAAGGGCAGGTGTTGGCACAAGGGAAGGTGGCTGAGCATCTTCTCCAGCAGCAGCATGTGCTTGGATCTACTTGAGCCCACAGGAAACATCTCACCTTTATATCTTTGGCGTCAACAACAACCAATGGTGCAGCCTTACAGCTGCGCAGTGGGCAATGGAACCAGCCCTGAGTGGTGCTTTTAGGGAAGCAAAAAGCTTGTGGGTCCAGTGAAATGGATGAAACTTGAAAAGCAGAACTGGGACACACACACTTTTATTTCCACATAAAGTAAATATGGAACTTCAGTACCTCTCCAGCAATTTAGAGGAAGTTGGGAACTACTGTAACTAAGATACAAAGACATTGTCTTTTGCAAGTGGAAAAACACAAGTTAGAGGAACCTCTAATGTGTCCCAATGCCTAGGTAGGTTATAATTATGATAAAATTGCAACTTTTGGTTGTTTTCGTGGTAAGGGAATTTCATATTTGTACAGCCAACAATTCAAATTCCATTTAAGCCCAGTCTTGAGGGCTTGGATTTTACTGTATCTAAATCTTATGTCCTTTGCATTGCATCAAGCTAAACTTCCCTACTCAGGGAGCAAGGGGTTTTTAACTGAGAGAAAGCAGTAAAGCAAGGTTTGCCAAACATCTGTTTTTGGTAAAAATATTTAAGGCCAGCATTTTTACAAATGTAATGTATTTTACGTCAGTGGAGTTACACTAATGCAGAATTTGGCCCTGATGTACTTGTATAAATATAGTATCTAGGATTGTGATGAGTGTGTATTCATGCATTATTCATTGAGACAATGTGGAGAGGAAGAGAGAGGTATGTGCATGAGAGCAGAGCCCTCAGCATTCCCAGGTCCTTTGGCCATTCCCCTGCAGTGAGGCCACACTTGTGGGTCACCCCAGTGCTGCTGCCAGGCCCTGTTGCAGTGACTTTTTGAGGCTGAATGTCCTCTTGGAAAGTGACTGGTTTACATTTGCCAGGATGTGGAATGTGTTACTGGCAATTCAGAAGAAGTACAGATGGAGGATATTTTTGCCAGTTTAAATTGAGCTGGAGTTGAAGAGAGATGAGACTGCACCTTGGTTTGCCACAGACATTTGGTTTGACCCTCTGTGCCTCAGTTTCACCACAAAATGAAAATAATATTTCGTTTTTCTTGCAGGACAGTGAGGTTCACAGTGAGAGAGCAGGAATGGTGTGCTGCCCCATGTGCCTTCAGAAAAGGGTGCACAGACCTGTTGTCACAAGACTGCATTCTGGTATCTTGGACTTCACCTTCCCAATAACCTGAGAAAAAGAAAAAAACTGAATTTGAAAAACCACCCATTAAGCAGAAAAACTGAATTCTGCAGCAGCTGGCACCACTGTGAGGTTTCTCAGGTGGGCTTCACCTCTGCAAGAGTTGAACATGGATCCTGATCCATGCCAAATGTTGCATAACTGTAGTGTGTGTGTATATATACACGTAAATTTAATATATGTATTTATATTAAAAAGTAGTAATGAGAGTAATAACAACGGTGTGCGGGGAGGAGCGGAGGACGACACACATCCTAAACGCCGATACTTTCTATCATGCTGGAAGTTCCCCCATCAAGCTCCGGCAGGCAGGAAAGGGGCAGGTGTGAGGGTGTGGGGCAGGAGTGAGGGCATGCAGCAGGGAAAGAGCATGGGACTCCTTGCACCTCCCCAGGGACTTGCTTATCTCCTGGAGACGTCCGGAGGCTTGTACACTTATAGAATCATAGAATCGTTTGGGTTGGAAGGGATCTTTAAAGGCCATACAGTGTAGTGAGTAGTGACATCTTCAACCAGATCAAGTTGCTCAGAGCCCTGTCCAGCCTGACCTGGAATGTTCCCAGGGATGTGGCATCTGCCACCTCTCCGAGCAATCTGTTCCAGCGTCCCATCGCCCTCATTGTGAAACATCCTTCATTATATGCAATCTAAATCGACCCTCTTTCACTTCAAAAACCATTACCCCTTGTCCTATCGCTACAGGCCCCGCTAAACGCTCCCAGGACCGCGCATCCCCCGCGGGATTCGCACGTCCGCGGGGTCCCTCTGGGCGGCCCAGCGCCGCCCCGGGGGCCGGGCCGGGCGGTGCCGCGGCTCCCATTGAGGCCGGTGCCGGGCCGGCC
>VZRE01002049.1:827316-851233 GCA_013396775.1 Cephalopterus ornatus
GGGGATATAGTACTACGGGAGCGGGGCCGCGCTCCGCAGCCGCGCACCCGCCTCCCGGGGGAGCTGCGCCCGCCTCCCGCCGCTCCGCGTCCGCCGGGGCCGCTCCTGCCTGTGCGGGCTCGTGTCCTCGTGTTGTTTTCTGGTTGGGGTTTTTGGGTTTGTTTTGTTTATAATTCTGCCTTTTTGTTGTGGGGGGGATTTTTTTCCCCTTGTTTATTTTTATTTTTTTTTTAAATAATTATTATTTCTATAATTATCTTTGGGTTTTGGATTTTTTTTGTTTGGTTTTTTTTTTTTTNTTTTTTTTTGGTTTTTTTTTTTTTTTTTTTTGTGGCTCGGTTTTCTTGTTTGGTTTCTGTTTTTCTTTCCCCCGTTTTCGCTGTTGGTTTTGCATTCTTCTGGTCGTTCCCGGCCTTTCCCCCCGGCCCCGGCTCGCAGAGGAGTTCAGGTAAGGGCGAGCGGGGGGCGCGGGGCCACGACCCGCCGGCGGTGCCCCCGCACCCGCTGCCGCAGCGCCGCACCGGCGCCCGGGGTGTTTGTGCCGCTGCTGCCCGCTCACGGGGCAGGTGGGAGATTAAATTCCACCCCCGGCGGTGCAGCGGGAGGGTGCCGGGCTGCGGCCAGGGCTGGGGGGCTGTTTTGGGGTTGGACCGGTGCCGTGCCGTGGAGTGACAGGTGGGGAGAGGGGGGTTTACTCCCGGTCATCGCGACTAGGGGACCACGCCGGAGGAGGGGGGGCGATGGGGAGAAAGGGGAACCTCAGGTGCCCAAAGCCTCCTGAAAACCAATAAAATAAATAATAATTAACACCCCCCCCCGAACAAAACAGAATACCACAATCAGAAAAACAAATAAGCAGATGCTTTGCAGCCGTGGAAACCTGGCTGTGCTTGTGCTGCGGTGGGAATGTGTGTGTCCCCCGGCCACCCTTTCCCTGCCCAAGCAGCTGGTGCCACGCGTTATTTTGGGGCACCCTTGACTGCCGGGCTGCAGGAGGCAGCGGGGTGCGCTCCGTGGGGAGGACATTGCAGGTGAAGTGCTTCCTCCTGGGGAAGCCAAAGTTTGGGGCTGGAGCGGGACAGTTTTCAGAAGAGAAAGCTTTGGGAACGTTTCTGCAGCTTCCCAGAAGTGGTGGATTTTGGAAAAAGCAAACAGAGAGACTCTAAACACCCACCCTGTGTCCAGGGAACAGCACAGCCACTTCACAGAAGAGAGGAGAGCAAATGGCTCGTGGCTTCTTTTTATTTTTTTTTTTTTTAGTTTTTTTTCCCCATGCATTTCTATTTTAATTTCTTAGAAATGCTGGGCCTGGTTTGCTGCCTGGTTTATCGCATGCTCTGTGGAGCAGGAGTCAGCCTGAACAGATTTAAAACCTTCTAGGGAACAAGAGAAAACCCTAAAGAGATTAGTCCTAAAGTAGAAAAAGCTGTAGCAGTATATATAGGAAATGACTGTCAGCATCTTATATATGCTGTGTGATCAGTTGTGCTGGGCTGATTGTCCAGAAATTACAAACTGGGAAATATGTCCCCATGTTTCAGCAAGTTCCCAGAACTCAACATTTTAGTGTTGCTCTGCATCAAAATATTCCTTCTCTGGTTTGTTTTTTTGTCACTATTTTTTTTTAGCCAGTGATTAGATGGACAGGTTTTAAACAGAACAACATGTTTCTGGCAGAAAGGACATCATAGCAACCCAGGGAACTCTTAAAAGTTGGAGACGGTTGTGCTGCTGAACAGCTGCTGTATTTCACTCCAGAGGTGGCTGTTTTCAGTGGCTCAGGCACTGCAGTCTCACTATAGGTGCTTACATTTCTAACATGTTTTCAAGGGCTCCTAGAGAGGAAAGTGCTTTATGGAAACAGCATCATCAGTTTTCATAGCTTTCACAGCCCTGGCTTTTTTTGGTTTTGTTTTCTAATCTTCCGGTTTTGGCTGAGTCTTCAGGCAAAGTAGGGATGAAAGCCTTTTGGTTGTTAGCCTGGCCTTTAGGAGAAAAATATAGCCAGGGCCTGATCCTGCATTCCAGGCATTCCCCAAAATCTTCTTGGCTGTTCTGCAAGCTTTGAGAGCGCACAGAAAGCAGAACTGGCCCTTAATGCGCCTGGACCTATTTGCCTCTGACAGTCCCCCTTCAAAAGAGTCTGGTTACACTGAGTAACAATGTTCCTTGTCAAAGGAGATGGGAAACAAGTGTGCTGGCTGTTCTCTGCTGAGATAACTGGCCCTCAGCAGTTGCTAGGGGTTTGTTGGTTTTAATTTTCCCCTCGTTTAAGCCCTTATTCAAATTACGGTTTAGTTCTATTCCCAGTGAAATATATGGGTATTTTGATATGCTGTTTTCTAGTTTTTGCAGGCATTTTTTTTTTTTTTTTTAAATAGAACTTTGCTAACTGCTTTTGGTGCATGCAGAGCATGCCAGCTTTTCTTAGAAAAACACACATTGCAGTCCAGTTTTCTCTCACAGCCCCATTCTTCAGAAGTTTAAGCTGGAACAATGCAGACATAAAAGGAAGAATCAGAAACCATCTGAGGGCAAGTCCTTCTTTCTGCTCCAAGTTTCGGAAGACAGTCACCAGTTTTTGGTGCAAGATAGAAACAGTCTTTTTGAGTGAATTCTTAGTGGATGCCAATACAAACTTGTCAGAAGCAGACTGTGTTTTCTGTTTCAAAACTGGAACAGCTCAGTTCTGGGACTTCTGCTGGGGAAACTTTCCATCAACGCAGAGAATTTTAAAAAAAAAAAGAGTATGTTAGAAATAGTTCAGCTTTTCTGACTCTTCACTTTTACTATAAGCGATGATTATAGGCTAAGGTCACAAAGCAGAGCCACTAACCTCTGTTTGAACTTCCTCGTGTCAGGCACATGTGAGTATTTCATTATCTGTTCGAGGCATAGCTGACTGACAGGACACGCATACCAGGAAAATGTGCAATCTTACTTTTAAGCCTTTCTTTCAACCCTTCCCTTCTTCCTCCATGTCTGTTTGAATGAGGAAGCTGTATCTTTAAGAAATGTGGGTGTTTTTCCCCCCCCAGTTTCCTGTGAAATACTAATAGATGCTGCCAATGGGTCAGAGCTCTTTAGGGGTGTTGTGTAAAATACCTCACCTTGTGTTTGCTGCAGCCCTGAACACACAGACGCCTTCTGATTTTTTTCTCCAGAGAAGGAAAGACAGGGCAAGTTTTGGAGATGAGGCAGCAAGGATGCTCTGCAACAGCAATAACAACCATCCCCTTCCCTGCACAAAACTGGGAGCTATTGACTATTCATGGCAAAGCGTCCAAAGCGCAGCAGCAGAGCCTGTGGAAAATGACAGTGTGTAACAAGATTGACTGGCATTTCCTTCGCGCTGGGTCACATGCCTCCTAATTCACACACACGCAAAACCTCATAGGCTGATCAAATGACTTCTATCTCTGCAGTCCACATACCTTCCACAGAAAGAGTTGTTTTATTATGCACATGTACAGCTCTGTTTTCAATCAGTCACCTTGAGCGAATGACTGAGGGCCAGTGTTCGCTCCATCGGCAGGTCTCTGCGTCTACTCTCTGGGAGGCTTAGTCTCCACCCGTAAGCAATTTTTTTTTCCTCGGGGAGGAGGGGGGGGGGGGGAAGAAAAAAACACGCAGACGTCCCTCCTGCCTTTCCTTCCCCAGAAACCTTTCTAGGAAGTTTGGTTGCCTCAAGCGGGAAAGCGCAGGACAATCGCCGCCGCCAGCAAGCATTGTGGTGTGCTGCGCTGGGGAGGGTGAGCTGGCTGGTGTGGCTCCCGGGGGTTGTAGCTGGATTACGGCTCACGTGAGTCGGGATCGCGGGATGCTCCGCTCGCCGCCTCGACACAGGCGAGGGGGAAACTGGCAGCGCAGCTGCCCACCGTGGCTCACAGCAGGTTGAGATGCCGGGGGTCCGTACAGCCCGTACAGCCCTCCTAGTTTAGCAATTGGCACGAGGTTCCGCTCACATCAACCTCCGTACCCGGAGAGAAAAGAGCACGGAGCAGCGAGGTGAAACCAGCCACCAGCTGGCTTGCAGGACGTGGTAATTAGCTCAGTGCAGTGCCAGCCTTATTAAGGACAGTGCAGGTGATGATGACGTTGGCGCACTGATTCATTACATCTGGAGGGGAAAATCCGCCTAGTAAATGCTGAAGCACACTAAATATTTTTGGCTCCTGCCAGATTGATCCTTGCATTATGCTGAACAGCCTATATTTGTAGAACTGAGGAAGTTAAAAATAAGGTGGTGGAAAGCTACAAGATAAGAAAAAGATTTGCATTTTATGGTCCCCAGCAAAAAACTTCTTTTTTATTTGCGTTTTTTTGGGTGGTAAAAATTTCAGTACTTTCTTTTTTTTTTCCCCATTCCCTTCTTTGTCTTTAGATTTCACTGTTAGGTGAAAGCTCATAATTTGTTTTCTCTTGCCAGTAACATTCTGGAACGGAGATGTAAATCTAGAGCACACAGAGTTGGGAAATGATTTCTGAAAGAATTCTTTTGCAAATACGTGGTGCAATTCTGCAAAATGCTTCGGCCCTGACGGTCCTTGGGGGTGGTACAGACGTATCAAAGCATGTAGCAGCATGTGTACTCAGTGAGGCTGCATGGTCTGGACTTTCCTGTGGGCTGGAGGGCTTTCCAAGCTTTAGTTCATGGAGATAAATAATTAAACCAACTTCTGACTGTCGCTGTTTTGTTTTCATACATTCAGGCTCTCACCTGAACTTTGGCTGCCTGGTATATGCTGTTGGGATATCCTTAAGAGATCGCCCAGGGATGGTGGATCACTTGCTGCCTACTGATGAATCCTTTTCATCTACAAGATCTTCTCTTGGATACTTTGGGGACATGACAGCGGGGGTGAGGTCCTACCAAATGCTGCCCTCTCCCCTGTCAGAAGACGACAGCGACTCATCCAGCTTTTGTTCTTGTTCCAGTCCTGACTCCCAGGTCCTCAGCTCCAGCTATGGAAGCACATCCAGTGCAGAAAGTCAGGACAGTATCTTAGACTACTTATTGTCCCAGGCATCTTTGGGGAACACCAATACATCATGGTGGGACAAAAGGAGACTTCAGCCGATAGTGAAAGAGGAGTACTTTAGGTTGCCTGAATTTGCTGTGGACATGGATGACTCAGGACCATTTCAGCCCACACTTGAGGAAATTGAGGAATTTTTGGAGGAGAACATGGACTTGGAGCTCAAAGAAAGACCTAAAAGTGAGACCAAGGACTTGAGAGCTTGCAGCCAAGTTTCTGTTGCTTCGCTACAGCAAAAAGACCATATGTTACCCAGCACTAGTCTAAAAGAAAGTAAAAATGAACAGTTGAGCAGTACAACGGAAAGTGGCCAAGCTTCAAATGGAGGAATGACCCTTGAGAATGGAATACCGGTTATGCTCCAAATTCAGCCTGTACAGATCAAACAGGAGTCCAGCACGAGCCCCAGTTCCCAAGGACCAGCACAGGAAAATATTAAAATTGCACAGCTCGTAGTCAACATCCAAGGACAGACATTTGCCCTTGTGCCTCAGATAGTTCAGTCGTCCAATTTGAACTTGTCCTCTAAATTTGTCCGCATTGCTCCTGTCCCCATTGCTGCCAAGCCAATTGGGCCAGGAGGCATGATCCAGGGTCAGACAGGAATCATCATGGGTCAGAAATTTCAAAAGAACCCTGCAGCTGAACTCATTAAAATGCACAAATGTTCTTTTCCTGGTTGTACCAAGATGTACACGAAAAGCAGCCATTTGAAAGCCCACCTGAGGAGACACACAGGAGAAAAGCCCTTTGCGTGCACGTGGCCGGGTTGTGGATGGAGGTTAGTACTGGGGGGCAGCTCTGTCCAATCCCTCTTCCCCTTTCTGCTCACTTGATCTAACTTGCTGAGCAAGTAGGTTTGTACTCTGATTTATAAAATATTTCTGTTCCAGAACTTGTTTGGTTGGTTTGAGAATGAAGACCTTTATCTTTCTGTTAGGTGATCCAGGGGCTTTGATATATTAAATAGCAAAGCATCACCTGCTGGCAGCAGCTGTTTAAGTGTCTTAAAAATATAGAAGGAGTAGCACTGTAATTTGGATTCTAGAGGGTCAGATTAAGCTTGTTACCACAGGTAATACCTTGTGTTTGCATCAATCTGGTTGTAGCACACCAGCCACAGCAGACCTGTGTCTGGTACCAGCTGAGGCTGTGAGTGAACTGGATGGTTTAGGGCAGAATCGCTGTGCGTGGCTGTGTGTGGCTCCAACTGTGTGGGATTAAGCATGGTCAGTGAAGGGCTGTGATAAGCAAGTGTGGTTAAAAGCAGTGTTCTGTGCACTTTCATAGAAAATGCACTCCATCCCACTCCTTCTGGAAATGCTGGCAGTGACACTATGGCATACTCGGGGTTTTATTCTCTGCCTGAATTCAGAAGAATGCGTGGGTGCCACTCAAAGTTGCAAAAAGCTGTCAGATGTAACAACATAACCAGAAGGCTGAGGTGAAGTTAAGCATTGCTTGAATGAAAGATTGCAGGTTTGATTGAGCAAAACATTTTGCAGAGGGCATCTCTTTATTTATTTGTTTCATTTTATTTTATTTTTAATACTAACTGAAAAATTGAATCTTTATTAAAAATATCAACTTTTTATTTTAAGGAAACTTTGATGGAAGCCTTCCTCTCTCATTCCAATTAGCTGTATCACTTGACTGCTGGCAAGTGTTAATATACAGCACCACAAATAATGATGGGAGAAAACAATCTTAGCTATCTTGTATTAAATTAAACTGAATTTCTTTCAAAGAATATGCTACAGAGCTACAGTGAACAATGTCTAATGAGGAAATGGGTTGTGATCGTGGGCAACAGATGAGGTAAAAAGTAACAGGAAAGTGTTGTGTAAAAATGCAGGTACGTGAGACAAGTAGCAGTTAGAGATGGCTGGGTTGGTTTGAGGGAAGAGGTCAGAATAGAGCTGAACCTTCTGATCCCTGACTGGGCCAGTCTGAAGTTTGCCTCTTGGAAGGACTGAGGAGGTCAGTTTATGGTGGCTCTACAAGCTGGTGGTGATTTTCTTTCCTTTTGTCCTGGTGGCACTTCTCATGAGCTGGCTCAGTGCCTCACTGCTCAGGATGCCCCGACATCAAAGCTGTGATGTTCAGTGGGTTGGTCCCAGAAGCTGCAGGCTGGCTGCTCCTCACCTGCAGGAGAGGCACTCGCTCCTTTTGGTTTGGGTGCCAGAGTACAAGAGCACAGGGAGCAGATGTGCCTGTGGGTGTCATGTTGGCTTTCCTTGTGCTGAGATGCAAGAAAAACTCTGCTTTTTGTGATAACTGCATGTGGCACGTGAGGGTTTGTCTGATCCATGCTGAGATTTGTACCAATGCTCCCAGTGACTTTGTGGCTCAGGATACAGAGCCTGAAGTGTTGCCTGTGGATGACCTTCTCCAGCTCCATGTTATTACAGAGCTGGTGTTCCCCAGGCTGCAAAACCAAGGGGAATGTTTAGGAAAAATATTAAGTGGTGAAGAATGATTGAATTTATAACGGGTGCCTCCCTTCTCCCAGTGTTACAATGAATGGTGGGGATCAAAAGTAGGATACTGGTAGGCCAAAGAGAAGTGCAGGTCCTACAACCAGGAGCACCCTGAACCTCCAACTACCTCAACTTTTTAAAGATGAGCCCAACAGGAATGAGAAATGAATTACCTTCATTATGAGGAACATGTTATGAGAAACAACTGCTGCAAGGGCTTTTCAAACTATGTCGGTGTTTGTCATGTTGGATTTCACAGCCCAGGATGTGATCGCAAACCCCAAACTTTGGAAGGGCTCTGCTCCAAGAGGAGAGGTTTATAGCCAGCAGGAGAGACTGTGTTCAGGGAGCTGCCTCGTGTGCGCACCTAACACCAACCTCAGATTGCTGCACATCCCCTGTATGCTGCTCCCACATCAAAGGCCAGACCCAATTGAGCATTGAATTACTCAGTCCCCTTTCATCAATAAACTGTGTTTACCTTTTCCAGAAGTTCAGTGAGAGCTGTGATCTCACATGACTTAAGTAAAGTGCATCTGGACTCTCTGTTTGCTCACAGTTTTATATAATCTCAAATGAATTTAAGCACTAAAACACTGCTGAGCTCTGCTTTCCCCCTCCTTTTCCTACATTCTTGTGCTTGTGTATTCATTTTTTCACTGAAAACACTTAAGATCTGACCTCACTGGAGATAGTAACTTCAAAACCAAAACAAAGTGTTGCCTAGCACAAAGTGCCTGAGCTCTGGGGCGTTAAAGGTTCCCCAGCATTCTGGGCAGCCCTGCTATGATGGGTTGCATGCTTTAAATGCAACAGGGTAGGAGTGTGCACACAGCAAACCCTTTTGCTAACCCCTAGGACAGCTGGAGAACCCCAGCACCTCCTTGGAGGAGGCTGGACTCTGCTTGCTTATGCCCTTCCTTGGCACAGGGCAAGGGCTGTTTTCGGCAGGCTGCAGAGAGTCGTTTGTGTGTAAGTGGCCAGTGACCCGTGGCGTTCAATACCCTGCCGTCCCGGTCGATGCACTGATCCATGTCATGCCAGCTTATACCTTTGGCACACCAGCCTCTAGTTAGCCCTGCAGCTCAGACAGCCCCAGCCAAAGAGCTGAGCTGCAGCGTGGGCCAGGCCTAGCAGCTGTGTTGTGGCACAGAATTCCTGCTTTCCCCTCCTGGTGCAGCAGTGTGCAAAGCTGCAGTTGTTACACGGTGGGAGGATTAGGGAATTGCCCCCCTGCATCTTCTGTCTGGAGGCTCCACGGGTGACAGCGTGGGATATAAGCTCTGCCTCTTTTGGCAGGGAGGGTTTAAAGACTTGTGATGCATGTGGCCAGGAGCATGCATGGGACTGGGCCAGTGTGGGAAGTACTACATGTAGGGTGGGGCAGATGTCTTGCATTGGCTTTTCTTGCTGGTGGTGCTGTGCAAGTGGTTTCCAGGGGTGCAGGAGGTGTGCTGGTTTATTGTAGGGCTTTCAGGATGGGCAGGATGAATTTAGAGCCTCCCCTCTACTATGGGAGAGAGGCACAGCCTGAGTTGGCCTCAACAGCTGGTGGCTGTGGTAGGGATCATGGAGTACCAGGCTGAAGCTGTTGCCGTGTGAGCCACATAGCAATGTCCTCGTATGGCCAGGAGACACAGGACATGTCCTACACATCAGGGAGCTCTAGGATTTGTCTTCAAGGGAGGTGCAGTTACAGGTCCTCTGGGATCCCATCAGATAGAAGGATGAAGGAGACTCTTAGTTGCTCTGGGATTGCGCAGATCCCTCCACCTTTCTTGTGAAGGAGGAATCTGTCTGGAAATGGAAGTGACAGAGTGGTGAGGTGTTCCTTGGGGCTTCCTTTTTTTTTTGGTTGAATTTGGCATTCCACAGGGGATTATTTGCACTTTTCCTGGGTTGATCCCAGTGCCAGAAGGTGCTGCAAATATTTCAGTACAGACCCGGGCCAGCAAATCCTCCCGGCTTCCTTGTCCTAACCTTTGCGTTGTTTTTTTGTAAACACACAGACAGCTCGAGGTTTATTTCTGTGGGCTCTGTAAGTCGATCTTTCCGTCACTGCTGGGGAACAGTGTTGCAACATTCCTGCCTCTTCAGCTAAGGACATCATTATGAGGCAGAGTGTATTTTTATCAGATGAACTCATCCAAGCTTGTTCCTGACATGCGCCTCTTTCTCCAACACCATCTATGCAATTCCCCTCGAAATGCACTTGTGAAGCTCTTGTGCAGGACTAGCCATGTGCTACTGCACTTCTGTTGCAGGTGGTGACCTTAATGGCCAAGGCCATGGGACAAGGCAACCCGGCCACATCTGGTTTTATTCCTTTGGAGTCTGTGTTTAAGAGGACAGCTCTTTGCAAAGGCACTTTTTCCTCTCTGCTCCCTATTTTCCCTGGATGTGGTAACCACCACTGGCAACAGGGCTATTGCGTGCCCAGCACTGAGTTCTGCTGAGGCAGTCTGCACAGGCAACATCCTGCCCTCTCCAGACCCACTCATTTGTAGCTCTACAAAAGCATCCCTGCAAGGGTGTGGTACTGGGACTAGTTCACTGCTAAGGACTTGGGAGAAATCCCTGACCCTGCTGCTCCCAGGTCCAGACTGTGGTTTTGGGAAGCTATGGCAGAAAGGAGCAGAGGTGCTAGAGAAAGGAAACATGCAAGTACAAGGGGTGAAGAGAAACCTCTGTCATAGCCTTTAAGAATAAAATTCATCCCAGACAAGGGGCAGGTCGACAGCTCTATAAGGGCATCTGCCCGTTGTCCTTAATGGAGAATTTGAATCTTTCGCCTTGGGAATACCAAAGCAAGGAAAGGAAGAAATGCAAGTGAGTGGATGAAAGACTCTCCCTTGGAAATGCCCCTGGGAGAGATGGTGTTCACACCATATCTGACCCATGGCAAGTATCTGCATCTGCTTTGTACTGGCTGAGTGCTCTCTGAGGAGCATGACCAGACTGAAGGAGCTGCAGGAACTAAGGAAACCATTACCAACTATGCCCTGTTCCTCAACTGGTGGCGGGAGATCAGAGCTAATTAAATCCTTTATGTGGAAACTTATTTTGCTTGCATGAAGGACTTATTCATAGGAGCCCAACGGTCCTGTTTTTCCCCCTTGTATAAAAGTGGTGTACTCACTCTGTTGGTGATGTGATATTTTGTGCCAGAAGGGCACATTTTTCTACATGTTCTTTTCCCCATTTGTTCAGCTAGTGCCCATGACTTCATTTATTTATTGTAAATAAACAGCTGATACCATTTCTTGCAAGCTCTCTTTCTGTGCCTCTCTTTGTTACTGTTCTGGCAACAAAACACTTAATTGCCCTTTGTCAGGCAGAAAATTTTTTGTACCCGTCTGGACAGGGCTGTTTTAGTGTGACATTGTTAATTAACCCTCTGTCTCCCAGTCATCTTCAAATTCAGAATATAGCCACCCCTGCTGTTAAGACCAAAGGATTAACTGATTTGAGTTCAGTAAAGCCTGTGGGATTCTCAGTGGCTATTTGGGGATTTTTCTGTGGAGACGGAAGCTGGGAAATATTTAAAATTCAAAAGACTATGGAAGACAGTTTTGGTAATTAAAGGCTCAACCTTGATTTCGATTTACCCACGTAGTAACTATGCTAATAGCCATTGGGGCCCACCTGAACTTCAGCTGTTATAATGTTGAGCATTTTTGGTACTGGGATGTTAATGACTCTTTATTTAATCTGCAGGAGGATGTACAGAAGCTAATTTTTCATCTGAATCTAAGTTGTCATATTGCTTTGGGTAGCTATGGCCCGCTGTTGTCTGGAGTCCCTCTCAAACCAGGTGCAATTAGTGCTTGTGTCGGTGCCTGAAGCAGACTTCTCCTAAAAGACAAGTGATGGTTGTTGTCTCTGCTTAAGAGGAGTCCGTGCTTGGATTTGCAGGAGAGAGGCTGTGGGAGAAGCTTGGAGGGGGACTGGCAGAGGGATCAAGAGCAGCACTGTTTTTGTGGAGCTGTACCCATGTTATTGGGTCTAGAGTGAGGTTGGTACAAACGCTGCCTCCATGTACTGCTCTGACTCCAGAGCTGACATGGCATGAGGTTGATAATTGTGTGTTTCCATCACTGCTGCTGACTGATGGTTGAGACCAAACCAGCCCTTCTTGGTGTCCCTTTCAGTTTGTGGAGTCTCCCAGTGGCCCGACAGTACTTTTTTTTACCTGCTGTGAGAGACTTAGCAACATAAAACCCCATTTATCTGAAAAGGCTTCTCTTGTCTTGCAGGTTCTCCAGGTCAGATGAGCTGTCCCGGCACAGGCGCTCCCACTCGGGGGTGAAACCCTATCAGTGTCCCGTCTGTGAGAAGAAGTTTGCTAGAAGTGACCACTTGTCCAAACATGTCAAGGTGCATCGATTCCCACGAAGCAACCGCTCCGTCCGCTCCGTGAACTGATTGTTCCCGCTTTCCCCTTCCCACCCAGCCATCTTACAACAGCCGATGACAGCACTTTGCTCACTGTATTTCTAGTGATAATTTATTTGTCTCCACAGAACAGTCAATGCTGTTACTTGATACCACCATGTTTGAGTGCCCCATATTCCTTCAAAGATGATTTGAGAATGAAGCTCCTTTTGGGTCAAGGGAGCAGGGTGCTTCTTCCTTATTTTTTTCTTGTTTTCCTTTTTTTTTTCTTTAAAGGATACTATTTTCCTTTCCTTCTATCTCTCCCTCCTTTGCTGCTGCTTCTTTTGGAAATTACAGTGTTTTATTTTTAGCTGTTTTCTGCTGCACAGGAAAATGTAAAAGTTGCTTGCTGCTAGTTAATTATAGCCCTGGCATTCCTGAGGGCTTTGCTCATGTACAGGCCATTCATTGTGAGTTTTTATTAAGCTGCTCTATTTGTCCAGTTTGGAAACAGCAAATTCCTTTTGAAATGAAAACAACTCCTTTGTTTTTGGGTCGCCTGAGCCAAGGATTTGTAGGGGCTGGCCATAGGAGGAGGAATAGTGGGAGTTGGGGACAGGGGGAGAGAAGGCTTGAGAGCACTGGAATGTGCCTTCATGCACATCTCTATGCAGCTCTGATTTCCCCAACTCACATTTACCTTTCCCTATGCTAGGGCTATATATAAATATTTATGTATATATATTCATACATACATATATATATATATTTAAGCAAAGGCACATCCCGAGCAAACTGGGAAGCTCAGGCTGGATGAAATGGCTTGGAGTGGAGCCTTTCAGTACTGTTGTGCTTGCTTCTGTCCTGTGCTGCCACGGGGTGAAAGGATGCCCAGGTGTCGAAGGACACACCGCTCTCCTTTGAGTCTGGTTTGCAGCATCCACTGTCTTTAGCAGAAGAGCTGTTGTCTGCAGGTAAGGCTGCAGGAAGACATTTCTGAGGGCATCTGAGCTCTGTTCCTATCTCTGCTCCCGTCCTCTTGTGTGATCTTGGGGGAGAAACCAGGGCCCCAGCCTCAGAGATGCCTGGTGGTCCTGATGAGCACTGGGCATCCCCACAACGACCATGAATCAAGGCCTCACTGGCTGGAGCTAAGTCTCCATTTGCCTGCTGGCCGGCAGGGTCTGTAGGATGTGCCTGTGCCCAGGGAGGATGGGAGGCATCATGGCCTGGTGGGACAGCACTGGGAGATCGGGGTCCAGTGCTAATCCTCTCCTTCCCGACAGCCATGTCAGAGCTCCATGCAGCTGGAGTGGGCGAATGGGTGAGAACAGTAGCCAAAAGAAACAAATTTGTGTGATAGCTGGCTAAGAAGGGAATTTAGACAAATAATCAGATGGTAGCAGGCAAATGATTTTGTTTTTGTTTCTTCGTGTTTTGTTTTTCCTTTTGAACTCTGGCGATTGTAAGAAGCTTTAGAAGAAAATAGAATTCAGTAATTAGAAATGATTTTATAATGGATGTTGCATTTCCTTTCCATTCTCAGACAGCATCTGTTTGTCCTTTTTGTTGGCAAAATGGGAAATAGGGAAGTGCGATCCTGGCGCTAGGCAGAGCAGGAGCCCGCGCTGTGCGAGAACAGCAGGTCTAGCTAAAGTGAATGCATTCCTTTTGTCCTCTAGAAATTAATATAAATGAACTATCATCTATTGACTGGTTTATATCACATCCTATGAATGTATGTAAATAAAACTGTACATAGATGCATATCTATATAAAATATCTTTTAATAACGTATCAAATTTGTGTAAATTGGAAACAAAAGTACCTATAAAGCCAGTGTACATAAGTTACAATTCTGTATATTTTCTTTTGTTCTTCATAAAAATATATTTACTTTGACAATAAAATGAAAATGGAAATTTTAAATCCCTCCTTGAAATTATTATTCATTAATTTCCTTTGTAGCCAGCTCTGTAATCAAGAAAATAGCACTTCAAAGTTTGATTCACCTGGATGTAACTTTTCAGGTGGTTTGTAACAGGGAGATGATGGAAGAGATTTGAAGTTATCTTCAGTTTTTCTCATCTCAGAAAGTTCTTGGGAGGCGCGAGGTATTTCAGCTCTCTCTTCGCTGGAGCCCTCACGCCTCACCTGGCAGCCACGCTGGGACCCAGATGCGTTCCTTGGCTCCTGACTGTTGTGGAACAGGTCTGCAGATGCAGTAAAACTGTGGTTAATGGATTAGAGCAAGCAGGTTTTGAAGGAATTCAAGCTTTAGTGGTTAGTGTGAAGGAGGAAGGGCTTCAAAGTCTGCTTCAGATTAACCGTGATTCACTGTGTGAGCCAAGACAAAGGACTCGATCACCATGTGCTACACTTTCCTTTCTTGTAAAATGGAGATAATAATGCATCACAGTGATACTGTGGGACTTAACTTACATTTCTATGATCCTTGGATGGAAGGAGCAAGGAATAAGACCAGTAGCCACAGGATTAGATTGGTAAAGAAAGGCTTGGCATGACAGAGGTTTTGGTGCCAAGGCGCTTCAGTTGGCTCTTCTGTAAACCCACGCCTAAAAGAGTGATGTGAAGGATCTGTGGTACGAAGCTTACCTCAGGCCTGAAGAGAAGCCGCCCTGTTCTGCAACAGCCATTGCTTCCCGTTTGTAACAACAGGGGCATGAACATGATGCTCTGGTGATCTGCTGGGACATCTCTTGCACTGTGTTTTTGGTTGCTTGTCCTCCACTGGAAGAAGAAACCAGCAACATTGCTGGTGTTAAAGTCACTTCTGAGTCTCCATGGGAGCAATGGTGCAGTGGGTCCAGATCTTTTCCCAGCAAGAATCACTCTGAGACTAACAGGCACTGAGGGATTTACGTGTCTCCCTGAAGAACAGACACCAAAAAGTGCCAGCTGACGGGCCAGGGCTCTCCAGACCCCTGATTACTTTTCCCAGAGAACCCCTATCAGTCTGGCAAGAGGACTGAGCGATGAGGCAGACTAAGTTCTGTGCACTCCAGGCTGTTTTTACCTTCTGAGGTGTAGCCTGAAGACCAGAGTGCTAAGCACAGCTGTTTTAAGGGCTAGTCATGTATGCACTTTGATTAGGAAGCCTGCACCAAGAGGATCTGCGATTCCCTTCTGTTCTCACCCTACCCACTTCATGCATTAAACCAGCTGCTTTATTTTAACCAGCGTCTCAGTCTCCGCCCCATCTCACCTGGAGTTCTGATATTGCTGTAAAGTTGGGCAATTCATCCTGCAAGACACAGGTCAGAAGCTGTTATTTTTCTGCAAGAGGCAATACTTAAAGCGGAAGTGGAGTAACGCAAAATTTGTTCTGTTGGAGCACAGCAGGGCAGAAATCTAAGATCTAAGTTATGTTTTAGCCGGGAATGTTTTGCATGAAATGCTTATTCTCTCTTTATTTTTTTTCCTCTTTTCTGTTTTAAGTATGGTTTTTGAGTGTGGATTGTGTGGGGTTTTCTAGTTAGTACCTTAAGGAAATGTAAGTTTATGTATTAGTCATAGTGTTTTGCTGAAAAGAGTAGGGCTGTGTTTGCGGTGAAAGGAGAATTAGTTCTGCATGAAATTAATGACATTTTTCGAGATCTGTCACAAAAAAAGTAGAAATTTCCAAAAGAGATTTTAGTGTTTGTTTTATGTGAAATTACTAGCCTGCCTGGGCTTTGCCGATTCATGAGAAAAATGTAGCCTTGCCTTAAGCCTGACTTTATCCACCTGAAGATCACTACATATTTAAGTGCTTTGATACCATAACTGTAGGTAAGTTTATTATGTCCCTGCTTCAGCAACTCTGCATAACAAAGCACAGCATGGCATAGTTATACATGTGCCTATGTCTCATTGACTTCAAATCATTATAGTTTCTGAGGTGCGAATGGACACGTGCAGTGTTAGAGCCTTCACAAAATGACTGTGATCTGGTTCCTAACACTTGCAAGAACTCTGTGTTTTTAAAAGGCTTAAAGTCCCATCAGAGCTGGTGGTGAAGGAGTAGTTACGAGAGGTAAGGAGCTATCAGCTGGGATGGTTGCACTTGAGGTGAGGACTAAGCATCAGGAATATGAGTAAAGGCATGTTCTGTAAGGTAACCTGACTTCTTTGACCTGTGGCTAAACATAGTGCAGTGGAGCGATGTGTCCAAGACCACAGACCAACACAGAGGGGAAATTGGAGCAGAACCAAGAAGTCCCAAATCTCCTTTGCCCCAGACAGTGGCGCAAACCACATGTCAATAACACACAGGGGGTTACAGAAGGCAAAGAGTAATAGGACACGTGAGGCATCAGATAAGCAAAGAAAGGCAAAGATGAGGCATAGATAAAGCCAGGCTGCACTGATAATGTCTGCTTTTGGAAAGCATGCCAAGGAGAGAGGAATGAGAGCTCACTTGCTGGTGTGCAGCACGTGGCAGCCATCAAGATAAAACTCCCTAGGAAGAGTCCTGCTCCCCTGACCTGTGTTATGTGGGGGCTTTTTTCCCTGGCAGTTCTGGGGGGAAGGCAGGGAGCTGCACCCCTATGGAAAGCAAATCAGCCCATTGAGCAGGGTGGTGTGATGAAAGGTGGCAAATCTGTCTCCCTTTAGGAGTGCTTGATCTTAGATTCTGCAATGTTTGCGACAGTCTTCTGCTTCCCACCCTCCCTGGGGGTTGTTTTCACTTAATTCCTTGTGCCATGAGCCTTCTCCTTGTCTAAATGGCCACTATACATTTAATCCAAACAACCAGGTGACTCCAGCACAAAGCCAGTGGCAATAATCCAGTGTTAATGATTACCCTGGGCCCCTTGGGTTATGTAAGCCTGGATGTGCTGTACTTGGGCTCTTGGCATGGACTTGCCCTCCCAGCCTGGGAGAAATACCAAGGACCTGCCAACACACATAGAAAGCTGTTTGGAGCCAGCTGAGATTTTCCTTCTCCCCTTTTGACAGCACCTATGAAACCCGTTATTCACTCGGCTCACGACTGCCATGCTTTGCTTGCTTGTTATGCAGAGACATTGCTCTTAAAGAATGAGTTGTGCTAAGCTCCCACTGGCTTCATCACAAGCCAAAGACAGTGACTGCCATGGCTTATCTGGGGGAAAAAATTCACAGCTAAGGCAGGGACTGCAAATCCAGACAGGTCCTTGGCTTCCCTTGCTCATTCCTTCTGGGACATTTGTGTTTTGTTCTTGCTTTTTTTTTTTTGGTGTGGGGGGAAGGGGTGGTGGGAGGCAGGTGTTTGAAGGTGTGTAGCATGTGAAAAATATATATTGTGAAGAATCTTCTAGCCTTAACATCTCATGTGTGTTTGCATACAACTTCAGGGATGGGACCTAATGACTCTTCTGGTAAAATGATCCATATCATTAAGTTTGTAGCTCCTCAGTGCTCAGTGTTTCACAGGTCTAAGCTTTGATTTGCACTGCCAGCTTAGTGCAGGTCTTCCTCCAGCTGGAGCTGAAGCACATTCTTCATCTCTTGCCATGTTCTCTACCCGAATATCACTTTTGTGATGGTTTTGTGGTTAGGCTGACTCAAAGCCCATGTAAGTATTTGATCTCCTAAAGAGATAAGACTAGAGGAATCTCTTAGCTCTTGTAGAAGTCCATTGCAGAAAGCTTTCATCAGCTCAGCCATTCTGCCCTACAGAGTGTGTATGCCTTGGCCAGCATCCCACTGAGGCCCAAATCTCTGTTCAAACATCCTACAGTCTAGAGCAATATCTGACGAGGGTCTGGCCGTCATGAGAAGAGGGCAATGTTAGCATCTCTGCCCAGTGCAGCATGCCAAGGTGTTAGGTAAAATGGAAATGAAATACGTGAATGGCAAGTTACTCTTGGGAAAGGTAGCTCTCCTGTTGCTCACACTGGTGCACATCTGGTAACCCATCCCCTGCTCGTGTTGGATTTATAACAATCCTGAAAAGGAGAGAAAATGGAGGTGAGTGTGGCCTGTAGTTTTCTGTCAGGGAGCAGAGGAAGGAAAACAGAAACTGGAGCAAGTTATGGCATAGCAGGGACTGTTCTGTCTTTTCCAGTAAAAGGAAAGCGATGGGCTCTTTTTGCAGGAAGGGCTCTGCTTGTTGCGCAGGAAGAAGGTCTGAGCCAGCATCCAGCATCAGAGCAGCTGGTGCGTGCTGCTCTGGGGCAACAGCAGCTTTATGTCAGGGGATTTAATGAATAATAGTCAGAGGGTTGTGCCTTGGACAGCTGGCAGTCACAAAGAGAAAGGTTTGGGAGGGCTTACTCTCAGTCGCTCAGGTCCCTTCCTTGTATGATTCTGCTATTCTCCTGGATCTGTAGCTGATTCTTGGATTGGACTCAGGGGATGCTTAGCACTTCCCAAGTCAGAAATTTTATTTATTCATATGAACCAGGTACCAGGAACCTCAACAGGTAGTCTGAGGTATTTAATGGAAAAATCTGTCCATAAATTGTTTTGTATGTGAGGGTGGAGTCCAGTAGCCCTCAAAAAGAGAGGCATGAAGAATCACTGCTGTGTATCTAAAAAAGCCTCTGGCATCTGCCTTTCCTATTGAGTCCAACAGGAAAGTTTAAGTCCCGTTACTTGTTCCAACATTATGGTTACAAGTACAGGAACTGGGCTGTTTGGCTGAAAAGCGTCCAGGCATTTAGCAAACTCACCTTCCATAAGTGAAGGAGTGATGTGAACGTTCGAATTTGGCTCTGGACTGCTGACTTTTTCTGAGAAGTCTATATACGGCAGCCAGGTAGTCTCTCACTTTTTGTTTCTCTGGTGTGTGTTGTTTTTCCATGGACAACATGTTCTGGACCTAAGAGAGTTGGCTGGAGCTAAATTCATTCAGATCGTGTGTCTCTAGTGGCAGATAACGCCTTGGGGAGGGCAAAGGGCTTGGAAATTTTGGCATGTCAGAGCAGAGATCCTGCAGCCAACATGGCTGGAAAAATACCCGGGCTGTGCTGACAGTGGCAGCGCTGGAGCAAGTGGTCTCATGGACCCCTGCCTGTGCTAGAGCTCGGTTCCCCTGTGCTGGTTCTTGGGTCTGACAGGGACACCACGACACCATGGAACTGAGAAACTTATGTGAGTGTCCAGGGACAGGGCTGACTTGGGAAGCCCCTTGCTCTAATGAGACCTCTCTGCCTTGGCTGATGAGGAAATGGCCTCTGGTATGGGCTCTCCACTTCTGGAAGTGGCAGATGCTCCTGAGGAAGGTCCACCTTGGTTGGGAGGGGAGTACAGGGTGATGAGCAATCTGTGCTCACTCAGAAAATCAAGTTAGTTACAGCTGACAAGTTTGCTGGAAAACTCTCCCACTTGTTTCCTAAGAATTAATGGCACAACTGGAGGGTGTTCATTTACCTGTCACTTGGGACCTTTAGTCTCCTCACAGGATATTGGTATTCCAACAACTGATAAATAAACACACATTAGTAAGTCATTTTTCTTCAAGAGAGTGTGGATTTTCTTTAGAACCAAAATTCTCAACAGCCCTTCTCAAGCACTGCCTGGCTTCCTGAGCACCCAACCCTCACTCAATACCACTGTCACTGCCTGGTAGATAATCCAGGCTTGTGCATGAGATCGGTGATACCCATGAAAGTTTAATGTGAATCAATCTCTGTCATGCTTAAAGGAGTAATTAGCAAATTAGAATTGGTCCTGATGACTTCATGCAAGTTACCTGATACCCTGTGACTGATCCCTGGTGGGTGGAGGACCATGAATCCAGGGAGAGCTGAAGCCACCTTGCTAGCTTTGCTCCTGCATTATCATGCTCATCTCATTGAAACAAATTAGCTGTTCTAAATTAATAATATTATTTGTCAGCTCTCTAGCATCTTCCAGCTGAGGACCAGAACATTATTCCCAGTAGGGAGTTAAGTCTGTCCAGTCCCCTGAAGAGTAGTTCTCATCTTCATTGTGCAAAGTCAGAAAAAGCATTTAAATTATTTGACCAATAGTACCTGGGGAGCTTGTGGCAGAGCTGTAGAGCAAGGCAGTTCCTTCTCAGACTTGGGTGATAATCACAGCTTAATCATTTGGTGTGATTTTGAGACATGTACACGCTGATGTATAGATGCACACTGGGGAAGAAGATGCTTTTTAGCCTCTGGATAGGCTTAAGACCTACACGAGGTCAAGTGCAAGGAATGACAAACCTGTTCATTTTGTTGATGTAGCAGGGGTGATGTTGGTGTAGGTGTTCCGTGGCCCTTGAGGCTGCTGCAGGACCTGGGGAGCAGTAGGGGAACAACTTGGCTGCATCTGCTTGTGACTTTTTGAGTCCTTGCAATGGCCCTCGGTTACCTCTGCAAGAAGGGTTCATGTTCATCATCCTCTGGGGGGACATGTTGGCTCCCACAGTATGTAGCAAGAAGTTCAGATGAATGTTTTTTCTTGCCTTTATCACCCCATAAAGCACTTCCATGCTGCTGAATATGTCACCCTTTTGGTGTGACAGAAAGGAGGCTGATTAGCACTCTCAGAAGTACACTAAAATCCAAATTGCACCTTGCAGTACCTTCCTACACATCTACCTACAATCTTTCCTCCTTAACTTTGATACTTTCTGCTTACTCTTCTCAAACACATTTGTTTTAAAGAAAATGACCTGCTGCTGATGCACTAGCTGTTATCTATTAACACAAACATTTTAGATTGCATAAGACTGTCAGTTTTGAAAGTTAGTACAGAAGAACTAGTCCAATGTAATCTCTGCTGTTTATCCTGATCTTTTATTCAACCTTCTGGAACTAGATAATTTGTGTGGTAATTAATAAACTCTACTCTTTGTTGTGATAAGTTCTAACTATTACTTTCAAGGGAGTTTATTGGATCAACAAATAACTAGTCACTAGCTAGAGTGATGAGCTGTGTGGAGAGAGGCTTCTACCTACCTTATAATGACTAAGTAGGTGTGTGTAAGCCATAGAGAAACCTTGTAAGTAGAGTCTCTTTGCACTATATTTGCAGAGCTAATAGTCTGGCAGTTTACTAAGATGCACAGGACCAGAAAAGCACATTTGGGGCTGCTGAGAAAAAAAAAATAAATCCTTTTCATTAGGAAAGAAATTGAAAGCATTCACCAGAAGATGTGAGAGAGCAAGGGAGCCAGAGAGACAGCAGAATTGCTGCTGTGGTGGCAGGCAGGCAGTCAGTCACTGGGGATGCTGGCTGTGCTGGTTCATTGGTCCCTCATTGTGGTTGTGCAACACCTGCACCTGCCAGGGGTGGGTGTTTTGAAGTGGCGCTCTTTCTTCCTCATTTCCTTTCCATTGAGGCTCCTCTTGTGAACTGAGGATGTTGTGATTTTAGCAGAAAGACTCTATGGATGAGCTAATGTTAAAGACAGACATAGTTTCTGGTGCAAAACATGGCAGCCAGATGAGGAGTTTATTTATGTGAAGAAGTGCTGTTTGGGGACTTTTTGTGGTCACACAGCTATGTGGAGAAAATGAGGAGTGGAATTTTCTCTAAGTTTTTCCTTGAAGGCCCCTTACAAGGCCATATCTAAGACTGTGTTAATAGAGGAGACCTAGGACAATGGGGTGCAAATGCAGTGGAGGGCTCTCAATAACCCAGTTGTCTCTGCTGTTGGCAACTCCTCTCTCTTTTTAGTTCAAGGTAATCCACCAGTCAAAACTTTTCAGTAAGATTGATTTCGGATTTTCTCAATTTTAACAAAATATTTTTATTCTGGGTTTTTTGGGGGTTTTTTTTGGTCAAATGTGAATGTCAAGAATGACATGTTTTTGTTCAAACCTCAGCAATTCTCTTTGAAGTTAACTTTTTCTTCCCTTTGCAGCAACCCCAGAAATGTGATTTTTATGACCAAAGCATGAACAACTCACTGGAACAGACTTCTTTCATGTTCATAGACATTTTCATGGGATAATGTCCACTGTTTTCTGCTTGTCTTAGGAAAATATCCATCTCAAAGTCCCATGGCTGCCACCTCTAAATACAACCATATGATAAAAGTCTTTTGCTGTTTCCCTTGCCTGGCATCAGCACACACACTCCCTGAAGACCATCTTAAGGCCATTTTCATACTCCCAGTGCTTCCAGGCACTCAGGTAGGTGGGTGGGATGGTGATGGGGTGCTTACGGCTGGCCAGGGAGTTAGTCTGGGTGCAGACAACTTTAGGGAGTGATCAAGGAGGATGACTATAGCAAGGAGCAGCTGGCCTGTGTAGTGAGATGCTTTGAGGAATGAGCCTTCAGCAGGTATGGTGTAGGGGAGGCTGTGGTTGACATGGTTGAACCTTTTCGGTTTTTTTTTTTTTTGAGGAAATGGGGTCCATTTAGGGGTGAAAGAGTCTTGAGGCTAAAACCTGTTTGCTGGTGTTTAAGCCCGAGTAATGTTGAATCGTGCTACGCTAGGAGGAAGTGTCAGTGTTCCCCAGCTGAGGTGTTTGAGCTTAGTGTTCTGTTTTTGCTTGGTTCTACTCAGAGGAATGTACAATAGGTTCCTGGTTCAGTCCAGGTGGCTGAGCCTGGGTTGTGCTGCAAGTTGGGACTCAGGGGATCATGCTCCTTTCTGGACCTGTTCTTCTTTTTCTTCTCTTGACACAGAAGAGAGGGCTTCCTCCTGCTCTAGTGTCCTAGTGTAAAAATAAACCTATTTTTGATTCTTCATTTTCCTCTTCTCTGGATAAAAGAAGCTGTGCTCTGAACCACAAAGGCAAGCACACAAGTCTGTTTTGTGTGAGGCGAGGAGGAGCAAACACAGTTTTCCCTCTGAGCTAGTCGGTTTGCTAGCACAGGGCACAGTCCAGATTTTTCCACGTGTAGGCTTGAGCCCAGACATCACCCTGACAACATGTGGGAACATAAATACAAACAAAATTAATTTCCAGATGAGGGATGTATGCAATGTTTTCTTTTACTGGCATTTATGCTTGCTTATTTGGCTGAAGTTGACAATCAACTCTGCTTATTGCAACAGGGTAGCGGGAGGATGCTAGAACAGTGAAAGTGCCTGTTCAGCTGTGTGTGCATCCCTGGAGGGATATGAAACCCGTGGCAGACACCTTGGGGAGGTCCTTTGCAAATATCAGATGGAGGCAGGGACCAGGGGCAAGCAAGAATGGTCTTGCCAATGCAAACCCCTTTGCGGTTTTGGCTGACCCATAACCATTTAGGAGCTCTTGCTTTGTGGTGCATCTCGTCAGCCACCTCTTATCTGGCTGCGCTGTGTTAGGCCCCCTCCTTGCGGTGTGTCCTCGTGGATCTGGGTAGGACTGCACTCTCAGGGAGTGAAAGCAGTCCCCTGGGAAAGGAGGTTTTGCGTATTATATTTTTCCACTTGCAAATGACACTAGTGGTTTTTTAAGGTGATTTTTGACTGGGAGAATCCCTGAGCAGCTGGATCTCAGGGGGCTAAGGGTTGGTTTGAGTTGAATGCTCAGCATCTCTCAGATTTCATGTGGGGTAAGAAGGAGAGATACCAGATACCAGGGGCTGTAGCCTCCTGTTTTACATTGGCATCAACTGCTCATTCCCTTCTGCAAAGTGTGCCTTACGGACTACACAGTCTGCTTCTGATCTCCCCTGATACTTGGGGTATGAACACAGTATGTCAAGCTCCTTTTTGTATACGTTTGTGTATATATTCCCACAGATAGTACCAAAAAATGCTGCTCCAAGCAATGCTATCAGGATGCTTAGGTATGATTCTGTACTGCAGCCCTTAGAGGGGGTCCTGGTCTATGTGGGCACTGAATTTATTGCCACCTTACCCCCAGGGCACCATTAGGAAAGACAATATTTGACACCAGCTCAGAACTGGGGAAAGAAAAAAAAGGTTGATTGGTGCTGGGTGCTTTATAGTTATGTATCAATTTCTATTTTTTTTTTCTTTTCTCTCTCTGGAAAAATCAGTCCCCGAAAGTAGCTTCAGCATATTACAATAGCCAGCCCTTGATATTGCTGATTTGAGTCTGTATGTCTAACCAGTCTAAAAATAACTAAATAAATCACTCAAATGAGGCAGTAAGTACCTAGATTTGCCCCCCCCCA
>VZRE01002049.1:851273-968298 GCA_013396775.1 Cephalopterus ornatus
CCCCCCCGTTTATTAATAAACACATGCGCATGAACCTATATTTCTATATTAGAACATGGCTTTGCGTCTCCTGTGGGTATAAAAAGAAAAACACCTGGCAAAGAGCCAGGGCAGCAAGGCAAGTACAAAGTTTCCACAGTAAACATATTTGTGTTTGCTGAGCAAGTGTTGCCTTAGGAAGGCAGGCTGGGCGAGTAGCTACTGCTGGCTTGCAGAGCCTCAGATTACCGAGCACAGAGAGGTGACTCTGACAGCTGCAGATGTGCAGGTTGCAGTTGGATCATACAGGAGAGTATTTGAGAGAAGGAGTACACAGTATATAGAAGGAATCCTTCCCAGCCTCTCTCCATGCTGACTGTACATGCGTCAAGTCCAAATGCACTTCCTCCTTGGAGCTTCCAGCTTGGAGAAGGCAGCCAGGAGATAGCAGAACAGCAGAGCTGAGCTTTGGTGGTGGTTTGTTTTGTGAAGAGTTTATTATTAATATTTTATTTTTTCCTGGGGTTTACTGCTTGCAGGGCTTGGGGTATCTCAGATCGTGCTCTAATCCTCACCCTTGCAGAAATAGCTCTGCTGACTTGCAGGGCACTCTTTTCACAGCATCAGTGTAAAGGTGGTTCAAGCAAGCCTCTCCTGGTTGGATTCGTGGTCATTTATGGCAAAGCTGTATATGGGGGTAAAGTATGAACAAGGAACCTGAGGGAAGAGTGTGCCCAGGGCATGCCAGGCCCTGACATAGGATCTCTGGGAAGGGAAGATCAGGGTCTCACTATGATGAATGTCACTCGTGCTGTGAGGTGAGGGCAGCTAAAAAAACCCCAAGTGGGTGCATCCATCACAATTGCTCCTTTTTTTGCCTTCCTATTCCTGTTTGCAGGCTGTGCTGTGCCGCCCTCCCAGCCACACTGCTATTTCTGCTCTCTCACAGGGTCGGCTGAAATATGCTGAGCAAGGGGCAAAAGGATAACAAAAAAATCTGAAGCATGGTCCTGCCTAACTGGGACACGTCAGGATGTGTGGGTGGATGTTTCAGGTCTTTCTACACTGCCTTCTAGCTCTCCAAGAGACCCATTAGTTTAGTTAAGGATGATGCCTCTTTAGAATTAAACAAATAGTCTAGTACTGGTTTAATACAAAGCCTCGCACCTAACTGTCTCCAGTTGTAGTGGTGCAAAGGAGATGTCAGGCTCATGCTAAAAATGGTGTGAGCCCAAGACAGGCACTTGCATTTGGGCTGGGCTCCTTTAACGTATTTATAAAGTTTTGGGTCCTCCCATTCCATCAGCCTTGGCAATACTGTTTTTGTGAAGCTATTGAATAACATAATTAGCTTCACAGATTTATTTTACATGGTGATTTTGCTGACCATAAATGTGCAAAACCTGAATATTGGAATTACTGATGTGGTCTTCACTCTGTATTTGGTATCTAGGGGAAAGAAGATCAGAAGTATTAGGAAGTGCTATGATTCAGTGATACATACATCACTGCACTTGGCTGCATGACCTGCATTTTTCTGACTGGGATCTGCTCTTGTTTAATCAGAATCACAATACTATGTTTAGTTAGGTCACAAATGGCAGTGAACTGTCATTTCTTCTGTGTATGAAAAGTCTTGAATAGCTTGGACAAATCCTATTAAATAGACTTGCCAGGCCCTATCCCTCCTGGAGAAATTCTGCCTTTGCATTAGGACAGGGCAGAATTGAACATTACTGTCCTACTAGTTTCTGATTGCATGTTTGTGTTTTGTGTCAGCAGCTACTACCTGCAATGAGATCTCTCAAAAAAGAAACTGCAGGTAGAAGAATACTCCCAGGGCAGACAAAACCCTCCTTTGAATCAGGACTGCTAGTAGGAATCAGAGAGGCATTTTTTCCTCCCAGTATTTTCATTAAAAGCAATGTTCATTTGGGATGGGAGTTGTCAGAGATCCGTGGGACCTTGTCTGGCAATGTAGCGACAAGAAATTACTGAAAGCAATGGTCTGCTAAGGTCCTTTGGCATCCGTGTACTGAAGATGTGTTGGTTTATGTTACTGAAGTAGGAGCTGACCAAGTGAGGGCCATCCTCAGTGTGTCCTTGTTCTGCTGGTGGACAAGCCTAAAGCAATCCCTTTTAATAGGTCCCTCCTGGCTGTCCACAGATGTTATTTCATAGATGAAAACCAGCAGTTAGCATTGCAAGCAGTGGAAAAAGTGGCCTGCCAGACACTTGAAACAGCAGTGAGGGTGGCTAGACATGTTTAAGCAATAGTAGGGGACGGGTCATATAATTTTGCTGCAGCAATCTATTTCCATTTGGTTCTGCCTGTTGGGGTCCAAGGCAAAGCACAACTTGCCCATGGAACGATTGTCCAAAGGAGAATCTAATGAAGCTAAAAACGGATTGTGCTCATTCTCCTTAGCTCTTAAAATAAAACAATACATAATGTCATTAAACTGTGGAAATAATTAAAAGCACATGCTTAGACACTTGCATATTAAGTGACTGTCAGACATAAAAGATCTGAGGAAACAGGTCTCTACCTAAGCATGTTGTTGCATGATTTGTGGTAGGAAGCAGCTGTCAGAGCCAGCCCCACTGAGAACTTGGACATTTTTTTGGGACACATATGAAAATTTTGGTTGTCTCATGGTTCTACAGCTACTTTTGATGTAGGTCCCACGAGGCAACTGCTAATACAAGCGAGCTGCATGTTTTTAAACAAATAAGAGGATTTAGGTTAAATATTAACTTTTGGTCATTCCAGCTCTGATAGCTTTGGCCTTCAGGTTGATCATTTAATGAGCTCCTTTCCGTTGCTACAGCAACTGCAGCCCTGGAAGACCTTGATGTTCAAGCTGGGGGGTTGGAGAGAAATAACATAAAGCTTGTCCTGAAATTTGCTTAGGCTTCTATTGATAAGCGTCTGTGCTTCGAGTCAATTGTTCAGACAAACAAGGCTTGGAAATGTACCATAGAGTTTAATGCAATCCTTGCACAACCTCATTCCAAACCATTGGCTTTTGCACACTGCTAAAAAAATAAAAAACCAACCAACCTTCAATTTCATGCCCTCCTCTGACATGCACTAAGCCATTCAGTGATGTTGTTTTAAGAAAGCAAACAGACTGGTTTGTTCTTCTTGCAGAGTTATCACTGTACACGATGTAATTCTGGCCCATGAGTGTGCATGCCCTCAATGTGCCGTGTACCAGCAGAGTGTCTGAGGTGTAATATAAGCTGACTTTTGGAGGGACAATATTCATCTGTGCCCCCCTTTCAGCATGTGTTTGTACACAGCACCGTGCCAGATCTGAGCTGCTTCTTTTCTGTCCCTTTCAAATACACCTTCTGGCTAGAAGGTCCTTTCTTCTTGGACTTCCCCCAGACTTAAAGCTTTTGAAATTTCCCCTGAATGCTGCTTCTATTTTACAAAGTCTTTTTGTGATGACTTCTCAGTAGGTGTAAATCAATATCACCTTCTTGAATTCACAGCAAGTATGCCACTTAATGTCAGATGAGATTTTTGCCACTTGTTTTTGCAGCAGTAGAAACCTCCTTAGTTCTGTTTACTTCTCTGAATGTTAATCTTAGCACCGTTGTTTGAGTTCTCTCTAATTTTCAAGGTCGAGATTTTTTCCTATGTCTAGGCAATTGCATCTGAAATGAGCAGAGGTCCAGGATGAGATTGTGTGCACTGCACACGTTTTTCTTTCTAGGTAGAATGCTTCCTCTGTTTCTTACAAAGGTATAAATATTTTAATGAAATGTGGAGCTACAAATGTACAGCTGAGTGCTCATCAAAGCTGATGGCAGAGCTGCTGTTGTCTTTAGTGTGCAGCCCCGAGGGCGTCTTGTTTGAGTCATGTTTCACAGTTGTTTTTAAACGTAAAGTTTTATAGCCCAATTTAAAGTACAGCTGGCAGGAAATGTTTTTTCCTATCCTGAAGAGCCCTTGAAACCTTCAAAAAAATAGTCCTGTTCCATGCTGAGATGGACTGACAGCTCCCAAACTGGAGAGCAGAAGCAGGCCATTGAAATTAGTTAAAGCCCCAGTAATTTGGATTCTCTTGGAGAAGCTGAGACGTGTTTGAATTCACAGACTGAACCCAACTCTGAGTCTTCTGTATCAGAGTGGATGGCCTGGCCAAGAGCACTTTGCTACTTCATGTTTTCTCTTCCTGCTCTGATTCTGAAAAGTACATTGTGGACCTGAGATAACAACAGCGTTTTTACCGAGCTGTCGCTGTGAAAGCTATTCCCAGGAACTGTTTCAATTTCAGTGAGTCTGCATTTTCTGTCAAAATAACATTTTGTCAGAAATCTCCAGACTCTTTCTCATCCAAAGGCTGCAGAAGTCAAAGAAAAACATTCTTATTCAAGAGAATTTTAATTACTATTAAGAATACCAGAATAAAAGCTTAACCACATTAGGAATTTTCTCTCTTGATGGAAGTTTTTATTGATCTGTGTTTTTCTGGACTACTGAAAGTTAGGAATGGGGCTAATGAATAATCATCTGGACTTACCCTTGGTTTGAAAAATGGGGTATGAGGCTGGTCCATGCCTGCTAGAAAATGTGTTTTAGTTTAGCAAGTGACAGGCTGTCATAATGGGCAGCCACGACCACATTGTGATACCACGGTCAGATGTGCATTAACAAAAATTCACTCCCATACTTTTTAAAAAAAAACCCCAAACCAATCCAAAAACAAGCCCTCAACCAGGAACACAGCCCTTTCTTCCTCCTTTGAAACTTTTGGCTCACATAGCTTCAGGGATTTTAAATATAACTGAAAGAAATTCAAGAAGCAACAGTTGCAACATCATGGTGGGGGTGAGGGGGGGAGAGTTAAGAGTATCTAGTTAAGAATGCATGACAGTAAAAGACAAGTTAAATCACCTGTCTGCCTAAATTCTTCCGTAGGAATGCACGTGTGCACGCACACTCACACACAAATATCTTGGTGAGCTATTAGCCTGGAAGTTACTCAAGTCTTAGAGCAATCCAATTCTCTCGGGAAGAAGAAGAAAGTAAAGCTGCCAACTTCATGCTTCAAGTGGAACAATAATCTTGAACTAAGAGAACAGCTTCCAAGCCTTCAGATGGCGAATTATTTATCTGCTGACATAGAACAATGTGCACTTTGTAGTTCGTGTACGAGGTTCCCTGTGTGCGTTGCATTAGAAAGGAAGGGGGTGTGGAGTTAGACAATTATACTCTTTTTTTAATGGGCGAAACACCCGCTCCATCCACAACTTTAAAATCTATAATTAGCCACAAGGGAATCCAAATGCCTTCGGCAGCCCCTTTTGAGGTGTTTGAGTGTTATGTTACTAGGGCCAAAGGATGCTGCTGGCAAAAGTTTTCAGAGTCAAAGCCTTGAGATTATCTGCCAGTCCCCAGGACAGCTCCAGCAGAGTATCCCAAAGGACCCCAATCAGCGTGCTCCAGTTACTTTATAATTTTTTCCCTTTTTCTCCATTTCGGTTCTCTAATTTCTTTGGCTTTTTATTTTGACTGCAATCCTTCATTGCCGGGAATCTTGTCTCCAAGATTGTCTGTAAAACACCTTTTTACCACTGTGCTGTTGGGAGGATAGCAGAAACATGGTTTGTTTCTGGAAAAGGGAAGAACCATCTTTGAAAGAGAGTCTTTGTCCTAGGATTGCCAAGCCTTGGCGCTGAAACTGAGATAACAAGCCAGGGGCCTGCCTCAAGGCAGCGGCTTTTGGGCTTTCTTTGCCTGAAGTTCTGTCTAAAGAGAACTGGGCTCATTTCAGTCATGAACTACCTGAGGTATCATGACTTTGCAGCATCATAATAAAATAAAATCTATATAATTAGCACCACTTATCTAGAGGCAAAAAGACTTTACATCTCGTCATCAAAACTTTGAGTCAGCTTTTAATTGCTTTAACCTTTATTAAAGATAAGGTTTGTTTGCAGACTAGTTGCATCCTTGTCTATGATCAGAAAACAGGTATTGCTCTCCCCAGCATCCCTGGAGCGAGCAAGATGCTGCTGCATCAATTGCCAGAGGCAGGCCCTATAAAATGCCTTTTTATGCCCTCCATAAAAAGCACCCACCGTGCAGATTTCCTCTGTAGTTTGCAATGCCAGGTTATGAGCCATAAGAAGTACTTTGGAGATGTTTAGCAGTGTTAAACAAAGCTATCTCCTGATGGGAATAAGTTCTCATACCCAGTAGATAAACATCCTCTGCCTGGTCATCAGACTGGTGACATTACCTACCCTCTGTGCTGGTTTTCTTAATGGAGTGGCCCAGTGCTCTGACGAGAGGGCTGCCCCTGCAGCTGGGTCAGGGCCAGGGCACATTGTGTTGCTGTTGCCCTTTAGGGAGATCAATATGGGACTTCAGTCTCCGCCACTTCGGCACCTTTCATTGGAACAATCCTCACGTGCATTTTAACATGTGAAAAAAATCCAGGTGCATCCCAAGTTCCCATTCAGGGCAGCAGGAATGTTTTGCCAGGTTGCTTGCCTGTAGTGATAACTGTCTGGATGCATTGCCTCTGCTCCTGGAAACTGTGGCTTTTGGTGTGTATCCCTCAAATTAGAAGAGCAACATGAAAAAACACCCCACCATGCGCGGAGGAATGAAAGGAAGATCAAGGTTGCAAAGACCCCATCACACGTTCTAGAGTGAACTAACTTAATATATACATTTTGAGAGACCAAAGTGAGGTGTTTATTAACTGAATTCCTGTGGACAGGAGGAAGCCATTGTCAGCTCTTGCAGTGTCATTCAGAACCGGAGAAAGCTTTGTGGAAGTGCAAGACAAACGTGATTTGATGTCAGTGTTTTTTTCTTGGGGTTTTTCCCCTCCCTAATCTAATGTCAAGACCGGTTCTTGTGATCAGTCTGGGGATTTACTGGTGGTGCGTTGACAAGCCTTCCTTTCATTTAACAAGACAGAAGACCAGTTCCAGTTATATTAATCAGGCCAAATGTCAATGAGGCTGATTAAATCCATTCTTTCAGGCTCAGCTACCTCCCTTGGCTGTTCTTTTGCAAAGGAGCTTTGATTACAATTAGTACTGATTACCATTTTTTTGATAAAGGTATTATAAACCACAGTTTTATCTTGGGGTATCAGCAAAGAGAGGAACCGCAGACATAAAACTTTACATTGTTTGCTGCATTTAGTCAACCAGCTGGATGCAATAAAAGAGCTGACAGCTACTTTTCAGAGCCTTTGCTTCCTTGCTTCAGCACTGCAAGCACCTGTAAAACCTTTGGCAAATATCTAATCACCACCTGTAATGTAACTGAATGGCAGGACCATTCTCAGCCTTCATCACCTTCCCTGGCCTGGGTAGGGATTGCCAAAGTTGCTCTTTGCCTTCACTTTCTTTGAGCTTACACAATTCTGCTGTTAAGCACATTGCAGAACAGCCTGGTGACTGATGAAATACCTTGCAGAGATGACAGGACACAGTGTAGATCTTCATGCTGCATTCTCACAGGGGAGAGCCTCATATTGCAATGGGCCAGGGTTTGTCAGAAAGCTGCAGAATTTTTGACCGACATATTCATGCTACAAATTATGTCATGATCTGATATTTTGAACAGGAAAAATTCTGACCTTGCAGTGAATTCAGGTTTGCATCCAGAATGGTTGTTCATTGATAGAATTTTTTTGCCCTAGGCGCTTGCCATTGAGTGGAATTGTTGCAGGTGCTGTGGCAATGCCAGGCATTGACAAATCCAGAAAACCTTACTTCTCTGAACATGGAGGAGAGCGTGTGCTTTCCTGGGCTTGATAGGAATCCGATTGCCAGTCAGCATAAAAGCAAACATATTCTGTGCCTTCACTGTCCTGAACTTTGGAAATCTCAGCCTCTAATTCTTGTTGGTGTGTGTGGATGGCAGGTCCGTGGTCCCAAGTGAGGCAGTGCCCTGGGACAGCTGATAGGGTTCACTGAACTGGAAACTTGACCCTCTGTAACTCATTTTGGACCCTGTAACTGCTTAGCAAGTCTTCCATTTTAACCAGTGCACTCATGTGGCACAGTTTTAATCCTTCATTGCTTCTGGAGAAGGGTCATTTCAAGTGAAATCCTGGCCCCAGAGGAGTCGGTGGGAATTTTGAAGTGACTTCAGCAGGGGCCACAGCCCCCCCCCTCACATCCCCACAAGGGCACTGAGCGAGCAGAGGGGCGAGTGCTCACGTGTATCAAGTGCAGAATAAAGCAGGGGGGTCAGGAGGAGGAAGTCAGGGCTCTGAACTGTGCGTTAAGCTGCTGCTGCCAAGGGACTCCTGCCAAGGAGAGGAATATGCACCTTACATGCCTCATGCACACAGTCTCTCCTTGCTCAGCGTCAAGGCCACAACGTACCGAGCGGTTTTGTGAGAAAGCAAAATAGGCAAGTAAACAGCAGCTGCCTTTAGCTCCAAACAGGTCTTGGTTGGCTGCTCCTGTTTTCTTGTCAGAGGAGTGGTTCAGCTAAGGGAAAGGTGATTGAACTATTACCAGAGGGGTGAAAAACACCTATTAAAAGAAAAATAATTCAAAATACTACAAGTGGCTCTCTTGTGTTAGAGTGACTGTTTGTCTTGGCCACTGACCCGTCCTTAGCAATTCTTTCTTTTCTCTGCTGCTGGCAAAACCATGTTCAAGAGCTGTAGGGTGATTCCTGGCCTGGAGGGAAGCAGAGCTGGAGAATTGTCCTTGTCTCTGCTAGTACACTGGTTAGCTGGGAGAAACAGTGAACAATGACAGGACACAGCTGAACCAGCTGCAAGTATCTGGAGGCTGAGAACACTGAAAGAAGTGAGAAAGGGAAGGGAATGGGATGCTAAAAGGAGTAAAAGGCTTAAACTGAGCAATGGAAACCGTAAATTTAAATGTCAGGGTATATTTCTTAACAGTGATTTCTGTCAAGTTGTTGGCTAATCCCAAAGGGAAGTGGTGGAAATCTCATACATGGAGATATTTCTCAAATTAGGTTTTGATGAAGGCAGCAGAAAATACATACTAACAAAAAAACAGTTGAACTAGATAATGTCAGAGTATTTTCCCATCTCTAAAGTGCGATTTATACTATGAACACTGCCAGACCCTGCAAACTAATCTGTTGTACTAAAACTGACTCAAACACGATTGCTTATATTTTTATACCCCTCATGATGTTAAACATTTGGTTTGCCAGGATGAGTTGAAGTATCCAGGACTCACTTTACTGTGAATGGATTTCATGAACTGTATTTACTAGGCAATAAATCCATACAAATGGGAAACATCTCAGGTCTTCTGCTGGATAGTAGGAAAGGATAGGAACTGATTGTTTTGAGGGATAACATTTTCATGTGAACTTGGAAGGAATTGAAACACCAATGCTGCTTTTGAAGGGCCAGTTGGGGCAGGGGCCACAAAATTGTTCTTTACATTAACAGTAAAAAATGCATTTGCACAGCTATTTCTTGGATGGGAGCTCACACAGAGACAGCTGGTTTTAATTAGGCAAACAGATGCAATAGCTGAGCAATTACAACTTGATCATGAGCCCATGCAAGACGAGGGGATCTTTAGCAGTCTGTGCTTAAACTGCTTGTGTTGGGCAGGATTAGACCTGCAGGTGAGAAATCTTGCAGTCAGCACAGCAGTCCTTGGAAGCTGCTGGGAGTAAGACTTTTTCCTGTGGCAGATGCCATTTGTGCAACAGCATACATCCTTCTGATTTGGCGGTGGGTACAGGTCTTGGGGAACAACCAACTCATTGGGTTTGCTGTCATTTCTTCCTGCTTCCAATAGGGTAAAGGATGGGAGAATACTACTAGGTGTATCTCTGGGAAATTCCCTGCCACCATTTAAGTGGAGAGTGCAGGTATTTCTTCTGGGTTGCCAGAAGAGTTTGCTACTGATCGTTACAGTAATTATTACCAGCAGTAATTATTATAATGCTCAAAAGGGGGTTTTTGTTACTACAGGCAGAATAAAAATACAATTTCTTGCCCAAAAGAAATCAAAAACCCAAACTTGAATAAGGATCTATCAATCTGTGACTGGTTTATGCACAGATCATCACAGTACCAAAGCGCAACCCAGGCTTATCACCACACTGAAAGCAAAAGTACTCCGGTTGTTAGTAGCAATATGAGTAGAGTTAAGCCCCTTCAATCTGTGACTCTTTATTCAGTGTTTTTAAGTATTATTTTCCTCTCCCTGTTTGTTAAAGAGGATGTACAGGGTATCAATAGGTGAGCAACAACTTCATCTGCATGTATACACTCACTCATATATGAGTGTGTATATATGTATATATGTGTGTGCATATACATATATGAGCGTGGACACACACACATATATACTGTACAGACTTTCAAAAGAAGCAATTACAAGCTCCCAGCAGTCCAAACTCAGTGTTATCTTCTCATCGTCAGTCACTGGAACAATTGCAGTGGTACAATGATCTAGCACTGCTGAGGACAAACACAAACTCAGCAGAGGAAAGACATGCACTTGTTCATTCAAGGAATGGTGGGAAAACCCCAGCCTTTAACTGGGTGTCGTAAAAAGCCATGGCTTCTGCAGGGGCTTCCTGTCACCACCCCCTCACCCCCCATGTCCCTCTGCCCCAGGGCAGAGCCTGTTCACTCTGTCCAACAGCATTGAGAGGAAAGTCTTCTCCTAAGTCAGAGTCCAGCCTTCAGGCTCTCGATCTGACCTTGAAAATAGCAGCTCTGGCCCATATGAGGTTAGGCCTTCTTGCCTTCTCACTCTGTTTAATATCACTGACAGTTCTGTGTAGGAGGATTGTTTCTGGCATGTATAAGAGCGCTCATGAAGCATTGCTCTGCTGATTAAAATGTGCAAAACAAACCGTGTCAGGTCCTGCACCCTCCCTCCCTTGGGACAGCCAGGACAGCCAGCTAAGACCCTCTGTGAGCCTTTATTAGAGAGAAGAGAGAGTGTAAGCCACTGTCCTACGGCTTCTAAAGCCACTTTATGAAAGACTGACTCAAACTGCTGCTCCACCAACTTGAGTGTGCCTATCCCAAGGCTTTCTGATCCAGCAGTGTCTGGCTTGGTTCCCCTGTGCTTCCATGACAGCAAATAATGCTGAAGTGGAGGTTGTCGGTGCAGGGTGAGAAATGAAAAGGTGACCTAGCTGCTGGAGGAAAATATACAGGCTCCTGCCCCTCAGGCAGGGCATTGAGCTGCCATCTGGTTGTTAAAATTACAGCTGTGTCCCAGATTGTCCAGGTTCCCTCCTTCCCCCAGCTGGACCTCACTCCAGGGAGCAACGCTGCCTGCAGCTGGCTTGCAAGTGTCTCTCTTTACTCCTCCTTCTCCTATTCCCTTTGGTTCAGATCCCCAAATCCCTCCTTGTGTGGTAAAGAAGGGGATGTGGGGATTTCCCAGGCCTCCCCTCCGGAGATGGCTGATGCTATTTCAACAACCCTGCTCATTCTAGCCTTGTCTCACCAGGAAGTACATGGAGATAGGAAATGGTACCGCATGCAGGAATCACTGGGCTCCACATCAGGATGGGCTCTGTCATATGGTGTTGGGCAGACCCTTAACCTTCATTCCTACCTTTGCGATGGAAATAGTTAGAGTGGGGATCCCTCAATTCCTTCCAGAATTACACCCTTGCTATTCAAAGTTTGTGTTTCATTACAGATCCTAGACCAACCCTTATGTCATAGTGCTTGGTTACTGAATTTTCTCCTTTGGCTAGTTGCTTTTTCATTGCAACTCCTGCTGTGACTCTTGCAATAATAGCCTTTTGTCAGTCTATGTATTTTTCTGGTTGGAACTGTAGATCTCTGGATAAGCAGTATCAAGCGTTTTTTTGAATATTGAGAAATTACATGATAGAAAGCTCTTCCACAAAGCCAATGAAATGGTCTCTGGTACACATACAGTTATCAACAGCGCTTTGGTGCTCTGTTCCCTTTTACTTTATTAACCCTGTCCCCATGGGCATTGAGCAATGGTCCAAATTATATCTGTGCTGCACGTAGAGTGCATTTTGCTGGCCACTTCTACACAGCAAGACAACACAACAGATTTCTGAAGCTGAATACTTGTAAACACATTTTCAACATTAACATAAATTACCTTATGCTTGCAAACATCCATGGTGCACACATGATTATCTAGCCAAGAAATGGGCATGCTCTCACACTAACCAAAACAGGGAATATTTGCCTCTCTACAGTGGCTCTAGACACAGCAGGAATATTCTGCACCCTCTCTTATATCTGCAATTAAGTTTTAATCACTCATAAAATGACTCTGAGTGAGATGTTATGCTTCTTTCAAGTAAAATCTAGGGGATTTGTACTTTCCTTTTGTGCAAATGAGCAAGATGTTTTCCAAAGAGAGATTGAGAGAATCATATGGAAAAGAGCTGTCTGGTGGCCTAGGGCACACACTCATGTAGAAAAGCTGATTTCAGCATCGTGCAGTGGGTTTTATTTTTACTTTTGATGGTATCTTTGGGACTTTGTTAGCTGCATGACAGCAATAGATGAACATGAACAGTATGTTACTCATCAAAAGCTACCTGGCATGACTACCTCAAAAAAGAATACAGCAGTGAACAAATACAGCACAGAGAGAAGTGATGAGAGGGCCTACATTTCAAATAAGTTAACTTTGTCTACATGTTGTTTTGATAAAGAAAGATTAAATGATGTGCTGGAATGAGTGCAGTCTGACTAATGAGAGAATTCGCAGTTACATGTGATAGGAGAGAAAAATACCAGAAGGGATATAAACGATCAGGCATCTACACACTGGTGGATTTTCAGGAAAAAATTTGCTGACTGGACAAAGATATTGCTGTTGGCTGTTTTTTTTTTCTCTTCCTCTGGGATATTTCAGCCCATTAGAACTATGTCCAGAGGATCCAGAGGTGAAAATCTGGAACCAGAACTGTCTTGCAGCAGCTCCAGACTATGGCTCCATGAGCAAGATAAATTTGGGCTGATTTCTGGCTTGTCTTTTGATGCCCAGTAAGAGCCCAGCTGCCTCTACGACACTGCAGAGGGTAGAAAGCAGCTTCCTATGTTTTCATGGCCAAGGAAGCACACTGACATTTATCCAAGGTTGTATCCAATTGCGGTCAGGCAGCTCCTTGCAGGATGGCAAAATTGTGGTGAGTTGTTTGTGTGGCAGTACTCAGGCAGAAGGGAATAACAGGAACTTCATAGGCCCATTGATTTTTCTGAGGGAGCTGAATTTTTCAATTTTATGATTAGTATTAACATTGTATTCCAAGTCTATTTCTTTATGAATTTTCTTCTATTTATTAGGCCTCTTAGGATGAGTACAAGTCACATTAGTGCCATCTAATAATTAGTTCTATTTTTACAGAAAGTAACACTGCAGCAGAAAAATTATCTGGCAGGTGCTTAGCTCAGGGCTAGAACAAAATGAGTCCCCAGCAGCTGTCTAACCAAGAAGCTGTACCTCCATAGCCCTTGAGATAAGGGAGGTTTTCTCTTTCCAATAGTTTCAGATTTACACCACTCCACTATTTTAGTCTTGGTGCTTTGTGGGCTAAACCAGTGTATAGCAATGGAGAGGACTGAGGAAAGATTCTGTGGATGGCTCTGGATGATGGCTCCACATGCAACATAAGAAAAGTTTTGTTATGAGAAGTTATGAAAACTTACGTTATGAATTTTGTTGTGAGAAGTTGTTCAGCTCCAAAGGTCCACCCCAAGCAGAAAAGCTGTTTCAGTGGGATGTGGCAAAACTGGCAGTAAGGCTCCTTCCTTACTCTGTGCAGTGCTGTTAGTCACAGCCTTGTCGGTTTTGCAAGACTTTGGAGATACCACAGCACCAGGAAGATGGAAAGACAGCACCCGGCAGCTCGAACCAAGCCCCAGTACCAATGCAGAAGGGACCACACACAAAACAAACCACCTTTTCTTTCCAGCTAACATTTCGGTCATTCATCCTGATGGCATTTGACATGCAAAGGATCCAAACAGCAGGAAAAATCCAGCAAGAGAGGGGAGAGGGCTCTGCACCTATCAGTTCAATTTTTGTATTTGAAGCCTTATCCAAAACCTAATGGATCTACTGGAACCTTTCCAGTAACTTTAGTTGGGGTTTTATAAGGCTTTAATTAATGGCCTGGATGCTATGATTGTGCATGTTCCTCTCACAGTACCACTCAGAGTTGTGCCTCCAAAACAGACTTAGGCAAACAGGGTTCCTTGAGCAACATTTTGTAAATGGCAAGAAAGTAACTCTCTTGGGAAGGACTTGATAGCAAACGTTTGTCTACAACTGTCTAAAAGTTTTCTATTATAAATAGACGGAGAAGAAGCCATTTTTGATCCTGTTTATGGCTGAGTTTCAGCTGTATTAAGTTTAATTTTCTGATAAGGGATAAATGTTTAATGTTAAGACTGAAAATGTCTTAGGATTAAGGAGCTCTTTGCAGTTAATGTGAGCATTTGGCACAGGACTGTAAATTGCATCTGACTTGGAACAGACAGAGCATCCTCTACTGTAAAGGTTCAGCTTTTCCTGTGTTATCATTTTCCCACTGGGAAAGGGTTTCAGTGGTGTGGTATACCAATCCAGCTGCTATCCTGACTCTCCAAGTTCCTTTTTTCTCCTTGTGCATTTTGAAGGGTCTGTCCCATCCCTTTTTTTAAATCATGCTGCTTATTTGCCAAAAAAATCATCTGTTTGCCCTTCAGCACCCAGCCTATGTCTTGTTTCCGGCAGCCACAAAGCCAGCTATGCTCCTTAAAAGGCAGACTGGTTTTTAATAACCAACTAGCCAAGAGAGGCTGGTAGTGAGTGACAGCTTGTGTGTGCTCATGTACCTGCTTGCAACCATAAACAAGGCCCTGCAATCCCTGCCTTATGCTAGAAGATAAATGGGTTTGAAACCACAGAGCTGCAGACACAAGGTTTGGGCTGTGATAGGGACTGGGCTGAAAGAGCAGTGCCTTTCCTGGAGAACACCACTTTGTTTATGACTGACTCTTTCTGCTTTCAGAGATGTGGGAGAAGAAATGATAGTATGTACTCTGTAGGACTGTGTATGGATATGTGTGTACACTCAGAGATAGGTACATTTATAAACAAATCACAGAACACATTGCTATGCTTGAAAACGCTCCAGTGTGTCTATGGACATCTTGTTCTCTCCTTCTGTCCTTGAGGTGTCAGGTTTCCTTGTTTACAGTCTGCCTCATTCAGGATCTGGAATTCCTAAAGAGCAGTAAAACCCTATCATGTGACTGAAGACTGATTTCCAGGAAAAGCGGAAGAGGTTCTAGGAAAGGTCAGTCCTCGTGGTTTCGCTTGTTCCCCTCAAGAATGCAGAACAAAGGAGATAAAGCAATGTGAAGTCACTGATCCCTTGTCTCTCTGTAGAGCCTGGAATGAGATTTAAAGGAAAATCCAAAGCTTGATGCAGGGTTCCTCACACTCCATGTACTTTCCCCCCTCTTTAATGGATTATTGACCTGGGACATTTCTTACAGAAGTGGGATTCCTGCCTCCTGGTATGTCAGTCCTTTCAGTGGCTTCCTTATCTTCTGAAGGGTTATTTTTGCATGTGCTGTCACAAGTGGTTATAACCCTGCTTGTGACATCATTAACAAGATCATGGGACAGATCCAGGCAATAGTAAGTGTAGGCAGGACTACGTTAATGGAGTAGCAGAAAATAAATAGAAAGGAAAATGCAAACAAAACCAACCAGGTCATATATGCTGAAAGCATCAATGAGAGCATTTCTAAAGCTCATCAACAAGACTAGTGAACACTGATTATATGAGGTTATCTGCATGAGTAGCATCTGGGTCTCTGACCCTGGGCTGTAGCTTTCAAAGACCCTGCACTACAGGAAGTCTGTAGTGCCTCTTCTGGCTGTGCCCCACAGTCCCAGGAGACTAGAATCTTTCTGTTTGTGATGGGAACATGTCTGCCTTATTATACTGTGTTGGAGTTTGTCCTGAATGAAGTCTTGGGCCATGCAGTCTGTTGGCTAACCAGAAGGCTTATGTGCTGCCAGGCTGAATCAACAAATCTGAATTATTTATTTTTTTTTCCTGAGATCTCATCAGATCTGCTATCAGCTTGGATCCAGCCTGGTGGGTCAATGAAAGTTATGACACTGTACAGATTTGTTTTTCAGTGGCATTGATAAACCAGTGTTGCAAGATACTCAACTCAGACTCAGAGTCTGGCTAACTGTAGATTGTGAAATTTCCAAAGGAGACAAGGGGGAAAACCACTTGAAAAAAAAAACCACTCTCCCCTGTGTTGCAACTGTAAGTGCAATCAGTTGCAAACAATAATTCTCTCATTGGACAGTCAGATTCATTTGAGTTGTGTCCACAGAAAATTATTTCTATGTATATCAGCTGGATGTCTGACCTGAGAGTTAAACCAAAAAATGTGCTTGCAGAAAAGTTGCGAATGCAAAATTCTGGCATGGCAGTCAAAATTCTGCCCTTGACTAACACAGCTTGTCTCAAAATTGTGATCGTGTTGAGCAACTGTACAGGGGAAGGGAAGATCTTGACCGTTTGAAGAACCTCTGTAAGCTAAAACACCATCCATGAGAACCACCAAGAAATGGAAATACTTGGGTAAAGAGAAACACTATAATGAAAATATTTACTGTGAAACACCTCCCAGGGTTGCACTGGTGCTTCAAAGTATTCTTCCTCATTTTCTTGAGCAGCTATGGTTTGAGTTGATCTGTGCCATAGATAAATGAAAGGACTCCATTCTCCTTGATCAGCATTTCAGTTGCTTGCTTTGACTCAACGGGTGGGATGAAACATGAAGGTACAGTGTCTAATTGGATCTGATTCCCACAGTGAAGCATCTCTGGTATTAGTGGGCACTTCAACACGTGAACATGACACAAAGTCAGAAAGATTTTAAGAATATTCAAAGATGTTAATTGGATTATTGGCTGTGAAGGTGATGTGAAGGCAGGGGACACAAAGGCAGTCCCTACCTCAATAAGCCTGACCAGAGCTCAGGAGGACTTTCTCTAAACACTCACTTAAAATTCAGAGGAGGAGGCTAAAAGGGGAAGAAACAACACAATTTGCACCTGGGAGTTAAAGAAACAGCAGAAAATCTCTAGGAAATTCTGCTCCACTTCTTTCAAGATTGGATTCACAATGTGATTTCAAGCTCCTAGAAATCCCTGATTGTATAGGCCAGAAAAAAATTATTCTAATCCAATCCATCTAATCTAATTTCATTTCTCACTACTGTGAAATGTCCATAAAAGCCTTTAAGATGTTTTTAGTTCCTTTAAATACTGACGCATCTGCAGGATCATGTCATACATACCATTGCTTTATGGACACTGTTTCTTAGTGGAATTATCATTTAACTGAACTGAAATAAATTGCAAGAGGAAATGCTTATTAATGACAGCTACACCCAAGTGAAGCCTCGTGAAGATTTTTTTATTAGGATCATCATAACAACAACAGGAGTATGCCATGCAATGATGATCTAATGATCACCACTTTACTCACCATGGAATTGCCACTGTGGGTTGACCTTTCTTTCAGCAACGGTGAAATGCAGCACAGAACAGGCTCCTGATTCAGCTTACCCACATCTCAGTGGGCCTGTCTTCAGGGATCTTTCACTTGAGTGCAAGGAGAAGCTACGATGATCCCTCATCTGAATCTGAAAGACCAAGTATAAGAGCAGGCCAGAGCCCTTCACACCTTTTAATGCAATAAGTAATGTTGCATATGAAGTGTATCAACCACTGAGAGCAGTGCTTAACACCTCAGGTAATTCTCCATTTTTCCTTGACTGGTACCTTGATTTTCAGATTTCTGGTTTTTTTAACGGTGTTACATTGGACTCTAAATATCAAGACTGGTGGCAAGAGAAAGTGGCAGTGATTTCTGACTCAGTGTTTTCATCAATAAAAAGCAATCCTAAATTGACTGACACTGCATCAGCTAGGGCAGGAGTCTGATCCCTTTATACTTCAGATATACTGCTTTGAACCATAAAATCAAATGAGGTCATGTGCCAGATAGCCATGTGCATGAGTAAAAGCATCACAATCTGACACGAGTCTTTGGTGAAGCGTGTGGAAGTCCTCCAAAGGGAGGTGCAATAGAAGGGTGAAGTGTTAATAGTTCCTTTGACTTTTTTATGACTCCTGCTTTGCAAAGAGTGGTCATGTGCTGTTGTTTTGAACTTCACTCATGTTTGTTCTATTTCCTAGATCTGCCTTTGTGATGGCCACTCCCAGAGCAATCAACCCTGAGGAAATTCGTGTCCGAACTGATGAAGCTCGGTTTTATTCTCAGCTCCTCACTGGAAATTTGAAAGTTTTTGTTCTACCTTCATTTTTTCTATAGTGTTCCTAATTAAAGATCTGTGGATTAATTCTGTCTGCTTTGGTGTCAGCTCTTCCCTGTCATCAGCACATATTCTGTTGCTTCTAGGATCCTAAAACCACAGGTGAAATGTGCCAGATAGATTTTCTGTTGCTCCATGTACTCAGCTCTTGTATTTAAATTCTGAGCTAGATGTGATTTCAGTGAACCAAGAAGCTGTGATGATACCATAGATGTGGACCATAGCAAAAATATATTTTAACCAGCGAGAGCCGAATCTGCAGCACCTGCTGCTGGTTAAGACCACGGACTAATTCCTGACACTGGGTTTGCTTTAGTAAGTAGGTACAGTACTAAGTCAGTGTTGAGCTACTGCTGATGGCTTGTGTCCACAGAGGGTGAGTACCTCTGTATTACATCTTCCCACATTTTCCATTTTGTGTGCAAAACTGTCTTGGGACATTCCTCTGCTTGTTGACGGATGCCCAAAGGATACTGATGTGTTAAGCCTGGTTTCTCTTTTCTCCTTCTTAATTAATGGTCATAGAATGATATTTTAGTTCTGGAAAGAGAATCTTTTAAACTTCACACATCAACTGTAGACTCTACCCTGCACAGAGTAAACAGTGTCAGGCAGACAGGAGGAGGTCTAGGGTTATGGAAATGGACAGTCAACACCATGGACCTCAGGAAAGCTCTGTGTTCATACAGAGACAGAGCTGACGTGCCTCCACACCAAGGCACAGAAGGCTGGCAGGGGCAGGAGCAGCACGTTTGCATCCATGAAGACTCCACATTCTGAAAACCTTCCCGAAACAATACAGAGGGAAAAAATAAAGTGTTTCAAAATTTGAGCCTGAAGGAAAAGCAAATTGATGTCTAACAAAAGACTTCTTTTCTTTTCCCATAGAGAGGTATCTGCCACTTACTCGAGCTGGCAAGGCAGCGTCTCAAAAGGCAATTTAACCAAGTTGCATAAGGCCTTGGCCGGGTGGCTGTAGAAATATAGGGCCTCTTATCTGAATGCTGGCCACAGCTGTTGCAGATCTTGAAGGAATTATTTCTGTGCCTGTCAAACATCTGCTTTGTAAGCAAACAAAGAGGCTAAAACACTAGTGGTGCTCATGACATGCTGCAGCTCATGAGACAGAGCCAGGAGGCAGTAAATGGGAACTTTTTTCCCCTGGCATCAGAATCCTGATGTCTCATGAGTGTCTTCAATGGATGGATAGGCCCTAATCCCTCTGGGTTATATAGACCTGTGCTTTGTCATAGAAAAAGAGCCAGTGTGGTCCAAGCCCTGATCTCAGTGTCTTTGTAAGTTATAAATCATCTGCAACTGTCCTGAATATTCTGGCGTGTAGTCTACAGAACTACATTTACTTTCTCTCTCATCACACAGGAATTATTCCATACAAATGCCGGTAAACCCAAAATGGCTGATGTTAAAAATCAGAATGTGCATTGGAGCCCTTTGACGTTAAGCATCTTTTTCCTTTTGTCTTTTCCCTCTCTTAGTCATCCCTATATTTTTCTTCTACAATAGTCATGGTGTTAACCAAAGCAGCCGCCTTTCTATGTCTCTGGTAGTCTCCCCATTATCAACACTCCCACACTACACAATAAATATCTTCTGGGAGCCTGGCCACAGGGAGTGTGGAGTGCCTGTATACTGGGTAACAAGAATACTTTGTGTTCTCTTGTGTGTGTTTTTATGCTACCACCAGCCCCCTGAAAACCCTCAGTAACTGCCCATTGCTGTACTTCTGTGCATGTGGGTTTGCAACATGAACTTTGCTCTCCCAAAATGTAGATGCTGTGGGAGAATCCAGTCCAAACATGAGGACTGACCACCATATGAGGATACTGATTTTTGTGTTTTGTCCATTCACAACTTTCCTTCCTTGTGCTTTATCAAAAACCACTAGCACTGAAGAGGAGGATGGTGACAGTATGGATGGGTGAACAATCAGATGAATTAACGTAAAAGGCAGACCTGAGGTCTCTCTCATCTGTTTTTCCCTTGGCAGAGACCTCTAGGTGTTCCTGCAGTGTGTTCCTCAGCCGTTTAATCACGTCTTTTTGAAATTATCTTAGTTCAATGTGACACAGCTTCACATTTTCTTTATGTGTATAATCAAATGCAAACAACTAAGATTGCCTAAGTGAGCTCTGTGCCAACAGGTGACTACAGTTCAAAGGACCTTTTACGCAGTTAACAGGTTGGACAGCATTTCCTCCACACCCTTCGAACAAAGTTATGGTGTAACATCTAACAGAATTTTCCTGTCAAAATCTGCAGTGCTAGGGTAAGCTCACAGGCCAACTGCCTGAGGCCCCAGGTCAGGAAGGACACTTCTAGGCTGAGTAGAAAATCAATTCATGACATTCAGTTTTCAACTGAAGAAGTGGGTATGCATCCATTTCAGGCTCCATGCAATACCACAAGGCTATTGCCAGTTCTCTGTGTGTCAGCTGCAAAGTAACAAAGCAGTATCACCTTGCAACAAAGACAATCTTATCAAGGACTTACAACTAATTTCCATTCCTGCCATGTTGCTGCAGTTTTTTTCTCAATGACACCAGGAAGAGGAGGTGTTAATATAAAGGAAGATTGTGTTTCTAGTCACTGCTTAACACTATAGGCAGAGAGAGTGGGTTTTGTTCTAAGCTTTGCCATAAATCTGGGTTGATTAACATACCTTTACCTCATGTCTTTAAATCTGCAAAGCAGTGTGAGCAGTTACACTTAGCTGAGAATTTAAAATCATTGCTACTTTTAAAGTGCTTTTTCTGGAAGACAGTGCAGGTGGTTTGGCTATACTTGCCATAGGAGAGATCACCCCCAAGTGTCTGCTCAGATAATGTATTTTGGAGATTTGCGTAGTTAAGTTTGTGCTCATCATTCATGTGGGTAGCTGGATTTAGTTTAGCTAGGACTGGAGGTGGTATTTGGCTAGACAAGTGTCTTGTTGTGTGAATGGAATCTGAATGTTCAAAGAAAGGAGGGCAGCAGGGAACTGACTCAGCCAAGACTCGCTGTGAGATATGGGGCTCTTCAACTCCTGGGTTCAGATCCAATAAAGTTAATAGAAATCAGGTGGTTTTCTTGCCATCTGGCAGCCAGCTGGGAGCTTGTGTGCATTGTATAGGTGAATTTTACCATCAGGTTATGGGGCAAGTGACTTCATCAGCTCAAAGGACAAGCTGCGAACAGTGAAGAAAACTGAATATGAAGTGTATCAGCCTAGAACAGTGGTGTGGTACTTTTAAATAAGAGTGATGTGTGGGAGGAATGAACTAAGTCTTAGTCTGACAGAGAAGGACAGACTTCACAGCTCATAAATACCGAGGCTTCTTCCTGGGAAATCAAGTAGGTCAGAGTCTTCTATCAGCATTGTGGTCCTTTTCATGAAGTTGGATGATGGTTCTAATGCATCAGGAAAATTCACAGCTCCAACCACACTTTTTATTTTGTTTGTTTTAGAAGGCAAAACCGTGTTGAAAAAAACGTTTCTTTTGTCTTCATACTCACTGTAAAGGTTGGTGTGAACACAAGGGAGAGATAAAGGGATAGTTTGCTGGGATGGCCAGAGCAAGATGTAAAATCATACAGTGACTCATGGATGTACAGTGATATTATAAAACCTGCACTAACTGTGCGCTCTGGCCATGTCTCACCTCATGGTTTTCAATGCAATATTATGCCTCAGCTGGTGGCCATTTCACAGTAGGGCACGGCTTCATGTGTACTACAAGAACACAAGCCTTGTGATTCCCGAAATATTCTGCTAAGTTGAAAATAGATCCCAAGACACTTTGCAGTCCACCAGGAGGAGAAAGGGGTTTCCATATTTCTGCCCAGCCCAGTCTCAGCCCTCGTCAAAGCTCTCATTTCTCGGGAGGTGCTTGTGAAAAGTAACGAGAGACTGATGTGCTTCTCTCATAAGAGATTTAATTAACAGCCCTGGGCAGGACACTGGGACGAAGGTGGCTATTTTTTAACAATTTCTCATTTTGTTTCTTCCCTCTACACAGCTGAGGGCTCCCTGAGGGATGGCAGCTGCAGCTGTCAGGGGCTGTGATTGTCTGAAAGTGCCCATGTGCCCAGGGACATCAGTTTTGCTGATGGGGTTTGGGGTTGGGCAGGAGGTTTGTGGGCCCTGTGGTGGGTGGGCTCAGTTTGCAGGGGTGTATGTTAAAAGCAGCTGTGTTAAATTGTATTTACTGTAGGTGTAAGTGGTCTGGCTGCTCTGGAGGTGGGAAAGGTGCTGGAGGAGAGCCCTGCCTAGATGGAGCTGGTGGGGAAGGTCCAGGGCAGCAGGTAAGGCTCTGTGCACATTCTGGATTAATTTATTTCATAGTGTTGGCTGCTCGTGCAGACACTGGTCACAACAGGTGTGTGGGAGCAGATGCTTGTTTCACCCTCTGGGTGTATTTTGGCCAGCTGTTTGTGGAGCTCCTGGCATCTATTTCTGTGATGTTTGGTTGTTTTATCCATCTTAGTTTCCTGTTTGTCTTGGTTTACCTGGAAACTTGTAGCACCTCTTTTTGTTGTGACAACAATTCATTTGACATAAGATAACGTTTATGTTGTTGTCTGGTTGGAACTGAAGTGCCAAAGAGGTCTTCTGGCATAACTGATGTCAAGAGGAAGGCTTAGCTACCATGTAAATGTGCTTCCTAATGCCTCAGTGCAGTACTGGGAGAGCTTTTCTTTCTCTACGTAGTTTTATGTGTCTCTTCAAGATTCACAGTGGTTATAGAAGCAGAATTTGGCTGATGCAGCTGGCTTGCTTCTTCCACATGAAATTTCGCAACAGGGAGAGAATTTCTGGCCATTTTCAATTGGAACTGGATGCGCTGAGCCAAGGCTGGAGCTTCTGGAGTTGTAAATAAATAATAAAAAAACCAAACAAACCAAAACCCAAAAAACTTTGAAACCCAAAAAAGTCAGAGATTTTGCATGAGACCAAGCAGTGAATCATGGGCAGTGTTATCCACATTCTGTCAGCGTTAACAAATAAGAATTGAACTCGTGATTGTGTAACTGAGGAAACTGAGGCAGGGAGTGACCAAGAAATCGTTGAAAGAGCTTAGGGTGTCATCTAAGGATTCTGGGTGTGACTTTTGGTTAGGACTGATGATTGTGGGTGTCTCAGTGCAAGACCTTTAACAGACCCTGGTGTGTGTGTGTGTGGGAGTGTTTGTTGTTTGTTTGTTTGTTTGTTTTTGTGTAATTCCTGTTTTCTCCCTCATACTGTTTGGTCTCTTCACTCTAGATTTTCACTCCTATCTATGAGATATATAGTGCCTTTTCAGTGCGCAGTTCCGGATGCTGTAGAAGTGAATTGTCTGAATGATATGTGTTTTGTAAAAATTCTTGCCTTGCATCTACCTTTTTCCTTGAGTAAGAAAGACTGCCTGTGCGAAATAGTTCCACCTACACATACCCTGAAGCCAGAGCCTGATTCAGAGAAACCTACTTAGCTTTTGTCTGCTGTAGTACACAGGTGAGAGTGGGCTGCTGAGGACGAGACTTACCATTTCTAAAATACATTTAAGGCTTATGCAAGGAGCGGCAGATGTAGCTACAAACCTGCCAGAATGTATCTTTCTGTGAGTGAGTGGTGTGTGTTGTTGAAACTGGGTCTCACTGTAAGGAAATAGCAGATGGGACTGTGAGAGAGACAAAAAGAAGTAAACCTTAGTGTGTTTGGCATGTTAATGTGGGCTCTGAGAGCTTTAGAGGGACTATCCCAGAGGCGTGTATTGCTTAGCATTTTTGGCTTGCCACAGGTAATAAAAGTCTGCACTCGTGAAGAACTGAATGTACAAGTTTATTAAACACCAGTAGACTGTTGTCTTTCTCGAGGAAAATTTCTTGTCTTCTTTCATCACACTTTATAGAGCATGTTGAGACACAATTGAGAACAGTCTGCTGTTCTTGTTCGGAAGCAGGGAGTGTTCCTGTGAATAGGAAAGCTCCATTTGAATTAATCACGGGAGATTAGGCATCTAGTGGCCTCTGCAGCTCTTTAGATCTGAGGTCCACAGCAACAGCTGATGCAAAAGTAGTGTGTGTGAGTGACAGTGAGTAACAACTATCATGCAAGAGCACGACTACAGCCCTGTCTATAGGCGTGTACGTGAGTTTTCTGTTTTCATGGCCTTGCAATTTCATGCTTTGATCAGGTTATGTCTTGCAGCTGTCTGCACCATCACTTATTCTTGTCCTCAAACCCAGGGTTAGTTCACATTTTCTGAGCTTTTTAGGGCGTTGCAATAAACTAAAGAGTTGTCAGGAATGTGTGTGCAAATAATAACAGTAAAATCATCACCCCACAGGGAAGATTGAAATTTACAGGGTTTTTTGGGAGGTGGATGCTTGGTTTTGTGAGCAAAAAAATTAACCAGACCGTGGTGGGGATATGATAAATGAAATCTGAGTTTGCTCTGTGTGTGTTTGTTTTTTGTCTAGGTGATTTACATGATGGGAGAGGAAACACACAGAAGCACCCCTTTTTAGAAGCATCCCAAAGCCTGTTTCAGATCTAGGCCTGTTTACTGATCTTTTCAGTCCTTCCTCTGGGGAGCTTCCTGAAAGAACTTACTTTATGCTGGCCATTTCTCTTTATACTGCTCCACGTACATATCGTGAGGGAGAAAGATCTTGTCATCACATGTTTAAATATCTATTTTGAAGTGAAGTAAAAAGCATGAGATGTCTTTTTGTTCAGCATTTGTGCAGCTCCTGCTCAGTAGGATTGCTTATGATTAAGGTCCTTTATCTCTATATCAATACAGAAAGTGAGCAAAATAAGCTGCTACCTGGGGCAGGCCAAATTCCCAAATCTGACCAATGCAAAAAAACCAAAGCTTTTCAAATGCCAGATAGACCATCTGTCAACATGCTACGCCAAGTTTCTGGACGACCAGCAATGCAACTCAGATTGTGAAACCACCTAAAATGTTGCATAGATCATTGTTTGTGATAGAAAACTTTTAAGTTGTGATTGAAGCCACAAAAAATCCTCCTATGTAAGTCATGGTGTCTGAGAAGGGAGCAATGAGACAACAGCAGTTCAACTGACTCCCCAAACCAGCCTACTGATGAAACTGGACATATTGCAGGGCCAGGCACTTGAGGTGAGGCAGCTGCATTTCAAAAGCCTGTGTAGGGTAATATGTTCCAGTCAACTGTTCTATTCATGTTCTTGGAGGGTAACTCACACAAAAGTATTTTTACTGAGACTGGCTTTAACATGGTGACTACCTGTTGTAATGATTCATATGAGGGAAGGCATAGATCCTTGATCCCCTGAGTACTTGTTTGCATCCTGATGGATTTCAAGAATGAATAGACTATGAGGTGCTAGAAAACTTAGCCCAGGCTGAGTGGGTGGAGGAAAAGGGTTATTGCTAAATGAGTGTTGTGCTATTAATTGCCGAGCAGATGCCTCCCAGATTGTAAAAACAGTCTTTTTGCAAGGCTGCCTCTGTGAGCTAAGACGCAGCTGAATAAGTTCCAGCTTGACAACAGTGAGAAGGTGGCCACAGCACTTGCTTAAAATTACTGCTCCAGTACTTGAGCTAAGATTAGGAATGCTCTAGACTTGTGTTCGCCATCTCCAAGTTTCCCTAGTTCCCATTAGTGAGATTACGGGCTTAAACCCTTTAGCATTTTTTTTTTTTACTGTAATAAGTATTATTTTATACCAAAGCTTGTTTAAGTGGCCCAGGTGGATACAGGTAGAAATGCAAAACTCTTCAGTCTGCAGCTTTTTCCCTGAATTAAAGAACTAAATTAAACTGGTGTTTCAGATCCATCCAGTGTGGCTTTGCCCTTTACCAGCAGGGGTTTTTTTGTCTTCAGTTTCTATTACAACTGTGTGACCTTAATTTGCTGACTTCTGTCTTGTGGATGGAGATACTTCTCAGCCTACACTCGTTAGAGGCCATGGTCTTGGGCCCTGATTCTGCAGATGAGTGTCCTTACCCTAGTTTCCATGAGTGTACTACAAAACCTGCTGATTTCTGTACTAAAATTAAGTACAGGCCTGTGTGTTTATGTAATTGGGTCCTGAGAGAATGAAAGTAGAATGTCCCAGAGACTGTACTTTTCACCTGTAGCCCTCTGATGTGTATGTGCTTTAAATTTGTTCTTGAAATGCATCCACTTTGCTGTGTCTGTGTGGGAGTCCTTTTTCAAGGAAGAAAGGAAGGAGAACAGAAATATTTTAGGTTGTGATAGTTGTGTTTGACAGGGGATGGGATCAATTTCTGATTTGACAAGGTAATCATCTGTCTTACAAGGTCTTGCTCAAGCATCTCTTAGTGTGCAGTGGATTTATGAGCGCAGATCTTCAATGTCAGCCAAAAAGTGAGTCTTTTAAGGTCACCTTGGATGGCTAGTGAAGGGGCCTCCCTGTTATGCTTAGATCTGCTTTTAAATATTTCTTCCCCCAAATTTGAGGTCTTATATTCAGTTCAGATTGAGCTATAGCAGCTCATAGAAGAGAGACACTATGATTTGCTGCACCAGAAGCATTCACTGCTTCTCCTTGAAGTCTGTCAGGAAGTGGCACTCCCACGTTAGGACTGAGAGTATGGAAACAAATACCAAGAAGGGAGTAAGCTTTCAGTTACTTTCATGTTAAATTGGCTACTGTGAGGTTTTTAACATAGAGTTGTTATGGCAGAAACCTGTGACCTAGAGATAGGAGACACTGAATTAGGATCACATGTTGTGTCACTGCTGCTCAGGGTCACCTGGCTGGCCAAGAACATGTGCTGAGCTCTTCTCCCTGTCTCCTGCAGTTGTGGGCATTTGTGCTTGTGTGCACTCACGCTGCAGAAGCCTTCTCACTGCAAAGCATCTGACATCATGTGTTCAGAATAATCCAAAGCTAAAATGGGAGCATTCACTTTCCCTTTCCCTCCAGCCGGAGCCCAGAACAGGCAGCAGAGTTTGTCTTAGACTTACAAGTAAGTTGTGCAAGATCTTGGCACTGAAAGCATGTGGCACATGCTGCCAAAGCTGGGGAGCTGTTGACGGAAGGGATCGGGGGACCCTATGCAGCACTGTGAAAGATGCCAATGTAGAAGACCAGCCTGTGGTGCTGAAGTACTCTGCCCAGTAACTCCTGGGGCGATGGAAGGGTCTACTTATAGGAGTGTTGACCTTTGGATCTGCATTCCTTATAGTGTGTTATGTCCAGTCACAAGTCTTCAAATTATGCAGAGGAGTAATTTTCCCAAAATGCATGGTTCTGTTTTCCAGTGACGCATAAAGTCAAGGTAAATGGGGACGACAGTGAGACAGATGGCTGGTGGTGGACCGCTTACTGCAGGCCTGAGAATGGCAGCTTCTGGGTGGAGAGGAGCACTGATCAAGTACTCAATAAATCTTGCTGGAGGCATGAGCTGCTTGTGCTCATGTTCCTGTGAGCTGCTGTGGGAACTCCACTGTGGTTATGAATGTGTGTTGTCTCTGAAGACGCCTGTACAAGAGTGATCATTCTTCATATTAACACCTTCCCTTTCAGGCAAACAAAGCAATTTGTGCTCAGACAAGTATTTGCAATTCTCCCATTTTGTAATTAATTTTCCAAACTGTATTGCCATTCAGCTGTGGAGAAGAAATAATGCCATCCACCCACAAAGAAAGGGCAGCAAACAGGCCTTGATCTCTTCAGGCTAAAAACTGTTTGTTCAAAAGTTTTGGCAGCTGCTTTCAACTAACAAAGATCTTCACAAAAGCATGGACTGGGTGATGATTGGTGTGAGGTGTTTGGTTGGATTTTTTCAGGCTATTACCCTTGTACCCCTTAACCTGCCTCCATGCTGTACCCTGCTCTTTTTGAGCACGTCTCTGAAAGGCAGAGCTATTGCACATGTGCTTAGTGGGACAAGGAAAGAGAATGTTTTCTTTTAAGGCAAAGAGAGAGCCAGTAGGAGTTGCCCTTGATCTGTTCCCCTTATACCACTGGAGATGAAATTTTCTCATTCCTCCTGGATGTGGCACTGGATGAAGCACTCATCAGACATCTGTATTAGTTTACTTGGGCTATATATAGCACAAGACAGCAACACCAGCGTGATAAGATAGTTCAAGAAAGCTGATCAGAGCTCAGTAAGGGGATAGCACAGACTGTCACCTATGTGCTGCCATTGCAGTCAGTACATCTCTTGTGAATTCCTTTGTACAGATCTGCAGCTGAAGTACCTCCCAGCAGGGTCTTGCCTTCCAGTGCACCAGTTCTTTCTTGACGCCTCATGCATATAGTCAAATATGTTGTCCCTTGCTGTTTTATTCCCCTCCTAAACAAAAGGAACAAATTTTCTGCTAATTGTAGCAAAGTCCAGGAATATCTTTCAAAAACCTCTCTCTCCTTGGCTTTTATTTATGGAATTTCTAGTTTGTCCACAGGGAACTGTTAAGTGAGTTGGAGCTGATTCATTAGGTGCAACCCTTTATTTTGCTACTCACTACTGAAGTCTTTGCATTGCTTGGAAGTGTAAGTCTGTTTTGAATTATGGAAGATTTTGAGCTGGGTTTAGTATAGGAGCAAAATTCAAATAGAGATGGGAGAGGAATATATTGGGGGGTTTTTGTTTTATTTTTGTTTGGTTGATTTTTTTGGGTTTTGTTTTTTCGTTTGGTTTGGGTTTTGTTTGTTTTTTTTGTTTGTTTATGTGGTTTTTTTGGAGTTTTTTTGTACTTCAGAAACAATATGGCCACATACAACTTGAAGGTCATTTAGCATGGGTTTGCAAGAACTGTACTGTCTTTGATAAGAGCCAGGATTTCTGCAGGAAGTTTAATAGACTATAGATGTTCATCTCTGCTGAGAGCTGTTGTAGGAATGTGGGTTTGGTTGGCAAAGCTAGTCCAAGCTCTCATAGCTCTCTCTTGCTGGGTTGTGCCAACATGATGGTTTGTAGGGCCTCAGTGTAAATCTGTGCATTGAAATGAAGCAGGCTAAGAAAGCACAACTGGCGGGGGGGGGAAAGCAGGCATCAGTCATGAAGAACAAGACTGTCCTCAGCAGCAAAGGAAGTTTATGGAAGTGTTTGCTGAGCTTAGTGGCACCTGAAGCAGTAGTACTTCACCTCATTCTGAAAATTTAGGGTGCTTTGTTCCATACAAAGATGTAATAAAACAAATTCTTTTAGTCAAGTCTAGCAAATTGATGAAAACACTTCAGTGTTTGGCAGTACCAATGACTCCAGCCTTCTGTTTGAAGACTTGCATTATTTTATCTCATAGCAGTTTATTCTGTGTTGTATCCTGCTGCAATGGACAGATTGTTGGCCAAAGAGTTATGAGACTTGAAGCTGGAACTGGATTCAGCGCAGACTGATTCTTTCTTACAGGTGATAGATACCAGCTGACAGTCTCTTCTGGAAGGACTCATGGTCTCTCCCAAGGAAGATGTGCATATGATACCTACTTCCTGCTTAGCACAACTGGAAATCCAGGGATTTCTGCTAGTTTCGCTTTGATAAAGACCTTTCTGCTCCACTAAAAAAGAAGAGTAGGTAGGTGGCAAGAGCACTGAGTTCTTTACTGTTTCAGTCTCCTTGATGCATCTCAGTCAAAGATGAGAAATAGCTGTTCCATGGCAAGGTGAGGGACAGGATTCCTCCTGGTGCTGGAACTCTGCTCAGAGCAAAGGATTTCACTTGGAGTTGTGGCAAGCAGACAAGCTTATGCAGAACTTGAGGATGCAGCAGAAAGTATAGATCTCTTTCAGGGAGTCTGCTTTCATAGTGAATTCTTCTGGGCTCTTGCTTATGCTGTTGCAGTCACTGGCTTTGGGTAAAGAACATGTTTCAGACTAATATCCACAAAATAGCCACCACTATAGTAAAGCTTTGGTGTGTTTGAAGCACTGGAATGCTGATTTATTTCTTCCACCTTAGTACAAGGAATCAGCCAAGGGGGGAATGAGATATGAGATACTTTTGAATACTGAAAAAACACAGCTCAGTTTAGAAGAATTGCCTCCTTGAAGGCCAGAAAGCTTTAATACCAGAACTGGATTCTTTATCTGGGGAGAGTTACATTCTGAGTAAAACTTAGCGTACACAGTTACGAGCCCAAATCTTTGCTGGTAGAAATTAGCATGAGTCCACTCACTGATGGTGACCCAATTCAGGCTTGCACACATTTTCCCTCTGCTCCTTTTACACATTGCTTTACCTCAGTTTTATCAGATCTGTGACTGCCCAGTGACACAGAAGTCAAATGATAGAAGGATGGTTATTTAAATGCTGGAAATCAGAAGCTTCTCTGACTGTTTCAAAATCAGAATAACTTATTTTGTAGCATCTGTCATTATGCAATGCATCCTTTGCAGCCTTATAAACCTTTAAGGGTTTGTAAATTACTGTACAGAACACAGTAATTTATTACCTGCACCAGAAATTACATAGCAAACTACTGCTGGAATTGGAGTGGAGTTCTCTGTACTGTGTGTTCTATGGAGTACTGTGTACTATATAATAAATTACTTAACTCTCCTGTTTAGCAACACCTGATTGAGCAAGAAGATGCAAAGCAGCTCATGATGAGATCACTTTATGTGTGGTTTAGAAACCTCAAAATCTGTAAGACAAAGTATGTATCTTATATTTAGAGTGACCTGAGTCATTCTAAGGCTGACTACCCACATACCAGAGCTTTAGTCATATTATAGAGGTTACTGAATCAGGACTTGTCTGTGGATACCTTTGCCTGTGTGAGAAATTGCACTGAAGTTAATAACACTTGTTAATAAAGTAGAACTTCTGGGAATTGGGTCAGATCAGGCCTTGTAGAATGTTTTGTATCATAACACATTGTTCCATTAAACATGAACTTGTACTGATACCTTTCAGTGCTGTAATAGCTGTAATTAGTGGCAGCTCTTGTGTCGTATAAACATTTGTCTTTCCCATGCAGATTTCCTGGTTAATTCTCCTGTTGACTCTTCCCAATATGTCTCATAGGAGAGGTATTCTGCCAATTCTGAGCCAGGCAGATGTGTGAAAACATGCTAGAGAAGCACCTTTATGTTAACACAGTAGGAAAGTGTCTCTGCATGTGACACAACCGTCAAAACTTTAAATCATTAGGCTTAATAAACTGAGATGTTTGTAAGCAATCAAAATGTGGTAAAGCCTGAGAGGAGAAAGCATAGTACAGATGGGGTTAGAAGCAATTAAAATGTTTGTTCATGTGCATAAAACTCCACTCTTAAGTTTTTAATGTTGCAATTGCCAGTAGCAGAATGAAGGTGCATAACTAGTCCTGTCCTGCTCAGGTGTGCACACCTTGGATGAGGTACCAACCACCCGGACGTTCCACCGACTTCAGCGTGTCCTGGCTCGGTACCCTCCATTCCTCATTCTGTTTGGTGAAGGCTCAGCCCTCAAAAGGAGGTGACAAAATGCCTCTTCAGTACAAAGAAGTTTGGAGTCCTTCTCAAACGCTGAAGAAATGTTTGTGTTAGTGGGTGAAGCAGGAAAGTTTGTTGTTTTGACGTGTTGTTGGTTAACTTGGGACAGCGGTTACACAACTGTAAGCCTGCTGGATTTCTGCTGAAATGTGTGGTTGGATCTTAGTTTGCCTCATGTGTCTCTGCATGTTCCAGCCTCCCTTGCTCTTGGGTTCAGTCTGCTGCAGGTGTATTCCAAAAGCCTGAGGCCATGTTCTGCTTCCATATATAAGTTCTGTAGCTGAGGTAGCTCAGCTGATTATCAAAGTGGCCGAGACCAAAGCTGTTGAGCACAGTGTAGTGAGCAAAGGTGTTAGAGAAGTAACCAGCCTCTCTGAGAGGGCCAGGTGTCATTGTGACCTTGCTCGATAACTGTTTAATGTAAGTGGCTTTTGTCAGGCAAATGAATTCAAACCCTGGTATATAACCAACAGCTGAGAAATCACACCCAGTGTTTGCTTAGCCTGTTGGTGTTGGGGGTCTGCCTCAAACAGAGTTGTCTCATTCCTCTGAAATGAATACTGTTAAGGTCAAATTGTTTAGCTCCTGTTTCTGCCCCATAATTTTGATCTGTTTGCAGTTGCCATGAGGTTTGCTTCAGTGCTCCTTTGAATTTCTTGATAACCAGACTGAGACGTTTGCATTACAGACAGAAGAGGCAGGGGAAACTATGAGGACTATAGAAATTGATATGAGAGCATATTAAGCGAGGAAGAGGGTGATTTTTCTGTGGCATATGCAACTTCCTGAGGTTACTCTTCCTAGGGCAGTACAAGGGAGTGGGGGAGAAGTGCTGAACTGGGTCATAAGGGTTATGAACCTACATTATGGAGACTTAATTCACCATAGTGCATTAATTCACTTAGGTTCTTACAGCGTAAAGAGCCTTTGTAGCCACTGAGAAGTAGGGCTTACCCTACTGAACTACCATGTGCAAAGTACTTCAGAGACACAAAATCCTCTATAATTGTTTGTGGTAATGACTTGTGTACTGTGACATTTGCTTGGTGCTTCTCTTCCTCATTTTTCCTTTGATTCCAGGTCTATAGTTTAATAAACTCATCAAATTTACCTTCCTAGCTGCTTCTAAGTGAAATTAGTGAGGCAAAATTGCTTCCAAGAAGTAGTGCTGCCTTACACAAATCTGATCTTTGTACTGCATTCATTGTACTGCATTTGTATGTCTTGACCCCTTCAACTGTGTGTTCCTTTCTTTCTCCAGAGACCCCTGATGCCTTCTATCCTGCTTTTCTCCTTAGGAGGTAGTGAACAGATAAAACTAATATCTTGCCTTAATCTGATCAGGGTGATGGTGAAATGTTTATTAGCCATTTACAGACTTTCTGAAATGCATTAGCATTCACCCAGAAAAGGATTGCTCAAGGAGCAGCAAGATCAAGGCCGTAACTTGAAGTCATTAGTTAAAAATAAATTGAACAATGGACAATGAAGGACATGTATCCAGAAAAAAGTTTCTTGGCAGTTAGGAAACTCCATGAGATTGTTTGTTATTTTTTCCTGGGGGGTAAGATGGACTTGGTTAAACTACATGCATACACAGGACCAGGCTGTAAAGCTAGGATCCAAGAATGAAGTTTTCCAGAGTCTAAGTGCTAGATTCTAAAAGATTGACTTAGATCTTTCTCTCTAAGACTGAACATAACCTTTTTTTCCCTTATTTTATTCTTCAAAAGAAGCACGTCCCTAGTTCAGTTCTATTGCTGCAGTGGGATGAATGCAGAGGGAGGAGGCTGGCCTGTTGAATTTCTACCTTGTCTCTCATTTCCCAAACGTGATGTAACCTTAACCAGAGAGATCTCAAAGGGACAGGACAGTAAGGAGTTCTTGATCAGCTTCGCCATAGACTTGCAACTACTGTTGATGTGCTTTGTTTCTTGAGTAACAGACACATCAGCTTTTCCAAGAAGAAAATATGGAGTAAACTTTCCACCCAAGCTAACTTGAAGTACCTGGTCCTTGTTATATTTTTATATTTGCAGTTGCTAACATAATAGCATGAAAATTACCCAAAAGTTTAAAAATATGCAGCCTTTTCTGCAGCAAAGGCAGGAATCCATAGCCAGAAGTCACCTCATTTCTCTGGGAGGCTTCTGCCTTTTGTGGTTTCTTGGAGAAACAGTAAGATGGGAGGGAATTGGAGCCCAAGACAAGGCTGAAATCTCCTTCAAATGGTCATGGACATGTCAACTCTCATCTAAACTACCAGCTTGCTACTGAAAAAATGTATCAGTGTGCATTTCCCCCATTTTCTGTGATGCCCAGCACAGAGGCTCTGTTTTTCTGACATAATTTCACAGTGATCTTCGATGGAACTGCAACCAGCTAAAAGAAAATCAAGACTTTGACCGTCTATTCTAGTAATGGAAGGTGCTGGTAATTCTCTCTAGGATATGATCTTAGAAAGAGAGGTGTTGAAACCAGCTGAGGTAAGAACAAGGAACAGGATACCTTAGTACTCAAACCAAACTTGAATCTGTCACTGTGCTCCCCAGTGTGTGACATTTGCAAATGCATATTTTCAGGACTGGTCTCAAGCTGTGTCTGTGGTTTGGCAGGGCCCACTGAAGACTTCTGTGGTGGGGACAAGATGTCCCTCAGTCTCTAAATCTCTGCTCAGCTGCCGTCAGGGACATCTCATCTGTGTGTGACAGCATGTCCTGGTAGTTTTCAGGATTTTCTTGTAAACCCAACCACTGATTGTGGATGCTACTGTTTACTGCTGTTTTGTTTCTCCCATGTCTCTCTAGGCCAGTGTCAGTGTGGGTTTGAGTGTGAGAACAGAGCGTAAAGGAAAAGACTGATATCAGGGAACAAGTCCAGAAATGTTGGGTACCTTGTGACTAACCAGGTACACAGTGAACCTAGGCAGCTGGCTCCTCTTCCTGCTCTGTTACTGGAGACCGGAGTCAGTGTGTGTTTCTGCAGACACATCAGTCATCTCCTCCTGGGTTTCTTGCTGGGGTGTGTATTCCAGGCATCTCTCCTTTGTGGCACCTGGTTGGTGGAGGCTGGGCAATGGTATGGGTACTCCACTTGAAGGTAAGGCTTCCCATTGCCTGCCAGAGGAACAAAAAAGCAGGAGAATTTACAGCAAATGCAGCTACTTGAAGAAAAGGTGTTATGAGCTATCACAACTACGTGTTATTCTTTAAACGTATTTTACAGCATCTGCTCCTGTCATTCCCAAATCATGTCAGACTTGGATGTGCCTTAAGGTGTGATCATTTGAACATAATAAATCTGGGCTTCCTTCTGTTTTCTCTTGATACCCTCAGGCTGACAACTTTATGAGATTTAATGTAGGTGTGAGTGTATGGCACCTCTAATGTGATGTATGGTATGAGACAGCTGGGGTTAAATAACCACCCTGAAATATCCACAATATCCTGTGTTCTTCTCACCTCCTGCTTCTACCACCAGTAAACTTACCTCCTGGAAAGTGCATCAAGAATGGGGAGTGAGGAAGAGTGTATATAAATAATGTTAGACTTGGAAGTGGATGTGTGTGTAGGGCAGAAGAGTTTATATACTGGGCTATGTTTTCTGTGTTGGCTTGTTGCCTCTTAGCATAAAGGTTGAAACCTTCTGAGGTTATCACTGTTCAGGGGATGATAGCTGGTTGGATGAGTTATTGAGAGTGTAAAAGGGAGTAATAATGGTCAATAAGAGAAAAAAGTAGAAAGGCTTAAATAGGAGATTCACACTGGCCTTTAGTAGAAACTGCACACCAGATTCATCAGTTCTGATGCTGTCTGGTGGATAGACAGACATGACTGACCTCTTGTTCATATCACAGAACTGTTATTTTGGCAGTAAAAATGCTGTTTGAGGTGCTTTTACTCTTTCCCTGTGTCCCCACCCCCTCAAAGCTACAAAGATAGCTGTTGACCCAGAGCATCCCTTCCTTCTCATTCAGTTTTTATGCCATAGCAGATATTTATCTTTAGGCAGGAAGTGACAGGGTTAGTCCCTGCTGAGCTGTCAGATTAACAGAAGCTGTTTGAGAGAAATCTGATTTATGCAGGAGTAGCTGTAAAAGGGAATGGGGACAGAGAAAGGAAGGATGGTTCAGACCAGGATAAGATGCAGCTACAGAGCTAAACCAAAAAAGAGCAAAAGTAGAGGCAAATATTTCTTGCCCTTTTAAACATCAGAAGTTGAACTCTTTATTTCTGGCTTGGTCTGATAAAAGCTAGATCAAGAGGAAAATCATGCTAAGTAAGAGATTTGCAAAAGAAAACCTTGCATGTGTTAGTATTGACAGGCAAACTGTCCATAACTTTTGGAGCAGTAAAGTTGCAGTGTAAGCAAGGCTTTTTTTTTTTTTAATCTTCTCCCTCCTTTTTAAAAAGCAAGCAAATACAACTCTCTCGTCCCTCCCCTGCAAAAAAAACCCCCAACAACATCCACAAGAAACCTCAACCAGCAAAACAAACAAACAAAAAAACAGCAATCCCCCCCTCCAAAAATTAGGAAACTCCTATGCAAAGGCCCATGGGCAAGAAACTCAGGGAGCTGAAGAACATGTTTTAAAGGGCAAAGTTACAGTGGCGGGTGTGGCATTGTCTGCCACTGCCACATGCATACTCATGCTGGCAGATGGTACCTTTGGCTCTAGCTTGGAGGGGAAGAGTTGGAGTGATTTGGGGGTACAGAGTTAAGTGAATCAAAACCATGGGAGTGTCAGAAACAAAGTAATGGAAGTAGTTTGACGTGTGGGTTGTGCCTGAGGATGCTGCTTCAAATGCAGCCCTTACACAAAAACAGACTTGTGGAGAAAAGTAGCAAGTACTCCCTGCAGACAGGGCTAGAACAGTCAGGAGCTTGATGCTGCTACTCAGATCTCTTCCAAGCAGCCAGAGCAGTTGTGTGCTCAGGCAGCCTTCCTGCCTGTTGGTTAATTCCTGTACTGTGCTGTAACTCTAGGCTTCAGGACACAGGTGTTGGTTGCACCTGACTTGGGTAAACAACAGGACCCACAATACCAGGGAGAGGCAGAGTAGATTTATTAAAAAAATCCAAACCAACCAACCAACCAAAAAACATGTTAGGTGAAAGAACTGTTTTACCAGAACTCAACAGGATGGATTTATCAGGAACCAAAGCTGAATTAGAACTCTGCTGAAAGGGCAACCACGCAGCTACTTCTTATGGATTTATTCTGTGACTAAATATAAAAGCACTTGCAGAGGCCTCACGTTACAGTCAGGGCTGATGCCTGTATGGTGTTGGGTCTTGCCATGACTTCTAGGGTCAATTGCTCAGGCTTTCAAGGTGGGAATTGTTTGACTGTCGTCATCTCTTCAGGGCATTCAATTTTCTTGTCCTGTTTTTGGTGATAAGATCAGTGCTCCTGTCAGCCCTGAGCTTAGGAGATGATTGTGTGAAATGAGAATCTCTTCTCTCCTGTTAATTTCACTGCAGATGGTTGAAACCTCTACTTCAAGGGAGATGGAGGTGCAGCAACACAGAACTTGGGGAAAAGCTTGCACATGGCAGAATCAAGACTTTGCTGGTGGGTGATTTGGGGATGTTTAGTGTAGGCTGTAGGGCTAGAGTGCTCTCTGCTGTTGCATTGCAGCTCAGAACAACTGTAAAGGAAGAGCTGTTTGAGTTTCAGTCTTGCCTTAAGCATTACTCTGGACAGTACAAATAACACAAAGGAGGTAGTGAAGCTTAAAAGGAGAATTATCTGGTGCAAAAACAAGCAAACATCAGGGTGTCAGCTACATTCCTTTCGCAGTAGGCCATGAGTAAGGAAAAAGGAAAATGACCGGATTGTTTGGAGCGGTAAGGCTGTTCACCCCTCTCACCTTTCACCATGGCTGCATTTCTTTAGCACTGGCATGGGCTATTTATTGAACACATATAAATTATATATGTTCCTTTTCTAGGTAAAATATAGAGGGTCTGTCCACCTTGGTCTGAACCCTCCTTTCCATGACCCCTTGCCCTTTATGTTTAAGGGACCTACTTGCTTCTTGTGGCAACTCTGCTAAAGCAGATTTAGTTACCTTGGCGATTCCCTGAAACAAGGTGCTTGTTCTCAAGGAGTCAGAACTAATTCTCTTGGCTACTTCAAAATGCCTCTTCACTCATTATCGGAAAGGGAGATGGTTCTATCCTGGGAATAAGTTGGAGCAAACATTCTTGGGACCTTGAAGGTTTCTGGATGACTCTGTGGTACTGGAGAGTCCAATATTGGCATTTCCTTCTTTGTTGTAACAGTGGAATTTCCAGTAGTCTCTACAGGAACTGTTTATCTAAAGGCTGTGTTGAGTTTTGAAATAAACATGTGTTTTGGCTATGACCTCTTTATTACTTTTTTTTTTTTAATGCAAGATCTTAAGGGAGGTGGGAGGAATTGCAATGATGAGATCAGCAGACACAGAGTTGAAGATTTGGAGCTCTCTCCTTGTTTCTGATCCCAGACCCCTGGCCAGATTGTAATTTGCGTAATCCCATATTTACTTCCCCCTCTGTGTTTTCAGCTGGTTGGAGCACTCTTTGCTTTCTGGTAACAATCTGCCCTTTATTGCTTTAAAGGTAGAAGAGGAATTTCTGCATGGGGGAGGCTTGCAAAAGCGCTCTAGAAAGGATGTCAGGGCAGAGCTGCATACAAACTGCTATTGTAAACATAAAGCTTTTCAACTGATATGTGCAGTATAAACCTGAAGTACTTTATGTACAGTGTCTGACTGAGTCATCCCCTGAGCTAGTTTGGAGACCTGACTATTTGTTGCCAATGTCTGATATCTCATTTGTTTCATGTTTGTATTTTTATCAGGCCTGGAATTCTGGCTTTATCGGGACCTGTTCAGGACTCGATATTTTTTTCTCCCAGTCTAATTTAGCACAATACAGTTAAAAATAAGTTCATTTTTCTTGGAGGTTTATGCACTGTTAGTGTTCCCATGTGTCACTTTTGGTATTAAACTGAATATGAATTACTGAACTTTACAAGGTGGACTTTAGACTGGAAACAGATGGAGTAAATTCTCTGAATTCTGTTTGGGATTTTTTAAAGGGAAAGAAGAATTAATTTCATCCTTTCTGCCTCTTAAGCTTCAAACAGTGATGATTTGGAACATGTGGTAAATGTAAGACTATTCCCTTTCACTGAACTGTTGTAGAGAGAATTTTATTAAGGTAAACGAGGTGAATCGTGCAAAGAATGAAAAAGTCTGATTTTTTTTAAATTTTTTTTTTTAGTTATTTTCTAGTCGAATATTGGATTTTCAAAACCATGAATATAAATGAAAATATGATTTCCAAATCTATGTGATCTCAAAGCAGAAGCAGCCCAGTTGTTATGCTGTTCAAGGTTTCTCCTGTCATTCCTGGTCAGTAAAATACACAGTGATAAATTTGCTCGTTTAAGAGTAAATCCATGCCAATAACTGGAAGAATTGTTTAGAGTAATTACTGGAGTTTGAGGCATGAGAAAAGGGAAGGAAATAAATGCTATTTGGCACATCAGTCTGTCTCTTTTTTTTAATTTATTTATTTTTTTTAATCTGCAGGCTGCTTTTTCCATGAAGGAACAACTTATTTTCTAAAAGCTATAGTTTCTAGTACTAGGAGATCTTAAATTAACACTTTTTTGTAGCTTCGTGACACAAAACTCAGCATTTATACAGTGACTGTTGCAAAATCAAAAACACTTTTTTTTTCTATTTTCCTGTGGATGGGAGAGAAGTAGTTAAAATTCTAAATGTTGTTTTAAATCCTCCTTAAATACTGCTGGCTCTGACTATCAGAATGCTGATTAATGTAGAGGAACTGTAAGAAAAAAAAAAATCAAAATTAGGTTTTGGATTCCAGAGGTGCTTTCAATATTTCAAAATGTGTTTTTTAACTTTTTTTTTTTGGTGGAGATATTTTTTCCTCAGAGCAGGAAAAGCGATAATAAAGTATTTAAACACCAAAGTGAACTGACAGGAAATATTTCCCCCACAAAAAGTGAAATGTTGCATCCTGTAGCTTAGTCTTTGAACCATTTGGGATTTAAGTGTACCATGAGATTATACCGTTCTCTAAGGACTGTGAAATCAAACACTGAATTTTAAAGTGGAAGCTGAAACTTTTTGGTAGTCACAAGATTAAGAGCTGATCACAAGCTTCAAGATGAAATAATGAAATTTGCAGTGCGGTGAAAGGAGGCTTTTTTTCCTTCTTAGGCAGTAGGAGTCAAGTGTCTGATCTGCACCCACATGAGATCAAGGGCTTTCCGGAATGTAGCATAGCTTGATATGATTCATAGTCCATGGTAAAGATCCCAGCTTGTTGTAATCTCTGAAAGGAGAGAAGTGATAAAGAATTCAATGAGTCCTCCTCATGGTGACAGTCATCTGAAACGAAAAGGCAATACGTGAAACATTTGGGTTGTGCCAACCTTATGCTCCATATATCCATCATCTCGAGGCAGTGGGTGATGCTAAATCTTGGCGTGATGCCAAAAAAATCTTTCATTTAATATGCCGATGTATAACAAATGAAAAGGCTTATAAGTCAGGATGCCCAAGAACTGGCTTAAGAATAATACAGCAACCCAAGAAGAGGTTTAAATGTTACTGGTAATGGTTTTCCTGCAAGAAATGGGTGTGGACACAAGGTAGTGTTCTCTCGATGGGAGCTGATTCTGCTCCCGGAATACAGAGATGAGTGTCCCTGTAGTCTCCTAATGCCATTCTACTTCCCCAGTAATGGTGCTGCCTGACAAACCAGCAGTTATGGGAAGAAACTGGACATAAAGAAGCTCTGAGCAGGAACAATTGTATCACTCATCAAGCAGGTCATATTCGAGCCTCTCTTGTGTTCTCTGTATTGAAATTGTTAAATGTATGTCACTTGGTGGGAAGCTAGTTTTGTTTGTCTAAGCAGTATTTCTCAAGAGAAAATGCCACTACACAAAAGAAACTTGCCTTCTTTGTTTTAAATGGAAGTAAGTGGGAAGCTGCGTGTTGTAGACTTTCAGGAGTTTTCTTTCTCAATATAATTTCTCATTTTGTTCTGAACACCTCATCCTCTGAGAAAGTATTTCCAGAGAAATAAGATCTCTCTTCATCCAAAGTTAAGATGTTACTGCTGCAGTGGGTTTTGAAATTTTTCCATTCAGGGAGGAAATTCTGTCTTCTGATAAAAAAATGAAAAAATGATGGGTTTTGCATTGAATTCAGAAACTTCCCTTAAAAAAAAAAAGGTAACTTTCAATGAGCAAATCTTTCAAAAGTTGATTTAGAGAGCCTATTTCTCACTGAAAACAGTTTGAAGAAGACAGATGTAGCCTACCTCAATTATGTAATGAGCAAGGTTGTAATGAAATATCGAACTCCTTTGTTAAAAAAAAAAATTGAAACAAACCAGAAAAATACAAACTGAACCAATTGATAGAAATAGTTTAGGAAGAAAACTTTCGACATAGAGAAGTTTTTTTCCGCAATTCTTAGAGATGCAAAAATGTGCACACTCTTCCTAGTTCACAGTTTTGGGCAGATGCCCTGTGGTATTAAGAGCAAATGGATATAGAAATCCATTCCTAGGGGACACCAGAATCAGTTCAGCAGACATAAGTGCCATTGTTAATACGAGCCTTGCTAAATATTCTGTAAGCCATAATGATAGCAATTGTTTTGTTTGTAGTTTCCTCATTCCCAGATTATAAAGTTATTCATTACTTTTCTAAATCTGATTTTTATGTTTAAACCCATGGATATGATTAACTGTAGCAGTCATTGTGAATATTTCATGTATGGAAACAGCACTCTGACAGTGAAATACGGCCTGTGAAGGTGCTGTTGTGGTTTAATCCCAGTTGTCAACTAAGTATCATGCAGCTCTAGTGGATGGGGAGGAGAATGGGGAGAAAAAAGAGGTAAAACCTATGGGTTGAGGTGAGAACAGTTTAATAATTGAAATAAAATATAATAAAGGAAAAGACCACAAAAAGAGAGAAATAAAGCCCAAGGAAAACTAGTGATGCACGATACAAACGCTCACCACCCGCTGACTGATGGCCAGCCAGTTCCTGAGCACTGATTGGCCTCTCCTGGCCAACCCCTCTCCAATTTTTATACTAACTCTGGTGTTCCAGGGCATGGAATATCCCTGTGGCCGGTCCAGGTCAGCTGTCTCAGCCATGGTCCCTCACACCTTCTCGTGCACCTGCTTTCTGGCAGAGAAGGGGACACTGAAAGGCCCTTGACTTAGAGTAAGCACTGCTGAGCCATAAGTAAAACATCAGCGCGTTCTCCAAAACACAGCACTGCACCAGCTGCTAGGAAGTAAATTAACTCTAACCAGAACAGGTGCAAAATAAATGCTGAGAAACAATGAGGTTTTTTTTGACTGCAGCTATCAGAAGTGAGGGAATCCTGAGGGCTTTTCCTTTCAAATACTTTTGTTTTGATATGTCTGCCTAAGGTCAAGCGACTTACTTGTTAATTGGTTTCCAGAGGAGTTCTGTACATATTGTGATCCCCCAGATATAGTACAATGAATAGTTTCTGAATAAAATGTAACACTTCATACCTTCATCTTCATCTGTATATTGGTATATTATTTGTGTATTGGCAGTGATTTTATTTTTTTTTAAGTCTGAAAGACCTCCCAGAGTAAATGAATTAATTAGCTAAAAACCAAAATGGACAAGTCCCACCTCTTTATTCCCACAAATTATTGACAGTGATTCTCTTGGAAGGGTGGATGGAGCCTGACTTTGAGTCTCTTGAACTAGTTTCAGTGGCTTTAAATGAAAATTTCAAGGTGTATTGAGAGGAGATCATGCAAAAACAGAGGGAGTGGAGAACAGGATACAGTCCAGAACGAATATCTACTGAAGGAGTCACTGCCCTGTGTAGAAATTCTAATTGAAAAAAATTCTAATTGAAAATTTTAGTCCCATTAGAGTATAAAAAAGTTGGATCCATTCCAGACTGGGGGGGAAGGGGGACTGTAAGGCTTATGAATCAAATGTGTTTGTGTTCAGTCTCCCATTTTCAATGGGCAGCAGTTTGAACCAGTTCTTTGTTTGTTGGAAAATATTTGTGTGCTTTCAGAGCCCACTGAGTCAGAGAGCCATACGGAGCAATCGAAATTACATGCAAATATTTTCCTTTTTCATGCAGTTAAGTACTTAATAAATCCCTATAAACATGAGCTTTGCTAAATAAGATAGCATAAATAGGCTTTATTAAGCCCAGACTTAATTTACTTCACAGCCACTTTAAGAACATCTGGCAGAGAGGACCAGCCTCAAAGTGAATGTTAGAAGTCTCTGGTGCTGACTTTGAGGCCACAGCTGTGCAAGTGCATCTCAGCGTGGACATGAACTGGGCTGGTGGTCCCAAGTGTGATAGTAGGGCTGACTGCTCGTCCCAGGAGTGGAGGTTCTGAGAGTGTGTGGATAAGGAGGGTGGGTCCTTGAGGTGATGGGAGAAATCAAAGGAACAGAGCTGAAAAGACAAACTGTCCATAAATCCAATTGTTCTAAAGGTTGCCCAGAATGCTTCCTCAGATGAAATTTCTGTATGTACCAATAACTGCCTTTAGAATTCACGGCACCAAAAGGGAAAAATAAAATAAACTGCATCCTTTTCTTCAAGAGGCAAATTGAGTTATTCTCCTTCTACTGAGAAAACTCTATGCTGGCTGTGGGAACTGGATTATGATTTTAGTTGTTTGAATCCAAAATAACTGTCAGCTATAGCTGCAAGCGCCTGAACGTGTAGTCAAAATCTGATCGTGACGTAGTGCACAGGAATGTACATGGTGATGCTAAAGGATGAAGGCATCTCTTCCTTTTCACCCCTTTCACTACTGCTTTTTGCTCTCCATCTGGTGCCCTTGTTGTGTGAGTGTGGCCCCTTCCCCTCAATTGATTTGTATTCAGAGCTGTGCCCAGGATTGTCACAGCCCACATTGATGAATATGGACCAAGACTGACTAGCAAAGAACTTGTTTATGTGGGGGCAGAACCTGGCAAGTTTTTAACTTCATGTTTTGAAAGAAGACCAAAGAGGCAGACAGCTAACTGCTTGATTTCATTCAGTGCTCCTATATTTTGTGGGCTGGGACCTAGCAACAATTTAACTGATAACAGTAAAAGGTGGTAGGAAGAAAGGTTTTTACACTAGACTTATGTGGTGTGCCTAAAATCTTCTGATCTCATTTCTGACTGATTTTAATTTGCTCATCTTGTTTAAATTTTCTTCACTTAGGCACTAAAGACAGTGTCCAAGTTGATAAAAATAACTGTCATTGCTGAGATCTTTGAAGCTTTCCATGTGGGAGAAGTTTCCTTTTTCTTGCTTCTCAGAAAGGTGTTTCCTACAGCTCAGAGCCAAGGCACATTGGATTAGAAAATACATGCGTTTCTACACCCATTTCCAAGCAAAATATTATTAAATCCGTGGAGCTTCTTTACGTCAGTTGGCATTTCTGTCACAATTACAGAATGTACTTTGAGGCTGGCTGAAATGTGCACTTAAAAATCAAAAAGCCAAACAAAAAACAAAAAAAAGAAAGCATGCTCTTTAATATGCAGACATGTAGGGAAAGAGTGTGGTAATGAATCTGGCTTTGTTTGTTGAGTCTGGGCCAAATTCTGATCTCAGTTACACTGGCCTCAGCTGAGTTGCTCCAGATTTTTACCAGTTGACTGAAGCCAAACTGTGTTCTTTTGTCCTTTAGCATTTATTAATAGTTTAGGGGCAGGAAATGGGGATAAACTTTAAGTGTAAGGATTTAAGAGTCCTGTCCTAAAGCCATGGTTTGAGAATACTTTCAGATATAAGGTGTATATATTTTCAATAGCTGGTTAGCTGGTCTCAGAGGTGAGATGTTACAAGACTTTCTAAATATTCTACATGTGTATAGATATTACCTTTAGCACAGACGTGAAAAAATATGGCTCCAACATCGTTGTATCTGTATCAGCCGAGTCTCATGTAAGCTGTGCCAGCTCTTTTTGAACACTGTCAGTAACTGCCTTATTATAGACCATGGATTAACACATTACTGGGCAAGGTATGCCTCTGTATATTTAATAGCTTTAATCTTCCTAGCTATATACAGCTCTTAGGACTTTGCTTTTGACTAGTTTTGTCTTTGAAGTATAAACTTATTAAATGCAGCAAATTACAGCATTTATGACCTTTTAAGGTAGAGAATCTGTACTTCTATATGTGTGTGTGTGTTTGTACACACAGCCCTCCCACACTGTTCATGAAAGCAGTGGCTAAGCTGTTAGTCCAGAGGGAATATGATCTGTTATTTTGCATGGGTACTTGTACAGTGGTAGCAGGAGAAAATCTTTTAAGTCCTTAAGCCTATGTCCATGCTAAAGCGTGTTAGAAATGTTCTCAGAGATGAGAACTCAATAGTCTGTACCTTTATATGATTGGCGTTGTCCCTGGCATGCTGTTGGTCATCTATCACTCTCCCAAACAATTCCTTGGCGTGGCTGAGGAGTTAGTACTGTTTGGCACCAGTCTCCATAGGTGTGACCAGCCTATTCCAAAAAGTAAATGAGTTAATAGTATGACTGTGGAAGGCTGCCGTGCCAGTGGTCCTTGTTGTTAAAGAACAACTCCATGTGAGAAGCAAATCAGGTCTTATATGTTTTATACTATTTGGATTTATTTATACTAGTAAATTAATCAAGAATAACTCTTGTCATGTTGGTGATAATTTATTTGTTAAATCAGTGAATGGTTAAAAAAACCAAAACAAAAAGAAAAAGTCATGGTAGCTCTTGTGAGATGTATTTAGTGTCCTTGAATAGCTTACTCCAGATTAAAGTTACTAAGCAAAAAGAGATTGGATTCTTCGTGAGTAAATCTAGGATGTTAGAGATTACCCTACTGAAACATTCTTTTCACAGAAAGGATAGGTGATGGTGTTGTACTGCCACATCAGCCAAAGAGGTTGACCAAATTCAGCTTTTGTAAACCACAGCAAATGCAGAGGCATTTACCTCTTTCCTAAAGAGCTTAGAGCCTGAGATTACTCGAGATCTTCTCTGGGAGGGAGAAAACATTGCACATACTTACTATATGCACACTCTAAGCCCATTCCCTTTTTTAATACCCTATCGTTTTAGAGAGGACAATGTGAGCATTGCTGGACAGCTGAAGGCTCTATTATTAATCTCAGCAGTTGGGTTTTTTTGGTTGTTTGTGGTTTATTTTTGGGTTTTGGTGTTTTGTGGTTTTTTTTTTTTTTAGTTTATTTGTTTGAGTTTCCTCCCCCTTCCTTCTTCCTCCCCCAAGTTTCAGTTTCCTTATTGTCATTTATTCACTTCCATATGGTGTTTTTTCTAGTTGGCAAGCACTATAATTGGCTTTCTTGGAGAGATCAACTGTAAAAAAAATTAGAAAATGAGATACATTTGCAGGGCTTTTTGTCTTTCCAAGCAATCTGAGTACTGAACGGAGGAGCTTCAGGGCTGAGCGCCTGAGTTCATAGAATCACAGGGTGGTTTGGATTGGAAGAGACCTTTCGAAGGCCATGAAGCCCAACCCCCCTGCAATGAGCAGGGACATCTTGAACTAGATCAGGTTGCTCAGAGCCCTGTCCATCCTGACTTGGAATATTTCCAGGAATGGGGCATCTACCACTTCTCTGGGCAACTTGTGCCAGTGTTTCACCTCCCTCATTGTAAAACAATTTCTACTAATATCTAATCTGAATCAACTCTCTTTTAGTTTAAAAGCATTACCCCTTGTGCTATTATTCCTGTTGCCCAATCAAAATCACTGTCTTGGCACTAAGAGACATGGACACCAGGCAGAGAGTGTGCATCCTATTCTATCAGTAGGTTATATATGCCAAAGGGATGCCATCTGAAAATATATCCCCATAGTTCTGGTGGCTTGATCAGCCTGAAACATCTGTTAGGGAGTCCAGCTCAGGTAACTGAGACATAGACTTGGCTCCCTGTTTTGACAGAAGCCAGGAGATGCTCTTGAATTTGAGGGATTCTGATTTCTGATAAGGAGCTGTATGATCTTTGGATCCAGTTTGGCAAGCTTCTCATCCAACTCTTTACCTTGTGTCTTTGTGGTCAGCCACACCTCCAGGGTGTTCCACACAGGGTAGGGTCTATAGACATTTAGGTATAGCAGGCCCTGCACTGCAGGACCATATGCACATCTTTCTCGCCGATACATGGCCAGAACTGGCATGTTCAAGTCTCTCTTGCAACATAAATGGCTTGGAGAGTCCTGATGTGATCCTTTAGAGGCAGGTGAGACTTTGCTGCAGTGAGGGTGCCCACTACAGATACTACTGGGGATGACAGAAAAATTGCAAATACTCATAGGCATTAGTGTAGCGTTGTATTTGGAATGTGCTGTAATTTAGCCTGTTCTACTTTGTCACTAAAGCATTAGGACAAAGACATATTCTGTGTTTATTTCATGTTAGTCCTGGCTCCACATTCCTCTTGTGGACATCCTCATTCAGATTTCAGCTCAGACTTCATCTGTGCTGTCAGAGGACAGTTACATGGCTCCCCTGTTTTGCTGCAGACCTGCTGTTTACTCTGGCTATTTACATAACCTACAGGACTGGTAACAGACTGTGATTGCAGTTACACTGCAATAAACCTGGAGTGATTTTGGTGCAGCAGTTGTTACTTTTCTTCAGAAATTCAAGTCAGAAAGGGTCCCTTCATCTCCAAGATGATATCAAATTGAAGGCAAAAGGCAGGGAACTCTTTTCTAACTGAATTCACGAGGACACCCCCAAACCTCTCAGGGGCAGGTCAGTTAATGCAGATGGAAATTCATGAGCAAAGACACAATTCTCTATCATAAAAATAGGAGATGGTATTTAATGTAAAAAGGTCTCCAAGTGAACCTCAGGATAGAATAGCATCTTCTTACCTAGACTGATGTAACTTGTACAGTTTTGCAAAGGAATAATCTCATAGCTTGCATTCTGATCTCATGCTTGGATTACTTTAGACACGAAGGTTGATTGTTACAGTAATCCCCTGGTGTAAATGAAACTAGAATCCAATCAGGTGCTTGAGAACAACACCTGCAAAAGAAAGCCTTTCAGCATCTCTTTCTGCCCTTCCATTCCTTTCACCCACATTAACAGCTGTGACAGTGTTGACATTCCAGGCTCTTAGACTAAGAGACTCTTTAAGATCATGGATACACATAGAAGTGCACGGACATTGTGGTGATCTTGCCTATCCAAAGAAAACAGTACTTTATTTTTTTCTTCATCTGACCCTGCCTTCTTCCTGAGTGTATCATATGACAGATCCTAAGAAATAAGCCAAAAAAAAAAGGGGGAATGCAGATGGTGCAGTACAAAATTCAGACTGTTGGCTGTCTGTTTGCATGGAAAACTCCCTGGCTAAAATTACTGCTGATTGGGCATGGAATAGTTACAGGATGTTCATTAAAAAACAATGGAGACCTCCAACAAAACTAATGCCTCGCAAAGACGTGATGCTGAACTTCATTAAAGCCAAACTAATAAACAAGATGTTACTCTGTTGTCTAATTGGTTTAGACTTACTGTGTGTGCCTGCGTGTAATTATTTTTGTGTGCTTTTTACACCAGAAGCTGGGACTGTACAAGTGTTTTGTTGACCTTGGCTTTAAATATTTCTTCAGTGACCATGTTCTCTGTTTTTCAGTGCACACCCACTGCTGAGGACACAGCTCCGGTGTTTAATAACATGATAAAGAGACTTCTTCTATCTGAGTGACATGCTAGGTGTGTTTAAGACTTTTGTCACTCTTCTGGCTGAGTAGCTGATGAAGTTGGATTTTTTTTTATTTTTTTTTTTCCTGGGGAGCTGCTGCTCTGCTGTGACTTAAACAGGAACCTGCACTGAGGCCATGCAGGATCACAAGTCAGCCAGACAGCTGCATATTGCAGAATATCACCAGATTAGGATCTTAATTACCTACATACACCATAAAATGTGATAAAGTAGGGCACACCCTTATTGGGAGGGTTACTTGGGAGGATCTATAGCAAATGTCCCTAATAACAGTGCTATCTCTGTACCTACAAGAAGAATGTGGTGTAATTTTTGTGCAGGTATTTTGTGCAGCCTGTGCAAATCATCTCGAGCTGTGGAGGACCTGATCTCTATACTTCTGTGCGGTACCCAAGAAGTGACAGTTCTCTGAACACCCCTCGGGGCCTTTTGCCACAGGCTGTGCAAATGCTGTCTGCTTATAGCAGCTCAGTGCTGCCAGGGAGGAAGATCATACTAGGGGCAGATTGTGTTAGAATTTTTTGCTGAGAACTGTTTCTGGCCTCTCTTCTCTGGGTATTTTCCACTATTGAAGTTAATTGCACTTACAGTAAACAAACTGAAGTCCAAATTAGTTTAGGAAATGTGCACTGGAGCTGGAATTGACCGGAGAGAGTAAGGATTTGTTGCCTTGTTTGCCGTACTACCTGAACGTTATCCACTGTGATTTCTCTGTCAATAACTCAGATGTTTTTTAGTAGTAAGTGGGCTTTGTGAATATAGAGAAGTCAAGACAAATGTAATCATAGAGGCTTATCTGACCTTTTCAGGCAGCTCTTCAATGGCGGAGTTTAAGAGTGCTGGCAAAGTTTGTATAGTAGCTGCTCCCTGCATTACTCAAAGGACATCAAACTCCAGTCAGAGAGCCGGCAAGTTCCCCCGGTGTTAATGTCCTCTATCCTTTAGTACTAGCTTCACTAGCTTACATGGGTTGATATAATCTGATTCTTGGGTTGAGTGCATTGTTCCTGCAATTTCTTGGATATTAAGTACGAATTTACGAGCAGGAAAGGTGTTTCCCCTGTGTTATCCATAACTGATATTGTGTATCTTGGCAGAATTCACTGCAATATCTTTTTGGACTGCAGCACATGAAGCAACACTTGGAGTTTTGGTTCTCTTCTCTCTTGTTGATGATTGGTCTGTAAATTTTGAATTTCATCTCTGTCTGCTCCTCTTTCTTCTGTTCTCTCCTTTACTGGTCTTGCTTATTTAGATAAAAACATCTTGGGGCAGAGACGGCCTATTGCTGTGGCAGAAATCCTGCCTTTGCTAGTAATGAGTAACAGATCTGTACTTCATTTGGTTTTGGAGCTGAGATTTCACCCTTCGTGTTTATATGATGCTTAGAGAAAGGAGACATTGCTCTTTTTTTGAACCTTAAGGTTCTACTGAATTATTAATAACAGAGGAGACAAAAGGATTGTATGGGAAAGTAATTGTCTTTTTTTCTTTTTACGTTGTGCTGGATGCCTGTCTGTTTCTGTTGTGTTATGGATCTCCCTTACCCTTCTGCTCAGTATTTCCTCTTGAGCCCTTTCCAAAGGCACTGATTTCAGCTTTTGGCTGTGCCAACATAAATGTGGAGATGAGTGAAGTCATTCCCAGGTTACACCTATCAAGCTGAGTCTGCATCTGGGAGCTGAGTGTTATCCACAGGGTATCAGTTCAGGCTGATGGCAGTAAAGCTGTTACCCTGTGACATCCAGTGCCTGGAGGAATCAGAGCTACTGCTATGTGTAACACAATTGTTCCCATCAAATACTAGGTACTATACCATGGGCATGCTATCAAGGCCCTCACTTTGTTGGAAGCATGAATAGGATGGCTTTATCTTTCTGCTGCTCTCCTTTCCATGCATTGCCCAAAACTTACTGTTCTCATTATGAGAGGGATTCCTGATGTTACAGGTCCATTTCTCAAGAGGACTTCAGTGTATCCTCAGTCTTAGCTGAGACTTCTTGGTTTTGATGAACTTAGCTGCTGTAAGAACCAAAGCTGTATTGATCAAACTCAGAGGTTAACTGGTGCTACGAAGGAAGTTGGCAGGTTTGGGCAGTGCTATATACATAGTAGGTCACAATGACACTGATGGTGATGCATTTTGCAACCACGAGTGTTAAATCAGATGTTTTCCTCTCTCAGGCTCTTCCTGGAAGTGTTGTCTTAGTTGAATTTGCAGCAATGCACATACTGGAAAAGGGAAGTTCTCTGAAAGCTGGCCTCAGGCTATCTCCAGCTGGGTAGCCTTATAAATAATCAGAGCTATCTCTGGGATTCCTTGGAACAGAAAGTGTGGTGCCCAGCGTATTTTTGCTCTGGCTGAGCTACGTTCCTCTAAATGCCCTCTTGCTGCAGTAGTTGATGCAAGATTCTTCTGCCAAATATGTCTGTTCTCCAGAGCATCTCACAGATTCATTTTTGTTGGCTTTAGTTTGAAGTTGTTCTCAAGCTCCCATCATGCTGACTCGTACAGACAGTCATGGCACTTGTTCCCAAAAAGTAAATACAAAAAAGGAACTCTAGGAGAGCGTGAAAGGGCAGAACTAGACTAGCTGGTGGAATCCTGGCTATTCCATTCCCCTTGTTTGTTCATCAGTTCCCAGATTAGTAACAGGAGCTTTGGGGCTGTGACTTCAATCTCTGACGTGGCTTTTTTTAAAAAACGTTCTTCTGACTTCTTCACCAGGCATTTATAGTTATTCCTTTTCATTCATTGGGTCTTTTACTAGAACTACCTGTTTGCAACATTTGTGTGCCTTTCAAATACTATTTTTAGCATATGCCTTTTTGCAAGTAAATATTTCAAGTTGATGTGCACTATGTTTCACCCATGAGCCTATTTAAATTTTTCATGTCACTTCGTTAGCCAATTGATAGCACTTTGAAAACTTAGTTGAGTTGCTGTTTGGCTGGGATACTAATCTGACATCAGACAGGTTTTCATGGAGCTGTTCCAAACTTTGCCAACGTTAAAATGATCGTGTTTGATAGAATACTGACAACAGGTGTCCTGTTTTTGCCAGCAGTGGTCTTAGACTGGCTGCCAACATGTAGTGTTTGCCAGCATACCACATGTCTTATGCTGCACTATTTTTAAAACTATACTCTGTGAAAGAGCTGAGAAGCTTTTAAAATACCTAATAACATCTAATGGAAACTGCATATGACTAGAATATGCAAAGCTGTAAAGCATGATTGGTATAATCTTTGTTATGAGTTGCACACTGCACCTCTGTGGGGCAAAATGTGAGTATTTCCACCCTTCTGAACATTAGCTGGTCAAGCCAGGTATTCCATCTGGTACTTTAACAGATGCTTCAGGGCATAGTGTAAAATCCCATTAGATAATTACAGGGTATCATTACTAAGAGACATTTTCCTCTGAATTCCTAGCAGTTGATGTTTGTCTGGCATTCTGGAGCCTGAGGTTGGTATCTTAAATCCATATTTAGTATCACAGTGAATGTTTCCTCATTATCTGTATAACTTCTCTGTCCTCCAATGTGCTTTATTATATCTCATAGTGCTTGTTTTACTTTTATCCTGTGCTGCTTATTGGGGGAGTGTCTCACCAGTCGGAGGGTTGTGTTTTGTGCAGGGAGAAATAATCTCTTCCGTATCAGATCTCCTGATTCATGATCCTGCTTTGTGTCACATCCTCCTGTAGTGATAGAAAGAAGTTAAAAGTGACCAGATGGAAACTGGCTAATTCACACATTTGGAGAAAAGGCCACTCCTGTGAACATTCATAGAATAGAGCTGACTGAAAAAGCCTTCTTATATCTTTAAACAGCTTCAGATAATCATGTTGTCTAAGGGGAAGCTATCTGTTTGTATGGGTTGCTGCAGGAAAAGGACAGAAAAAGCTGGAAAGCAGATACATCTTCTGGCAATGCCTTCTGTTTTCTAGCAAAGATATGAAGAGTTCAGTAACCCTTTTAGCAATAACATATTTTCACAGAAAAGAAATAACTTGAAAATATTGAGGATTTTTTTCCCTACTAGAATGTTTCAGCATAGTGAGTGAGTCAAAATCAAGATATAAAAAGGATTATCAATGATAACAGGTGTATTTTGCAAGTTTAATTTTTAATTGGTTTAATATTTGTTCCTAGAGCAGGTCTCATCAGTTGTTTTGAACTGAGATTTTTCTTGTGATAACTTGGTGCAACTTTTATCAAACTGTCACCTTTCCTGTCATCCCTAACTATCTCCTCTAACTCACACCATGGAGATAGATGTAAGAGATGTACCTTTGGTGGCAGAGGAAGAAAAAGAGTTTGAAAGATCAGAATCTAGTACAAATTCAATGAGACAAGATGTACCATCTTTGCTAAAGTCGCAGATTTTTCTGTTGAGGTTGGGAGGTCTGAAGTATTGTATTTCTAGTTCTGAGCTTTTATCAGTAGAACAAACTGGAGAATCTGTGCATTTTGGATCAGAGAACCCAAAAAATGCAGTGTTTCTGTGTTTTAAGGAGTTTTTACAGGTCAGGCTTTCATTAATGCTGTTAAGTTTTCTAATCTCATTTCAGCCATGCATTTATGTGGCAAAGTGTAGTAATGCCAGAGGATTAGCCAAACTGGGGTTAGCATTGCAGCCTAAAGGAATTAACTTTTCCGGTGCCAATGGTATCAGCAGGAATAGGAGAAATGCCATTGTGTGCCTGCTGTGAGCTCATGAGATGCAGGAGTATGTGCAGAGCTCTGTGGTAGTTCATAAATGCCAATGTGTTGCTCCACAGAGAACATTAAAGTTAAATCTGGAAAAAAATGCCTTTCTGCTTATTTCTGACTCCTAGCTAGTTGATTTATTTGTTATGGATCATTTTTTACTATTCCCAGAATGGCTTCTCAGCATTTGAATAAATCTTGTAATATAACTTAGCTTCAGAAATGAGAAAAAAAAAATCTGTTTATTCCTCTCTGCATAGCCCCATTGGTTGTCCACAGAGGAGTCTTTTAAAGAAACTGGGCACATGCTTTAAGTTTTCAAGTAGCTCAAATAGTAATTGCGCCGTGGGTTATTGTTAGAATTACTATGACAGAGGCTAATTAAAAAGAATGCTGTTGCCTTTTAGGAAGAAAAACAAGTTTAATTGGTAACATCCCAGATGTGTTCTGCCAGAGTCTTCCTCTCATCTTTTCCTAACTGGTTTTGATTAATGTAATTTTAACCATAATTTCTCTGTGTAACTTGGCTTCTAAGATTCTTTCTGCCAAATTGCATTATTGTTCTCTACTTGATGGAACTGTTTACAAGTGTCATTTTCAGAATACTGTTGTGGGAAGGCACTGTACTCTTGCTGCTACTTAGTGTTCTTTCTCACTACCAAGCAGATAAACCAAAATTTAAGAAATGTAGAGGGGGGAAAAAAACCTCTTTTCTTTCCATCCCGGGGTGGTTTACATTGTACTACAGGCAACCAGTTACAGAGTAACTCTACACACTCTGTGTTTGTTTTGACATAGCCCATAGATCATCAGTTTAAAGCTAAACCTTGTAACTGAGTAGCAGGCTGGGTACAGACAAGCGTTGAGAGTTTAGCCCATACAGGGAGTTTTTCAACTCCCTTCCGTTATCTGCTTTTGTTCTGATCCTGCAAACCACACTGAAATATTCCAAAAGCCAAGTTCCTCTGGTCCATCCTTCTCTCTGTCACCCAGTGTCACCAAGGTCTTGCAGTTCTATGGGCTACTCCACCAAACACATTGATGCATGTGACTGACTTTTCAGGTGTCTGGTAGACAGAGGGTACAACTTCTTGGCACATTAGCTGGACAGTACTCAAGTTAATAAGGCCTCTCCCTGTTTCTTGTTTCTTGGCCATGGCTGTGACCTTCTCCCATGCAGTTCCAGCCAAATAACATCCTGATAATTTCAGTGGGATTTAATGTATAGCAAGTTTCTTGCAGACCTGCGCCCTATGACAGTGGTTACCAGAGAAGCTACAACAGGTGATGTAGGTGCTGTGTTTACTAACAGAGAAACGGTGCTGTGCAGGTGGATGTCTGTCAGGAAAAAGCAGTGCCCAGATGAGTTTGATTACTGCATGCTGAGGGAGCTCAAAGAGATTTTAGGTAGTACAGTGCTTCCTGGAGCTATCACAAAAGCCAGAGGATCTCACTGGTCTTCAGTGAGGCTGTGCTGTGCTTTTTCTCCACAGCTGGTTACATTCCGGGGAGGGCCCAGACAGGGCCAAGGTTGCTGTTGTGCCTGCCTGTTTAGCTATGCCATTAACTTAGAAGAGGTTCCGGGGGATTTTTCTTGTTATTGAGTGTCCAGCAGGGCTTCGGCTCCAAGCCTCCAAATATTGGTTCTGAAATGCGTTGGACGAGGTGCCTCAGTGTCTCTGTGTGTCTCGAGGTGACCAACTTTTTGTTTTGAAGCCTTCCCTGGCAGAGGGAAGGTCTGTGTTCCAGTAATGAAAGCCGTCAGAGCTCCAAATGAGTCCCTTGTGTAAGTGACAGATGGGTGCAGCACAGAGTTTGATTCAGCCTCTGAAAAGAAATAATAGACCTAAAAAAGAAAATTTAAAAATCCTCAAAGCCCCAACCATTTCAAACTCAAAATAAAGTACTGATTAGCTGCAAGCCTGCTCATACATATAAAACTCTGTATGACAGCTGCAGCAGAACTTCTTTTCCTAGTAGAGTCATTCCTTTGCCTCAGCCTAATTCTCTTACCAGTGAAGATTAACCTTCTGGGGACAGTGTACACATTTTTGTCTTACCTCTGTTGGCAGCCTGTGGGATAACGTTAGCCCTTTCTTAATCCGAGTTCACAACTGAACCAAGCCCATGGATCCAAACTCTTCTGAGCCTGGGGGTGGGAGAAAAGGAATCACATACAAATACAGATTTTTCTGACTTATGGATACTACTAAAGATTACTGGGAACATAATCTTGCCTTCATTTATGGAAATAATATTTATATTCAATTTGGGCCTGTTTGGCTGTTGCATAACTATCCAGGTTTTAGTGGGGCTCCACCAGCTGGGAATTTGGCTCGTTTTATCTTATAGTGTATTGGTTTTAATTTTCTTCTGTATGGCTCAGAGCAGTTTGAAAAGGGCATTATAAAATTTGGGGCATATGAGCTCTATTCCCAGCAGCATGGGGGGATGGGGTGGGGTATGCATATCTGGGCACAACTCAGCACTCACTTTTCTCTGTCTCTAAATTGTCTCTTTATTATTTAAGTCAGGATCTGGAGAGGAGAAAGGTAGAATAGTAGGAATAGTTATTACCATGATACACTGAGACAGTTGCCTTGCTCTGCTGAGATCATTGCATGGGTGCACGAGTAGAAGGCTGTGTATGCATGGATGGCACAGGACATGCAGTAGAGTGGTGTAGCTCTTTGCTTGATAAATGTTTCTGTAAAGAAAGTGGCACTGCCACGTGGTTTGGTAGCTGTGCATCCAGCATTTTATCATTCTTGCTTCCATACCATCCAGTATCATCTGGGACCTTCTCTAAGAGACCTTTCATGTATTTCAGCACTGCTTGGGACAGTAGAGATCAGGCTTTGAGAAAGACCTACAGTGAAAACTTTCTCAGCTCACTGGGGATGTTGTTAGCTTCTCCTCCCCACGTCTCTAAAAACAGAGAGCCAAAAACAACACTGAGTCACTCCAAGCTTGCTCTTCCCCAAAGCACAAGCAGCGTTCCCCACCCCACCCACATCCAAAGATGTATTGCTGCAAAGAGCTCTGAGAAGGGTGCGGGCTGGCTGCTGAGCCCCTTCCTGATCCTAGCATGTGGGTTTTTTTAGCTGCATTTTGCATGGTTCTTTTCAGCTGTGGCACAATGTCTGTGCAGGTGCCTCCGTCATGCATTGCAGAAGGAAGGGATTGAAAGGGATGGGGTTGTAAAGATCTGGTGTTCAAACTGATTTGGCTTGTGTTAGCCTGGATTGAGGAGTGCTTGTATGAGCAGCCTGGCTGGATGGATGTTATGAGCAGCTGTGGTGAATTCAGGGCCATGTTACAGCTTCAGAACGATGTTTCTGGAGTGCCTCACTGAGCAGAACTGGGCTGTTTGCTAACTGGTTGCCTTCCCATAAATATGCGCTGAGAGGAAATTTGAAAGAAATCTTCGTGTTGCTGAAAGCAAAAATTGTTACCCACAGAAGTCTGAATGTTTTACGGACTTCTTTTCCCTCGCTCAGAGTATTTTCAAACTGTATTACAGGGATATGGTGCAAAAGTTGCACTGTCCAGCTCATGTACATGGCATGAGAATAGAGATGGGCTTGAAATGGGCCAAGGACAAGGAGCTGACTGGGAACAGCTTGGCCAAAGCAACCTTAGTGCTGAGGACAACTGGGCTTGTGCCTATCCCTATGTAGTCAGGGGATACTCCTGCTGGCCCCAGTCCCCTGAAGTCCTGCAGCTCCTACCAAGTAGGTATTTTAGTTTGAGTCAGTATTCAGTGGCACATGATTTATGAGCTGTGCTCTCTGATTTATGGTCTGCATGGCTGGCAAAGAAAGCAGGATCAGGCATTTGGCTATTGTGCAAACAGGGATGACACATAATATCCAAAAACACAGGAAAGATAAAATTACACAGATTGTTGAAATACTCTCCTCAACTGTGTTGCTCATGTGGGTGAGTAAAATAAGAATAAGGGTTTTTGGGTTTTGTGTGCAAGTTGGGTTTTTTTTTAACTCCATTTTCCCCTTTGTTGCTTGGTTCTGTTCAGCCCATCCAGCAATGCTGGACTCTTCAGTATAATTTGCAGTTATGAATTTGGGTATTAACATAAAACCATTCTTTGGGTTTCTACCAACCAATGGAATTGTTTTATATTTTCCTTTCCTAAGCTCCAAATAAAATTTGCTTTTCTGACACACTAAAAAGCTTGGGCTTCTGACTTGCTGGATATTTTATTACTTTCTTAACATTTTTCTCAATGTGTATTTGAAGAATTGCCTCTTTCATTCAGTACTTGTTAAACCTCAGCAGTGGAGATTTAGCCTTGAAGTACATGACAGGAACTAAACTGGGGAGGGCAGAATTACTAACTTGGTGTGTGTGCTGTCCTGTGACAACAGTATGAATTCAAAGTGATTTCACTGAAACTTGTGGTGTAATTGAGAGTAGAATCCAATCTCTTTAATTTCATCAAAGTGAATAGCAAGAGATTATAATCAATATCATCCTGGACTGAGTTCAATCACAGTTGATCAGTGTCTTTCCTGCTGAGCAGTGTGGCAATCACTGTTCTTTGTTTAACCTTTCGTTTGAATAAGAAGTTCCTCTTTCTTTATTTCTAAATAAAAATTCCTGCTGAATCAAAGCACTTTTTATTTTTTTAATGCAATTACTTAGCTGTAAAAGTGAAGTCCTTTCCTTTAAATACCAGAATGTGCATCTGTGTGCAAGAAGGAAGGTCAGCATTAGAGAATGACTTACAGGGATGAAGGGAGGGAGACATGAACACTTGACTATATCAGTGGTCAAGAAAGATCTTGAGAAACTCCCAGACTTGGAGTGTCAGAAGAGCTAGTAAATCCAAAGGTCCAATCAAGGATCTGAGATATTCAGACCTAGATTTTCCAAAGGATCCAGTTCACTTCAAATTTAAGGAAGGCTAAATACCTAAGTATCCTTGAGGTTGTGGAAAGACCTGGCACAATGCTCTCTAGGTTATAGGCGGAGTTGGAAACCATCATGGAAACAGGATCAGACTGTTCCTGCAATGAGAACAATATGAGGAATGCATGGAGTTGAAACAGAAGTAGGAGACCTAAGGCTGAGGGCACTATGACTATTCTTCAAGAAGTTCCCCTTGTGTTATCTGCTACCAGGGCCTGTTGCTCTAGGTGCTTTATGCTCTCCCTCAGCAGACACCACTGTGGATTTCTAGGGCTGTGACACAGGGAAAACAAATGCTTGGACCATGAAGCTTTTACCATGCATTTCCTGTTGTCCTTCCAATTACGCCTACCTCTGGCTTCCTATCCCAAGATCACACAAACAACCTTTGTGAGACTACCCTCAAATTTCCCTGAGTGCCAGGGGTCCTTGCTGCCTGAGAGACTCACCCTTCACTTTTTCCCACCCCACATGTAAAACAAAGGCAGTGGAATACAGTCTGCCCTGAACAGTAAAGGAAAAAATCCATATACCACTTAGTCTCCGTGCTAGTATTGGAAGAAATAGTCTTTTTGATGTGAACAACTTTGCTATGTGAAAGATGCTTTGCAATTGCCTGCAAAGAAGTGTTAGAGAGTGTTATTCAGTGACCCGTTATCACAGAGACTCTGTTAAAGATGGCAGTGGACAGATGAAGGGCTGGGGCAGGCATGGGGCTTGAAGTGAGTCCCAGGCCCCTGTGAGATCCCAAAATAGTGGGGACTGGCAGCTGCTACTTTGCAGGGAGGTGAGTGGCTGATAGTAATGTATTGCCTCCATGAAAGGCTGAAACTTCCACCTCTCAAATGCGGTCTTGCCAGCATGCCTGTGCTGTCTGTCACCGTCCCCACCCTTTAATTTTGGAAAGAAGACTGAATTTTTTTGTGGCGCCCATGGAAGGTCACTGACCTGAGGTTTTAGTCTCTGCTGTGTCATTGACTGGCATTTGGCTGGTAACATTCATTCTATTAAGGACATAGTTAAGAAAAGTGTAGTGAAAGTGAATCAAATACTTCAAGACAGCAGCCTAAAATTTTCCATTTGCTCTTCTCTTCAGCAGAAGATGAAGTATTGAATAAAAAAAAAAAAAGGTGTGAAAATATCCACGTTGCTTAAAAGTCTTTTTTTTCCCTTGCTGATGAAAGACCACTCCCTTTACCCCCACTCACTGTTTCTCACTTGGTAGATAAAAACTGAACATTCTACCCCAAGATTAAAAAATCATAAACTCTAAACTTAGAGTGACTGTTCTAAGCCATGTGATTTCTGGAACATTCAAAAGATAATTAACTCTTCAGAAACTAGCTCTTCTCTCCCACAGGCTTCCAGCCCCTTGGGTGTATTGAGAACAGCATATACTACAGCTATGGTTTGTGGTGACAGTGTTTCACACTTGTGCAATTATCTTGCCAGAGGCAAAGGATATTCTGGGAAATCAGCCAGGAGAAACTTAAAGTAAGCAGGGCAAGTGGTATAAACATAAGAACAGGGTGAGATGCTTGGATGTGGAAACAGTTGGCCTGAGATTGTGTTCAAACTTTGTGGCAACCTCAGAAAAGGAGGTTGAGTGAAGGCATTTGTAAATGGAAGCTTGAGTGAAGGCATTTGTAAATGCTTGGGCTTTTTTATTGACTTATCCTATTAATATTAAGAAGCTTGTGGGGACAAGAAAAAGATAAACATGTTGCTCTTGGGCCATAAAGGCAGTTGGATCAATGCTTGGGTACATAGATCATCAGTTTCCAAGTAAGAAGGATCTGGCTCTCTTCAGCATCACTCACATGACAGAGAAGAGCAAGCCAAAACACTGTAAAGTGAAGGGGAACACACGTACCAAAGCAGCCAGGATGTTCAGTTTACTTGTTAGTGTTCCTTTATTTCAGCTTTTTGTGCTAGAATAGAATGGAAGAGGCAGAACTTCTGGCTCTGGCCAAGTGTCCTATCTTCACTGAACTTAAGCTTTGTTACTGTTTTTTTCACACATGCACAGGAGATCCAGATCCAGCATGGATGAGCTGATTTCCAAGCATGTAAGTGCATCAAGTGCAAAGTGAATGCACAAGAAAAGGTTGGACGAGAAACATGTTTAATTGTTTTAATGTGTGTAAGTGTGGATATTGGAGAGAGCATGCACCTCTGCTAAACAGAATGCCAGAAGATACATTTACTCTCAGAGAAAACAAGGCACGTGAAAACAAAGTTGGTCTACAAAGTCCTCTGGTGGAGAAAGCGGTTGAAGAAAATTCAAGGTAATAGAAACGAGAACAAACTAATGGAATTAGTACATTCCAGACATAACATTCTTATGTGGAAAAAAAAAAATCACTATTAAAAAAAAAAGTTAGAAGAAAGGTATTTGGTGAAATAAGGCCTTATGTGTTTTTCCAAAACCACCGAACACCTTCAACTCTAGTTCCTACTCATGCCAAGTATGTTGAGGTAACCACATTGTGCAGCTTTCTCATTGAAGGTCTGTGTGCTGCTGGGACTTCGTGTCTGCTCATGCCCAGCGTTTGCTGCTTGAGTTGAGGCCCTTTTGCACACAGCTCACGGTGGGGCTGGAAACATTCTGCATCCCAGAGAATAGTCCACAGATCAGGCAAGGCATTTGTCCACAGGTTGAGTTTGTACACTTAGCACTCCACCCAGTGTGGCCTCTTGGCTCTGCATCTAACTAGTGAAATTCCTCTGAAGTGTAAATGTCAAGTCCACCTTCCCACATAATGTAAAACGAATCCTGTTCCTGCCTTCATCACTTTCCCTTCCAGCCTTTCCCTTCTATCAAGACGTGCACTAGAGCAGTACCCATTTAATGGTCACAACTCCACCCTCACCAAAATCACAAAGAAATGTCAGTGCTAACTCCTGCTTAAGCAGCTCTCTGGGGTGTCGTTGGGAATATGCTGGATCTGGCCATGCCTGTGTCTGCATAACTGCAGAGTTATTATATGCTGTAATTTAGCTGCTTTTTACTTGCTGCTGCTGGTGCCAGACCCTAAATGGACAGCTGGTGCCACGGGCGGGATTGTCAGGGGATGCAGCTGTCTCTGTGGTTGCTGCTGCTGCTCAGATGCAGTGCTGGTGAAAGGTGTTCTTTTTTTTTGTTGTTGTGTACTAGGCTAATGAAGTGAGCATGCTGACTGGGCAGGGATTTGAGAGCTGAAGGAACCTAGGTGTTGCTTGTTTTCTCTGTCCCAGTTGCTCTGCAGGGGTAGTGGGATGTATGAAAAGTGCAAAACCTTTCCACCAGGAGGCTTCATCACTGCAACTTATTCAAACAAGCAAGGTGCAACTGAGAAACAAAGAAAGAGGGAAGAAATCACAGCTGTGTTACTGCCCATGTTCTCTTATCCTTGTTAGGAGCTGTGTTTCTCCTGCTCTGTAGTCCAGGTTGATTGTAAAGTCAAATCTCAATTTGCCTTGGAGGAGCTTTCATTACATTTTTCTCCTTAAAAGGAAGAGATGATTTCAAGGACAGTTTTATGAAGAACCTGTTCTAAAAGTAACATAGGAGAGTGAAACCAACTTCCCTGCCTTTGAAGCCTCAGCAGAAGTGAATGTATGAAATCTGCGAACCTCAAATGCTGTACTATGGCCATCCTTTAAAAATGTTCCCTTTTATTGCTTTACCCTAAGTGGTTCTTAAAGTAAAAGGAAGGCTGTGTCTGCTCATCCATGCTATATAACTTATCAGATTATTTACAAATTGGAAATACTGTAGCTTGGAACATTGGTTTCAGCTGCTGAGTAGATTCTTTCCCAATCCATGTCCTTCCAGCCTTGCAGTGCAGCTGACATCTAACGTGGGTTAACAACCTCTCCTTTTGGTATTGCAGACGGATGCAAGACCTGTGTCGAACATTTCTGCTATTTTCTTTGCTTCTGACTCTAGTTCTACTTGTTAATTTTCAGAGGACAGATTGCTCCATTCAACAGTTGTCTATTATATACAGTGCATACCAATGTAAGAAGAATGTTTAAGCATTCAGGATATTCTGTAGATGTTCATGCTAATTTTGTTTGTATGCCTCTGACAAGGTGGATTAATTTTTCCCCACTTCATTTTTGGTTTTGCATTTAGTGGCCGATTGTGCATGTGCAAGCATTTGGGGATGGAGGAAGGGAAACATTATCTCTTTTTTTTTTTCTTGTACATGAAGGAGAAAAAGCCATGAGACTTAATCTGGATGAAAAAAAAAAAAAAAAGGAAAACACTAGAACTATATCCTCTACTTGTGACACATAGCAAGTTCCTCTTTGTTTTGATCCACATTACATCTTTGCTTGGTAATAAGAAGTAGGTCATCAAAATAATAGCAGATGCAACTGGGACACTTTGGAATTTTCTAAATCTTTTTCAACTGGGCAAAGCAGATATGTCAGTGATGACACCAGATCATCTGATTTCTCCTGGGAATACATAAAGATAATGCTTCTGCTCCTTTTACTTCGTCTGTTAGTCAGCTTTGATATGTTGACTACAAAGGGCGCTCCAGGACACCATGATATAAATGAATGAAGTTGTGTTTGGGAGTTCATTGTTCTTAGTGACTGCTTAAAGATAACTTCTCTGCCTAACCTACTGATTCCTTAAAGGCTCTGAGGGACCGTTTGAGTCTCTTAGCATAGATACAAGGCTGGCAGGAAAGTACATAAAAGCCCTGGACCCTACTATGCAAACACAGCAGGAGCAGTGGAAATACCTTTCCAGTACCTAATTTCATGATAAACTGGCTCGTGCTTCATTTAGATAAAGTTAACACAATCCAGTGGACTTCGGAGGGGAAAGTAGAACATCAAGGAGGATGATCTTGTGCCTCCCGATAAAGGGAGTGCACTAGATTTCAGTTGCTTTCAGGAGGCCTCAACAGCTGGATAGCAGCATCTGGCTCAGATTTTTCTCTCTGCTGGGGATCTCCTCCTCTTATCCATGTCTCTGTTTTCAGTAAAATTTGAATGGGAAGTAATGAAAAGCACATACAAGCAACAAAACCTCAAAAGCTGTTTTGACTTCAGAACCTTTCAGGATTATTTCCCATCTGAACTTGAAATTACTTTAGAATCTTTCTCTCTTTATTGCACATTTAGTGTAAGTGCAGTTGTTCATGCTGAGAAACCCATATACTGTTTTTAAACCTAGTTTTCTGCAGCAATATGACTTAGGAACTTTGTATCAGACCTCATCCTCCTGATAGGACCTCTTGGTAGACTCCAGCTGCAGCTATTTTTTGCGTTTCTACTTCCTCCAGAGAAAAGCAGTCAACTATGAGAAAGAGAGAAGGGAAAGTCTGTGGTATCTCTGAAAAGGTCTCAGCAAAGCCAAGATATCTTAAGAGAGATACAAGTGAAGTTATGTGTTGTAAATGATTAAGTGACACTAAGTGATCCACTGTCAGGATTCAGGGCCATGGAAAGGTGTGTGTAACTTGTTCCAGAGATTGTTTTTTTAAAATCTGCTTACCAGACTTGAAAATGTTTGATTTCTTGGGTAGCCTGAGCTTAGATTTTGGTTGTCTTCTGAAAAGATTACCTTTCTTCACAGATGCTTCATAATGCAATGGAAGGCAGAGACTGAAAGACAATTCAAGCTGATTAGTTGAATAGATTTTCTTGTTTTATTGCGGCTTGGATAGATTTCTGTTTAATATGAATACACTTCTTAGGATATTTTTGTTTTGCCTTTTTTAAGCTCTAGTTGCTAGTTCATGGATCCTTGGAGAGGTACTTAACAAGCTGGAAAAAAACTTCAGAATGAAACAAAAAAAAAAAAAGTGGAAAAGTTGCACACATCCTTGATGTATAATGGGGTAATATCTTAGATGCAATACGAATGATTTATTTACCATGGAGTCATTCTGTACTGATAATAAAAGCACATTTCCTCTTGGAACAACCCGTTACTGTTTTCGGATCAAGCCCATTCATTCATGGAGTTTTTCTTCTTGTCCCTGTGTCTCGTGTGTGAGCATCACTAGATGCCAAATGCAATCAATATGAATTCTGCTTGTGATCACACTGGTATCAGCCTCGCCCAGAGGAGAACTTGGCTGTTAGACCTTGTGTCACATTTTAAGAAAAATAATATTGACTCATATTATTTCAAAACCACTGTTTATTGCCAGCAGATTTTAAATCAAAACAGTGAGGCACGTTTTCCTTTTACGCTCATTGTTAAAGAAGCTGTGGAAAAGGTTTCTCTTTGCAGAACTGCCTCTCTCCCCTGCCTCCCCAAGATTATTACATTTCACGTGTTCCAGTTCGTCCCAAGATTGTGCTATTGTTCTCTTCAAAGTTTCCTGGGCCATTAATCTCTCTCTATTGTTTCCATTTGGCCTCAGGATAGGTCAGCTGGAAATTGCATTGCTGGAGAATATTCTGGTCTTGAACACAAAAAAAAAGGAGCAAGGAGAGCCTCCAAATACTGTCAGTTCTTCATTCAGAGTGTACAACTAAGTAAACCCTTAAAGGCAATGTTACTAAATCCTTTATCTCCTCAAAGCCAGCAGAATATACTGGGCATCAGGCACCATGTTCAACAGCAGCTCCTATTCTCTTGTATAAAAAGTGCGTCTTTTCACATCGTATTTCCATGCTTCTCTGTTTTCCTCTGTTGTCTTTAACTATCCACCAGGGTCCACTATATTGGATATGACAGTTCAAAATGTGTATTTAAGGCTCGGTGACACACAGCTACCCTGCAGCCACAAAGGAACAGTTATGGCAATTGAACCGTGTGAGCCGCTGTAGTGTTGAGGATCCATCAGTCTTTCCATTGTGACTCCTCCTCGCTCCAGGAGGATTTATAGGCGCATTTTTGAGAGGACTCCAGTAACTAAAATAAAGATGTATTTGTCTCCGCAGAAATGTTGCAGCCACATACGTGGTTATTCGGAGAAAACCAAAAGAGAAAAACTGAAGTCCCATCACACTTGGGCTGTAGTGGTTCTACTGACAGATTTTTAAAGTGTTGTCTTAAAGCATGTGATTTTTACCTATTTTTATGGCTGTGTTTGCCATTTCTGACTGGCATATGGAACAAATTACAATGTTTCCAGGAACGGCATGTACTCCTTAGGACAGGAAAGGTTAATTTGACTACTTTCTGAATAAGTAAGTCATGCAGTCTTTCATTGTTCAGTTTTCTTTCATCTCCTAAGATCTCTGCTTCAAGAAACAAGGGGGTTATACTCTGGGGTAGGATTTGTGCTGGGTAGAGAGGCAGGAGTATATTGTGAGCTGAAACAAGGTCGAGGGGTACAGATGATACAGGAGAGTGCCCTTATGAAGGCAACTGAATAACATCTTGCTGGGCTGGAGCTATGCCAGTTTTTGCCCCAGAAACTACTGCTTGTCATTAGGGAAGTTATTTGAGCCAAGTATCTTACGAATGGCCACTGATGGTGTGTTCCTCACTTTATGTGTTGGTCAGTTCAAGGCTCTGGCACCGGTGTGGCAGTTACAGTCCCAAATAAAGAGCTGTAATTTTTACATAGCAATTTGGACACTCCATCCAGGAGAACTTTGGCTGGAAGTTGGGTGAGCTGTGCCCACGTCCTGGGCTGGTTGGATGATGTATTGCTGTGTTACAACAGGACTGAGCCTGTGCTTTATAAACCTTGTCTCTCAGCAGGGGCTGTGGCTTGTTAGCAGATAGATTTCAGTTGCCAGGGAATGAAGGGGCCCTGTGAAAAGGACATCAGCTGAGGACAAGTGCTTAAACTCCACTGTCAATGGATGTGGTCCAGGCAGAAAGGACACAGGCTCCCTTTTGGAGTCCGTGAGTGGCTCCCTGTGGAAGGAAGAACTTGCTGGGGGAAATTCCCAAAATGTTGGGTGTCTAAAAGGTGCTGAATTCCAGGTATTCCCTGTACTTTTCCTGAGAAAAGGGCTCATGGGTCCACATGATAGCAAACCCATTTCTTTTGTATATGCACGAGATGACTGAGTTTGATTCACAGAAGCAACTTTTCCATCTCAGCATAAAAATGTTCTGACTTTTGAAGGAAAAAAGTCTCCCACCTATTTATTGGTGACCATAACAGAAAGCTCACGGTGATCACTACAGAAAGCTCATGTTTTCCATGTGTAGTGCAGCAAGTGCACATTTGAAGGCAGTACTCACAGGGACTGCACAACTACCTGGTCCCAGCACTGTTCCAGTACTGGAAAGGAGGTGTGCTGAAGTATGTGGGACAAACATGCCCTCTTGAGTCTGGAAGCCTAACGAGGAGAGCTCGGGACTGAGAGACCTAAGGGACATTTCACGTTCATTTTGCATCAGAGGCCTGTAATTTGGGAGAATTTCACCTTTTGCTTCCTGGAGATCAGTATGTAGATATAGTTTTCTGCAGACCGGGAACTCTTGGTAGTGAGCTGAAAACTCCCCTTATCTAGGGGAAAAAGGATGCCTGATTAGCTCTTTTAACTTTGGTTGTTATGCCCAGACTGCCAAGGAATATTCTTGTGAGACAGGCCTACTGCATGTTCCCTGGGTGCAGCTTCAGGCTACATCATCCCCTAACACTAGGCATGTGCTCTCCCGTGGAGACTTCATGTGTATATTTGCATCTGTCCCAGGTCAGATATGCACCCTCTCACATGACTGTGCCTTCCAGGTTGATATCAGCATTAGAAGGACGAAATTCAGGTGAACCTGCATTGCTGGAATTCATCTGGACTGTCCAGAGCACAGAGCAAAGTAGAGACTGAGGCTGCAGACTGCGATGTAGAAGTGGCTGCTACCAAAAGAAAGGGATAAATCTAAAATGTTATTCCCCATCTTCCTGTTCACTGCCTTTCATAAAGGTGGTATGGTCTTAAGGGTAACTCCAAATTTTACTACAGCCCTTAACCCTGAAACACCTTACCTTAGAAGGGGAATAAGAGAACACTTAGGCAGAGATTTCACATCTGCTCTGCTCTTCTATGAACTCTTTCTACTGCAAAGTTTGATTTATGATCTATGCAGAAATCCTCATTTGAATCCTAATCTAGCATTTAACCATGCAGTTCTTATTTGTTCACTGCTCTTTCTAGGAAGAATCAGTCTCAATAAGCCTCCAACAATCTTTCTTTGTTAGCAAAGCACTCAAGTCATCTGGATTTCAGCTGTTGCTTTTTTCCCCCCCCCAAATTATTGGAGACATGGTGATCTCCAGAAAAACTGAATGTATTGGCTGTACAGAGAGCCCATTGTACTGCCCAGTCAAAGAGAAACTGCCACCATGTGAAATGAAATGCAGCCTGGGGAAAGCATGAATCTGGTGTATGCTGGTGTTTGCAAATTTGGTCTTGATCTGCTTGAGCAGACGCAGTCTGTAAATCAGCTAATGATGCATTAGTGTCAGCTCACTGCCACATTTTGAAGTTAGATACTTGTATTTGGGAAGGATAGCGTGATATGTTTGTGACAAACAGTACAGGTATCTCTTTATTGATTGCTGGGGTTTTTGTTACTGTTGCTTCTGGGGTGTCCCCTTTGAACAGGTAGTTCAAAGCATCTGAGAGTTTGTAACTGATTACTGTTTGCTTAGAATTCAGAAGAAATTAGGAACAACGAAGGAGATAAGCAGCATCACTTGCTTTTGTACAATAACTGGGTTAAATAGCTGTGAAGAAGAAACTTCATAGCTTTAGTCCTGGTAAAATTGGTTTGCCTAAATTTAAAGGCTAAAAATGAAGCAATAAACTGTTTTATAACCTAGCCTAGAAAGGCAAGGAGTAGTGCATTGAGTCCAGCTCTGGCTGAGGCACCAGAAAAACATGCTCGCACCTTCAGAGTGCCAGCAGGGCAGGCTGGAGGTGGTGTTCAGAGCTGCAAAGGGGAGATTGTAGGAAATTAAAGAGTAAAACATGAATGATAGGATGCTTACTGTTTTCATTTATTGATCTAAACATTGTGTAACATGGGGAGAAAAGGTAAAAGCTTCTGTTGGGGGGGAAAAGTCTGGTTTTGAAACAACTTATTCTTCCCGTGTGCCAAAGGGCCAGAGGCCTCGATGGCTGCCACACCTGTGGGCCCATAGTGCTCATGTGGGCAAGGAGGGTGGATGCAGCAGCCTCCAGAGCCCTTTCCAACAGTGAGATGCAGAAGGTTTGGCATGTTCTCTTGGAGGGTCACTCGAGGGATCTAAAACAGGTCTGAGGTACTGTTTGGTTTCCCTTGCAGACAACAGAAGCGAGTGTTGTGTGTAGAGGAAAGGCTCTATGGTGGATGTGGTTGCCAAAGGTTACAGTGAGGTGGCTGGCTCAGTGTGGTTGAGTAGGAAGCAAAAATAGAGCAAGATGTGAGCTTTGACTTTATTTTGGAAAAATCTCTTGTCCCGTACAAAGGTGAAATTTGGTGGATGTGGAAGGTGCAAAATGGAACAGGATAGTAACAACTAGAGCATTAGGGGTTTCATCATGGAGTCTGAGCTGCATGTCTTCTGGTGTGCTGCTGCTTTCATGTGGAATAGGCTCTCTTTTGTGGCCCCTTCAGTTAATTAACAGCATTCAGAACCTAGTCTGCAAAAAAGCTACAGTCGACAATTTATCTGTCCAGACTGTTTTCCTGGAATGTCCCTAAACAAAAGCTAATTCCCTGGAGTGAAATGCTTTAGTGCCCTGTTGCTCAGAAATCATCAGATTTCAGTCCTTTCTGAAAACCCGTAATTGTAATGAAATTATTCTTTCCGAAAGATACTTGGGTTGTTTTCCACCCTGCTCAATGAGATCCATATTCCGTGGCACTGATTGTAAGTGAATGGCTTGAAGATAAATGCATGTCGTGTCATGAATGTGTTTCTACTTTGTCATGGGGAGACACCAGCCAATTAAATTCTGAAACAAGGGACTTTTTATTTATTTTCATATTAAAAAAATAAAATCTCTTAATCCTTTGGAAAAAATTGCATTTTTAACCCTGCTTTGGTTATTACTAAAGTATTCTGAGGTAGGAAAGGAAGTTAGGGACAGAAATAAGGTTTTATTTACAATTGAGATTTCTGAGAGTCCTAAGTTACTCTCAGATGATTCATAACTTAGCAACAATTTGAATTTATTTAATAAGATGCTTAAATCATTTGCAAAGAAATGTGAACACTTCTTTAGGTAGTGTGGTGTGTGCTGCTGTGTACACATGAATGTCTAGTTTCTAATTTCTGCATCCCACCCCAGCCTCTGGAACTGGGGTGGAGGTTCCAGATTATTACTTACAGTGCTTTCCTTGCTATCCCAGTCATCTGTAAGAGATGAAATGGACAGCAAAGGTGTGGAACAGATTTGGAGCCAAATAAAAACACTCCTGTGAAATACACTTTGAGTCACCTGCTTCCTATGGGCACCACAGGAGCACTGAGGCTGGATGGAGTCTACTGAAAGAGATGGCTTTGTTCAGAAGTGCTGATATGAGGGTGGACCTTAGTTTGAAGGGGAACAGTACAATAAAACCACTTGAGGAATGTGTCTGCAGAGCAAGGAAGAAGGAGTCCCCAAGGCAGACTGTTCCCAAGGCAGTGCTCGTCTTGAACTGCAGCACGTGTCCATGTAACTTGCTGAGACAAGTTGTCTGACTGGTGGCGGCAGCAGCTGCACCGGGAGCTGGAGGGAGACTGAGAAACCACATCACATGGACAAGAGTGATGTGCGAATCAGTGAGTATGGGCTCAGGGATGAGCTGTCCCTCACATCTGGCCTGACCCAGTCTCCTTTTTGCTCTGAGCTGTGACATGGAAGGGAATAATAGAGAGGAGGAGAGGACTTCATCCCTCCTCTGTGAACTCCAGGATATGTTCTAGAACTTTGTAGAATCAAGACCTTGAAACAATTTTAAGTTCAGCTCCAAGAGACCTACCAATTACACCTTTTTCCTTTATCCTCAGTAAATTGCTGTGGGAAGTGAGTAATGCAAACCCCTGCATAGCTGTACTGGTCAGTGGTTCTGAGATGTGAATCTGGAGGTGTGAGGATATAAACTGTAGGTAATTTAAAACAGTAAGATTAAATCCCCTCTTTCTCTCTGAAAAGTGGAACTTTTATATATTTGGCTTTCCTATTCCCCTTTGCCCTCACAGCTCCAGCCTTGCTAAGACACCCTCAGGATGTGGACAATTCCCTACTCGGCGTTCAGTTCAGCTCAAAGTCCCAAATGAGTTGGCTTTTTGTTCCATTTCTTCTAACCTGAATCAGTCATGAATACTCTGAGTGATCACTTAATCAGAGGCTCCTTTGTGGTTCCAAAGGATTGTCTTCCAGATTTAGCATGTTTCCAAATGGTTTCCTACTCTTTTGTTCTTGATGCCGGATGATCTGCCAGCTTTGTCAGCCAGAATGAAATGTGGATAGTGGACTCTAGGCATTTTTTCATCCAAAACTTTTAGATAATTACAAAGTAATAAGTAGATGATTTTCACATCCTTGGAGAGTTAAGTTTTTGCAATTGCTAGCCAGGCTTTCTGATGCAACATATTCAGAAAAGAAAAACAAGTTTCCTCATGCTGAGGAAGGAAGATCTCTCTCTAATTTTTGATGGCTAATTGTCTTGAGTAAGAACCGTGTCTGACAAGCCTTGAGATATAACAGTCATGTACAAGCTACATGTTGTTCAGTTTGTAACTCTACAAATCAAGACTCTGAAAAAAGCTGCTAACAGCTGTCCAGATTTTATTCAGCAGCAAAATTGGAAGATGAGGAGATAATTTAACGACAAACCCCTTTCCTAGCAGCTTGAGGGTTTCCTTTTGAATTGGATCCTGGAAATAGTTATTCTGGCCCTAGTAATGCTTAAAGATAGACCAAAATATAAGAAAATAAAAAAGAAGGAATTGAATTGGACTCAAATCTTAGATCCAAGCTCCCTGAATGTGGGAATTGTTTGGAATTGGATTCAAACAGTGTGTCTTGAGTCCACTGGTAATGGGGAAAAAAGGGTCCTAACAGTCACTTGTAACAGAACAATCCTGTTTGTTAAATGACTGAGTTCTCACTGAGAAATGGTTGTTTTATATGAATTTATCCAAGTTATTTAAACATAGTGCTATGCATTGACCTTTGACTCAACATTCTCTAATTTACCTATTACCATGGTGCACTCGAAGACCAATCACGTCCTGGGCTACATCAGAAGCGGCGTGGCCAGCACATCCAATGTTTCTGTGGTGGTTCACCATCTAGTTTGTTCATAATTTTTCAATACCTAATTTTTATTCTTGAGTTATTATCCGAGAATCTTAAATCCTTTTCTCCTGCTGAACTATCTAAAACCACAGAGTCACTAATAACATGGTGTGCTGCTGGACCTAAGTGACAGAAATGGGCCTTAAGGAAAACGAGAGTGCGCATGCACTTTTTTGCCTGCTTTTCTTTTTTGCCTGCTTTCTGATACTCCTCAGCAGAGGAAAATGAAACTACATCGAATGCAGGCTACTAACAAACATTGGCCTGCCAGTGCAGAGATGCCTCTGTTCTGTCACTCTGGTTTCTGAGACAGGGTTTCCCAGCATCAGTTGAGTGAGCCTGTTAGAGCTAAATGAAACAGCTGCTGTGTTTTCCTGCTGAATTTGGAGTTGTTTCTTTATGCAGTGATATCCTCATAGTCCCATTTGTCCCATTTGAAAACCTCTGCTCTATCAGGTTGGAAGAAAACTGGAACCAGGAAGGACCTCCTAGGCCTATTCTCATGCAGATCCTTGGTACAAATCAGTGTGTTTTCAGTTTTCTGTGTGCTGCCTCAGCACTTGATATGCTTAAGTATATCACAATTTTAAAATCATAAAAATAGCTGTGCTGAGAATGTGCCAAAGGGCCCTCCAGCTCAAACTCCACCTCTAATAGTGTCCAACTGCATACTCAGGGAAGATCAGGAACAGGACAAACACATGGTATTCTGCCCAAGGCAGTCTTTCAACATTCAACTATTTTAGCTGAGGCAGTCTCATGAACCTTTTGTGGATAGTCTAATTAGTAACCCCTAATGAATCTTTTTCCCAAGTAAATTATTTCCATTGAGCCTTTGTAAATATATTGCATTCAGAACATGATTGGACGGGGAATCACACAGATCAGTTACCTTCTGTGTGAGAACCACATCCCCTGAACGAGTCTGTCTTCTTCAGAGCTAACAGATATCGGTCCTGTCAGGTCAGAGTTGTATTTCGGGAGATGTTAGAAAAACGCTCTGATCAATTCCTCACTGATTCCACTTTTACAGATGAAGGAAAGGTGTGATGTAACCTCCATGCTCAAGAGCACTCTCAGTTCAGAGGGCTTACAGCAGTGGCACATGCGCAGCTGGTAAGAAATGGAGTCTGTTAGACATAATGGATGATCTGGAGACTGAAAGGAATTGAAAGGCATTGGTTCTGGCAGTACAAAAAGTTTGCATTAGGTTTTTAATTGCTTTCCTCACGTCTTCCAACTCTTTCTTGATTTCTATTCACAAGAGTCCTTAAATATGAAATCGTAACTTTTCTGCTTGCCACAGCCAATATCATATGTGACCCAATATTATCTGGGTCCCTGAAGGCTGGACCCAGATTTACTGGTAGAAAATTAGATGCTGGTAAGAAAGTGGCTTTTACCAACCTTGGTGGCTTCAATTTTATAATTGCTGGTGGAAGGTGCTGGCACAGCAGAACTTGGAAAACAATAAACCGTGTGTCCTCTTAGCAGGAAGGAGTGGTCCTATTTTAATAGTGCACCTTAAATCGCCAATTTTAATACCCTACAAGGCTTAGATGGGAAAACAGGACATAAACAACTGAGAGTGGAAAAAAAATAAAGCCAGGAGAAGTAGATGTCTGAGAAAGACTTAGGTGATGCACACAAAGACCTAGACTGTGAAATTAAACACAGGAAGATTTAGGTGAGAAATTTTGGAAAACTTCTAACTCTGTGATCAATTAGAAAACAGAATTTTTACCAAGGAAGTCACTGAGGGCTCGTTAGAGAAGTGTTCAAGTAGAGAAGATGAAACATCAAAACCTGCTTGACGTAGCAAAATACTGAAAGACATTATGTAAAACCACCTTCCTCCTCACCTGTGTTCTCCTGGTTTGTCCTGCTGTTGCTAAGAAGCTACTTGCTGCGAGTCAAAGATAACATGGAATATCTAAAAGAAAATATTATACAAAGCATTTATAAACTACCTGGGGAATTCCTTGCCACCTTATCCCATCTAGGGTTCCTTCAAAAAAAGGACTAGAATCTAATTGTAGAAGAGAATTTGCACAGAGCAGGAGTGTGTGTTCTATGTTGGGTGTTGATGTCCATACAGAAGGGTACATATTGTTATTCTTTATGGTCATGATACGAACTGTAGAATGTGTCATCAATCTCCAGGAACTCAAAGTTTCACCATTCTCTAAGTGTTCTAACTTCAGATTTAGGCCAAAGCTGGAAATTTTTCAAATATTGGGCTGGATTTTTGCTGATGTGAATTGTGTGTTCAACAAAGCCAGGAGGATTTCCAGGAGCTCCTGATTTGACACTTTTCCTCAGCAACTGCCTTGGGGTTTAGTTCTGAGCTTGACAGATTGAGTGGTGGCTCTTGTGCTCTTGGGCCCTTTTGTGAAGAGGTATTTTAAATTCTCCCAATTCATCTTCTTCCCTAGAGCTACACAAAAACTAAAGGCTGACTTTCAGCCAGGAGGCTGACTGAAGCCTAGGGCATGTGTAAGCCAAAAGAAAAAAAAAAAAAGGGAGAAAAGAATAATCAAATCAGACTTTTGGTTAATGTAGGGAAAGAATAATTATGAACACTGAAAACTTGTGTACTAAAGCGTGCTTGAACATTGAACTTTCTTCACCTGTGTGCTCTTGAGCACACAGCTGTCCACATCTACAAGATGTGAAAGTCATAAGGGCTGCAGTTGACAGACCATATGCAGATCTAAATAAAGCAGAGGAGAATTGGGCGTTTTCAGTTAAAATATTTCTCTGGCCGAGACCATGCGAGTTGCCAACTAAGGTCTTGGTGCCAAATTCAGTAAGCCTCTCTAAGAATGTGATGACTGTACTTTTCAACCACTTACACTCCTGTAAATCAGCAACATCTGATTAAAACACAATGAGGTTACTGCAGCTTCAGCTCGACTGAAGTAAGAGAATTAGAATATTTTTCAGTTTTCATGAGTATAATTTCTACACAGAAAATTCTGAAGTAGATGATGCAGAGAAGGAAGACACTGTTGCAGACAAGAAAAGATCTGACTGCAATTTCTTTATTATTATTATTATTAATTGCATCTTATCTAGCCTGAATACATTTATAATTCATTAGCATCAGTCACTCTTCAAGTATATTTTTTTTATTAGAATGTGTTTCAAAACTGTCCTGTATGTAACTGTGTGTGTTTGGTTTGAATCAGCAGTTTCCAGTTTGTACAGAAGTAACATTTGCAATACCAAGTCCTAGAGGAATTTTTCAGGACAACAAGGTTATTTCATTTGAGCAGTTTAAAAAAAAAAAAATCAAAAAAATTACAAACATCTGTATTTTCTCGAGGGAGACATAGATTATTGCTTACCACAGTGTGGGCTGGAATGTGCTTCTTTCAGCTGGATAAATCCATGTGCCCTTGCCAAGAAAGTTTTACATTTCCCATTTTTCCTTAGCTGCTGTATCCAGCCTTGGCACTCTATCTATTTATTATACTTATTTCTTGGATGTACCGGTTCCAGCTTTGTCATTTACCACATTTCTGTATCTGTCTCCCTACCTCCCTGTCTGACATCACTGAATTGAGATCAGGGTGGGAAAAAACCCACAACTTGGAGAGTCTAGTCAGGTATAATAGTAAAAATAAGAGCTTACGTAGTGAGAACAATGATAGACAGTTGGCTAGTGAGGAGCAGGGCTGTTCTCCAGGAGTTTTGCCATTGTTTTCAGTGAGATCAGGACTGGGCACTTGGCTACAGTGAGAAGTGGACCTGAGCCATGTGGTGTTGCATCCAGACCTTCCTAAAACTCAGGAGTGTTAAAATCTGGCCTTCCCTTGATGAGAACATGCAATGCTTTGGGTGTATGTCTGCATGACTTGACTTTGAATGTCCAGTGTAGGCAGGGCCCTAGATTTAATGTTCCTGAGCAGATGTTTGAAGAGGGATTGTGACCATCTTTAGACTTTGAACAAGATACATAATGGTGCCACCTTCTTGTGTCTTCCTTTTTCCCAGCTGTGATTGTCCCATGTAAGGGCCAGAGACAGTGTGGGTCACTGTGGTGTTTTCACAAGGTTGTAAATATCCACCTGTTATATAAAATAAGTTGGTGCTTAATATATTTTCAGGAAGACAATTCCCTACCTGTGCTAATTTCTTGATCCTTGCTCCTGTGTAGCTTGTATTCAAAGTAAAGAATCAAGACCCAAGGCTACTCTGTTAGTTACTCCAGACCCAGAGCAATGCTCTTTAATGCAGTAATTATTCTTGAGCTTGGCCCTTTCTAATCTTGATTTATTTAAACCACTGTGAAAAATTTGTGAGGATGGCAAACTTTCTTTTTTTTATTCCATGATTCATTCTCTTTAATTGTTTTAATAGGAAAAAATTAAAAGAAAACAATCCTGAGAATTGATACATGGTGTATTCCACAGCCTCTTTGGACAGGCAACATGAATCAGGCACACACGCCTCAGATATAAATCACTCTGCACCACGGGGACATGAAGGCTCTTGGTACAAATGTACGTGTTGGGAAATTGTTCTGCAAATGCTACATGTACGTGTGCAGTAGCGAATTTGCAAATCTGAAAAACTTGGCTTGTTTGCATCCTCTCTGAAGTAACCCAGGGTGCCTGGGCCATGTTGGGAAATGAGCTGCTTTGCCAAATGAAGCTCAAAAAAAAAAAAAGGGAAAAAAAAAAAAAAAAAGAGCCTATTGGGTGGTATTGTAGCACAAAATGTCCCAAGCTGATAAACTGTTTATTTAATTTTGAGTTTATTTTTAGCATTCAGGAATTGTTGAGACATCTTTTTCTCTCTGAGGGTGGAGCAGAGGATTCTGTATGTGGGCAAGAGAGAGTGAGTCCTGGCACCCCTTCAATCCACAGTACGGGGCAGGGGGGAGTGTGTGCCTTCTGCTGAGTAGGCACTGGAGAGATTTTTGCTCCGTCTCTAGAGGCTGCTACAGGCCCAGCTTTTTTTTATTCTAAGCCCAGCTTAAAGAAACTGGACTTCCAGCTTGGCTTTAGTGACAAATTACTTAAGGTCTGATGGTTTTGCTTTGATCCCTCATCTATTGGTTGAACTGAGTGTTTTATCAGTATTTTCGGCTAAGATTTCTGTAGAAATGTCTTCTCTGTGGAGTTCAAATCTACTTCCAGCCTGAAGCCCTGAATGCTAAGATTTATTTTGGTGAGATTTTTTTTTTCCCCCACAAAACTAGAATTAAATCAGTTTCATTTGAGATAAAAAATAGCAGGAGATGATTTTCCAAGGGTTTCCTTGCTCTGAGGTGCATGTAACTAATGGCTCCTAAATTATGGTGCCTGTGGACCATCTCAAAGCCTGGTTCCTAATTTCAGAGGGAACTGTTAGAGCCAAAGACTGTCTCTGAGCAGACTTTCTGGAGTATGAGTTTATCCTTATATGATGTGTACACAGTTGAACATTCTATCTGCAAACAAGAATGGCATATCTAATAATTATAAGGGGACATGTCTAGAAAAGGAGTCCAGATTCGAGGATGCAAAGAATGAATCAGTGGTTAATTAAAGTGCTTCTGAAGTATTTGGATGATTTAATGGGACAGCAGTTTAAAAATGCTTTTGTCCGATCATTTCTATCTGCTTATTTACCTGGAAAACAAGTAAATATAACCAGTATAGTAATAACATGATTACTTACACAGTACCTTCATGCTCAGCTACCATACCTGTAGATTGAATTTTTCATCTCTTCCCAAATGAAAGGGAAGACAGAGGGTTTAAATTAATGTCTTGAGTTAACCTCTTGTGGGATTGCAGGCAAGGACAAGGAAGCCAAATTGCAATGTGAGCACCAAAGGTGTTATGTGGTTTTTAAATGTAGTCCAAAGCCTTGTTTTCTGTTTTATGACTAACTGAGGACTAAGTTGGTGACCCAAAATTTTTAGATGTTGACAAGTTCGACCAATAAACAATATTTTACATGCAAAATCACCCTCTTTTGCAGTCCTATATGTAGGAGATCAGAGCTGTACTTGGCATGGCTTAAAGTTCAAGCCTAGCATGTCTGTACGCTGAAGTAGTGTGTAATGTGACACTAGGAGGGGAAAAACGGGGTTTTGAGAGAGGTTAAATTTCAGGTTTAAAATCTTCATCCAGTGATTTAAAGTGAATTAGGCGCCAAAGGCATTACCCTTGAGTTATGCATGTAGCCTGCAGTGTTTGTATGAGAAAATATTGTGTGCAGTTGAAATAGTTACCCTTTTAGACGTGTAGTCATAAAGGCTTACTCCGTTTGGTGATGGGAGTTTAATAATATCCAAGCATGAATGACATGCAATTATGTTTCTGCTGCATTATTTGCATCAAGGGACTGTCACAAAATTACAATTCAGTACCTGCCATTACAAAGAGAGAACATGAACCAAAGTTGTAATAAAAAAAGACAATGAAAATTCTGATTCCAGCAGAAACGTGGCAAATTCTGGCAAGCAGTGTGGTTTCTAAAGGATGGACATGTGATAAGAGACCAGTGTCCTCTGAGTAAGTACTGCCTTTCTCCATTGGCCTACTGAAATGACTACCTGTTAAAAAAATCACAACAATTTTGTTCTCACCTGTGAGCATCAGGACATCACATACAGGTAGCAGTGAAATTATGATTATTCAAAAATGTTGATAATGCCCCAGTCGGGATCTCTGCAGTGGGTTGAACTTTAAATCGAAGGAAAATGTTGAAGTTGAGGGAGAAATGTGCTGCTTTTGAGTAAAGTAGGAAGAGGAATGGAACCTGTACAGGGCTTGTTGGTTCAAGGTTTCCTTATGCCCTTGCCCACAGAGGTGTTCCACAGCCCTCTCAGTATAGTCACTGTTTTTGCATAACCCAGCCCTTGTCCAGGCACAGCCATAGTGACTCCAAACTGCTAATTATGTTTTTCTCACCCAGTAAAATGCAGCTAAACTCCCGTCCATTCCCCGTAGCACTGCAGATCCGGTCTCTCATCCTTCGTGCTCCCCACACCACCTCACCCTGGTTACACAAGCCAGCCAGTGAGCCAAGAGAAACCTTTGAGCTCTCTGGCTGTAACAACAGTTGATGGGAGCCAGGGTTTTGCTGTATCATTCCTCCAAGGGATTGGGCAGGCGGGAGAAAGGGCCAGGGTTGGGGCTCACGGGGGCTGCTCAGTTCCTGGAGCTGGGAGGGACGCCCTCTCCCCAAACCCTCCTGTTGGAGGAGGCTGTGTTGGCAGCCTTTGCAGCATGAGGCCTCGGGAATGTGCTCTGAGTAGGATCTGTCATTTGGGACCTCAGTGGAAGGGACCGTGGTATGTGAAAGGGGAGTATTGAGGGTTTTTTGGGATGTGTGTATAATACCTGTTCGCCAGCCCGGGACTGATCTGTCTCCCTTTTTAGCTGGTTTGTATGCCCAGGTTTTCTGTCATGCTCCAAGTCACTGTTAACAAGTGTTTATGTAGTACTTGCTCTAGGCCACGATCCATCCAGCAAAGCATAACACACAACATCTAAACAAAGAAAGTAATGTGGGCTAATTAATTCCTGATTCAGGGAAACAAAAGATAAATTCCTAAGTCAATTCAATTTCCCTAAATCTAAATAAAAAACTCTTCCCACCTACTTTCTCTCCTCTTGCACTCCTCCCTGTGTACAATAAAATGCCCACTCATGAAACACGCAGCTCAATTAAAAATATAATGTGCTCAAGTGGGGTTTGGAGGAGCACCAAGAGATGATCTTCAGGTTGTGCTGGGGAGAATTTTGCTGGACGCTGTGTTAACACCAACTCTGAGCAGGAATGCTCTAGTGGCACAAGCCAACTTGGTCACTTGTCCTGTTTGCTGAGCCGGGGCATCCAGACTGGTGTGTTTTCAGAGATGAGCTCGAGCCTTGGGATTTGGGTCTCCCTGGTCTCGCTAAGCCTTCTGCTCTCAGTGGTTGGAGAGACTTCTTCAGTGGATAATTCAGACTATATTAGTCACTGTCCTGTATTGACTTTCGTATCAGGGGGGCTTATGAAAAGTTTCCTTAGCTGCTTCAATGGATATCTTCCCTACTTCAGGATCAGTTTTTGCTACTGTAGGAACCCAGGACAGGGGATGGAATCAATTCTAGCCTATGCTGTGGGGGATGTCTGTGGCTGCCTGTGTCCCCACTGTGCAAAGAAATGCCTATAACTCTAAATCTCTTCTTTTAGCAGCAGCTGACAGCAGAGTTTCTCAGAGAAAGACTTTGCCTGACACTACTCACACAGTAGAAAAATGGCTGGTCACATCATGCTCTGTGTCTTCAGCATGGGGTTGAATACACATCCTTTCCCTCTGCTCTACTCCACAGTTCCCTTAACCTTGTGCTTGGGTATGGATTTGTATCCCAAAGCATTTATCCAGCTCTTGAGAGAGGCCCATTGGGTAATCTTTACCGGGGAATGTAAAATAACTGCGTAAAGCTGGGCCTCCTGGGCTCTTTCCATTTCATTCCCTATGAGACAAATCCCAAAGGACTTTCTTCTAGTTTTAGTCAGTCCCATAACTGGGATTTCTCTTTCCCAGATTTGCTAATATCAGTGTTGCTGGAGGGTATTCATAAACTGAACACAAGATACTGGGGCTGGTCCAGGGATGGCTGGGTGATATTATATGGGCTGATTTATGCTGGGGCTCAGAGAAGATAATTTTATTTTTTTTTAAACTTGGGTTCAGTGGGAATATCACCTGTCTGCATCTGGCACTGTAAATTGCCATGTCAATTTGTTGGCAGAAACTATGAATGGGACTAAAAGTGCCGCTGATTTACACCACTCAAAGCTGATACTGTTTTTTGTTAGCATCAAACAGGCACACAGGCACAGCTAGAAAAACCAGTCTGGAAAAAAAGTTGGACATTTTCTTCCTACTCATGGGAGCTGAAAATTCCAACTTACTGTAAACAGCCTTGAAAAACATTTTATGTTTCCAGAGTTCTGAATCTAAACATTTACATGAAGTAGTGACACAGTTTGAGTGTAACGCACTTCTTTTATTTTTGTTAGTATATTTCTTGTAGTAGGTGTACAAGTTTTTTAAATACCCCTCTTGCTTTTTGGGGATAAACGTCCCCCTTCTCAGAGCAGATTTCGGTCAGAGGTGGAGAAAGGGAAATGTGTACTTCCTTAAATAAATACCTATATGTGGTTTTAGTATTTCTGGGTATTTTATTTTTTCAAGCAGAAGCTTGCCCTTTTTTCTAACCATCGTTTAGTACTATGGAAAATGTACAAAGTTGTTTTCGCTGGATGGAGCAAAGCAGTGGGTTAAATTTTAGCACATTGAGTAGCACAGAGATTTCTCTTCTGTGAAAGACAGGATTGTATTATGTAACAGTCCAGCTGCCAAATACTTCTGCTGGCACTGGTCAGCCTTCTATGCACCATTGACATCAAAACTCAATGAGGTTTGATCCAGAGAAGGGATTTGAAAGGACGTCTTGTTTTTCTTCAATCTCTACAAACTGAACTTGTTTAAGAAGGGGGGGGGAAGATACAGAGTCTTGTTTGATAAATGAGGAAAAACTGTTTTTTCTCAAAAGTTTTGGGTGTTTATGGGTTTAACAGCTATTGCTCGGAACAAGTCGTTTCTATTTACGTTGTTTATCATATCAGCTAACCTGATGTGACGGATCCAGGGGGCTGGAGGTCGGGCCCGCGTGTCTTCTCTCCACAGGGGATTTCTGACAGCTTACCTTAGTGTCTGCTGGGCCCAACACTTACACATAGTCACATTGACCATTCAATAAACATAGGATTGAACAGTTGTCATGCTCCCTATAATGTGCACGCTAAATAAAATGTATCAGCAAGTAAGTGGGGACAAGAAACACAGGAACGGAACAATACAGCGTGCAGGGGTACTGAGCTCCGTGGAAGCTGCCACAGTGCTAGAAGCAGTATACTGTGGGTATTGTGCCAGAAGTAATAATCTGTTGCTGAAAAGCAATTCTTACTAGTTCACCTAAAAATGTAAGGGATATGTTACTGGGTGAGAGCAAAGGTTTATCTAAACTGGCACTCTCTCTGACAATAATTGGCAACAAAGTCTGGTAGCAAGAGATCAGGGAGTAGGGCACGTGTTCAGTGGTCTTTCCCTTGACAGAACACTGACTGGCAGGTTAACCCTATCCTGAGTTGGAGATTTTATTAGACTGAGACTCTGAATGTGTTTAATCCCATTTTGAGCTCCTGTGGTCACAAGCTCCACAGTTTGTGTTGTGTGGAAAACTTCTTCCTCTGGTTTGTCTCAAACTTGCTCTCAGCTTACTTTGACTCAGGCTACTTTCTCCCGGTTGTTGTGTACAGGGAACACGCTGACTCACATGTGTGGAGCAGTGGTGGTTCAGAAATCTCCCTTTCATGGTTCCATTGCAGTGCAGACGTAGCTGGTTTTGGCACAACACAAGACGGTGTCAGCTTATGAGCTTGTCTCATCACTGTCATGTTTTGGGATGATTTCATGGCAGAGTTAGTTTAAAGTAAGGATTTAAATAAAGAATGAGGTAAATTTACAGATGTTTATCAGAAGCCTGTGAGGGGCAGTATAGTTTGTGCATCCATGGAAAAAGGAATATGAAGCTTCTAATTTGAAATAAATAGCAGAGGCAGGAATTAACATATGGGTAGCATACTGATTAGTTTACAGAAGTAGAGTGCTTGCCTTGGGAATATATGGCAGAACACGTCTACTTACCTTAGCCTCACCTAGGAATTTCAACATCCTCCTGTTCATTTGCCAGGGGGGAAAGTGGTGTAACCAGGGGTTAAATATCCCAAATAAAATCACTGAACAAGTCAGTGGCAGAGCTGGGATTACAGTCCAGAAGCCATGTCTTTCAGTTACGTATTTAGTCTCATGCCTGCATTTCTCTGGAAAAGTATTTCTGGTCACAATATTAGAGATGTTAACTCAAATGAAGTTTGACAGTTATGTTTGTATTCCTGCTTTCATCTTGAAAGTTTCAGGGCTCTCTTGTCTGTTCAACAAGTCCTGTCAAAGCTGTTTAAAAGAAAACTACAGAGTCTGGGATTATTGGTAGTTTTTTCTTGTTCATTGCTTTAGCTGCTGGCAAAGCTCTTTGATGAGGGTCACGTGTAGGAACAGAGGAGTGCTGATAAAGTCCAACTTTAGTGTCTGTGCGTATTACCAATATAGGTAATATTGGTACGGGAGTGGAATGTGAATGATAAACAGCATTATGATGGTCTGCATTTTGCAAGCAGATCTCAGCATTCACTTCTCTCCCCTAGAATAGCTCCCAGTCTGCAGGGTTCTGGGTAGCTACAGGGAGCTGGTTGCTTATAAGGTAACCTTTTTGAGGAATGAGGTTGTCTTCCCTGCTCTTTTTTCTCTCTCTAGGTATGCCTCCAAAGGCCCAGCATCAACGTTGTGCCAATGAAAACGTATCTGCATCTGAAAGTGGCATATGGTAAATGTAGTCTGATGTCACAACACTGGGGATTTCTCCTGTCAGGAGGGATTAATTCTGCTGAAAGTTTTCTGGTCTACTCAGAAAGAACCAAGTAAGACCTTCAAACCCTGACCTGATTTGGATTTTTTGAAGCACACAACTTCATGTGGCTTTCAGGAAAGTCTGAGCACCTGTGAAGACAATGTAAATTAATGAAAAATTCTGCAGACACCATCTTGGATGAGGGGCTCTGATGAGGTCACGGAACAGTGACTAAGGGGGGGAAGAAACTACTGAGTCCCTTGGAAAATTGTATGCAGTTGTATCCATTTTGCTATCACATCCACATCTACTTTGCTATCCTAATCAAGATAGGGATAAACACAGAGATTAGCAGGTTATGCTTTTATATCCTGAAAATAGTGGGCGTACTCTTACTTTAACAGCTCTTGCATTTGTAGGAATGAGCAGTTTTAACAACAGATATGTCTGAAAACCAAGTCAAATTTATTTATCTGAAGATCAAATCTTAAAGTTTTCTTGTCCATTGAGGAAACTGGATGGGAACACAGTTCCTAAACTCGTCATCATTTTCAGACTGCATTCATAGCAGATCTTGAGGTAAGGAGGCTTGCTAACCTTCATGCCCTGTTTTGTAGTTTGTTTAGGTTTGTGTGTGGGTTTAGTTCAGTCTCAAGGAATTCACCTGGATTGTGAGATTTTTTGATAATAAAAATCTCGGAATGGAATAATTTTGTAGTTCAGTCTTGTCATCTCAGTGGAAGTAGGAACTGATTAGAGGATGGACTTAGTAAAAAATGTGTTGCCGAAAAGCCTGTTTTAGAACCCCAGTTTGGTCTGGCTCCACTGAGTGTGGAGGAGTTGTGTTCATGTCAAAATGCAGTGACAAGAGAATGAATCATGTTCTTGAATTTTTAATGCAGAAAATAAAATCACAATTTAAATTAGAGTGATTTATAGTATGAACATATTACATCAGGGAAATTTGAAGAAATAAGGGTGTCCTCTTGCTTACAGTACATGGGCCAAAACCAGAGAGCATAGTGTCCAAACTGTTTTCACAAACCTGGCATGACACTCTATTTTTGATGCCTCTTGACAACTAGACTCTGCTAATTGGTTATATTAATGTACAGTGACACAGGAAAATGGTTGGCTTTTGCTTGGTAATTAATCAAAAAATGTTGATGTCTGTAAAACCTTTACAAGATATTATTCAACACATGTATTGCAGTGGAACATGAGAAGGTATTTGTATAACACCTTGACTGCGCTCAAACTTTTCTCAAATACATATATTGATGTGGATACCATGGGCTTGGGAAAGTGAAGGAAAAGCACCAGACTTGGCAAAGCCCAGAATACAGGTTTGGCTTCCAATATCTGCAAACTAGCTTTAGACAGTGCCCAATTTTCAAGCCAGGCAGTGTGCTGAGGCCCCAGTATTTTGTTCTGCCCTCGTTCTGGGAACATGGCACCTCCCAGAAGCCAAGGCAAACATGGTGTTCACTTTTGCATGGTTGTGTTTGGCTGACATTTCCTGAAGGAAAGAGTTCAGGGAAATAAATCCTAATTTTTATTGGGCCTCATAATAAGACTAATAGCAGCTCATTAAACAGAGCAGTTGGATTTACCTTACTTCTGAGAGGCTAGTGAGAGAAACCTGCAGCGCACGTTATAATAGAGAGCAGCGATTAGCGCTTCGTGTATCGAGCAGAAAGTAACAGTTTACTCAATAGAATTTACTTCTGTATCTAAAAGCCTGGCTGAGTAACCCAACTCTTGTATAGTTTTTAAGGGAAAAAACCAACTTTCCATTACTTAGTTCTGCCCTTCAGCCATTTAAAATGGCCACTTCGTAGCATTTGGCTTACACAGGGAGCCAAATGCTAGGGTTGTTTCCAGCACCCTGGGAAGTCAGTAGAAGGACACCTTTTGTTATTGATTTGAGCCTCAGACAAAGCAAATGAGGGGGTACATTATGTGGCAGTGTGGCATCTAGATTTCAGGGTGATTTGCCTATCGTGAATACTGCAGAATAAAGAATTACATATAATTAGCTATAAGTGCAAGTGAATTCTGTGATAGCTGTAAATTCACCTCTTTTAACAACACAGATGCAGTAGAACATCTGGAAGGAACCACGTGTTCCACAAGCAAGACTTGCTTACCTGAATCAGAGGTGCAGTATATGAGTAAGCCTACACCTCATCAGTTGAATTCTCAAGATCAGTTTAGCGGCTGGAATTATCTACCCCTTCTCCTGGATGTACTCCGTGTGTGCTTTTGCAGTGGTACCTTTGCAATTTAGATGCCACCAGATTTTACTTAAAAGACTTACCTCTCTGAGTCCTTTGTGCTTACTATGTGAGGAATTCTGAACGAAAAACAGGAAAAAACCAAACAAACAACCCCCACAAACAAACAAACAAAAACAAACAAACAAAAATCCCCCACCAAGACAAATGACCAAAAAAAAAAAGGAAAATTGTATTTTGGATAATTATGTGTTATTTATTGCTATGGTTACTCTTGAAGGGTTTGCATAGAAAAGGGATCAGGAGCAAAATCCAGTAAAAGGTGCAAACACCTTTGCCTTGTATAATTGTCCTTGTAACTGTTTAAATCCAGTATTAACAGCTCCCTAAGGGACAAAAATGAGGTATTTATGATTTCCTACGAGCTGACATAGGCAATTCTGCAGTGAGCATAGCGGCTTTCATGAATCTCACTGTTGTACATGCCCCCATTTAACATCTATCCAATGGCAAGCACTACAGAGATGGCCTTTGTTGGGAAACCAGAGGTAAACTCTTCGTGTTTAGCAAATGTATTAATAGGCAGGATAGTAGAACTCAGACTGTGTGTTCTGAAAGGAATCACAAATTAATTAGGAAAGCTGGGGTTTTTTAATTTTTATTCTGTGATTCTGCCTTTAACAGTACTATGTGTCTATTCTTGGAAAGTTTGCCCTCTTATAATGTTTCAGGTTAAATGCACTGAAATTAAGTCACACTTCTCTCAGCTGTATCTTCTGAATTTCAAATGAAATCCTGATGTACCTATATTTTGGGGAGGGGATGGGGAAAGGAGCTCAATCCAGCTGCGACAAATTGTTCCCTTCATGATACAACGAAGGATAAGCTTTTATTGGTTTATGGGTTTGCTTCCCCCTTGTCACTTGGCTGCTTCTCAGGGTCGTAATCAGTACCTTTTAACACCAGAATGAAGCAGATTTGCTCCATATGTTTCATACTGAATATTGCTACACTATCTGCTCTAGCTGTGCCCATAGCCCAGTGACTCCCCTGTCAGCGCTGCAAGAGCCAGTAAACTGCAAGCTCTTGGCAACAGCAGCAACTATCCCTCTTGAAAATATTGCATTATATTCCCTGGCAAAACAGAACATCTAATGGAGTACAGATGATATGAATTAATCTTTGAATAACCATTTAATTTGTTGGCGAGGATCTGATTGCCCCCCCTTTTTTTTTTTGTAGTATCCTCATAATGAACATAAAAAGATTACAAGATTTGTGAATGTAGTCAGTCCTCTGGAAGCTCTGGCAGCTAGCTAAGCTTTGACTTAATTTTTTTTTTCCCTTAGTAATTAAAAACACTTCTACAAACTCAGAACTCAACCATAATTAAGGGCACTTCCAGAGCAAGCTGTAACATTCAGAACTAAATCACCTCACTTACTCCCTTCTTGCCAGAGACGCTGAAGAAAAGTATCCTACTGAGAATTGGTTTGAAAAATTTATTTCTTGCACAGGCCATCAGAATTGAACAGGTTGGCTTGTCTACAAACACATGAATTAAAAGTATTGCTATAGCTGAGATACAAGACACTTAAATTAATCCCTTCTCTTGGGAAAACCCTGCTTTCATTAGGCTCAACACAGAGACCACTGCCATGGCGTAGAATCAGTCTCGCCCCCAAACCAGTTCCAGAATGATGAACAGGATAGCAGAGAATATATGCTAGTAATTACACAAAGCTTTGGTTAAAAATACTTGGAATGTATTTGAGTATTCACAAACTCATTTGCAAAGAAGAAGAGGAAGACCCTGTGGCTTTCAGACAATGGAAAAGTCTTGTACCAACAGTGCATTTACATCATGATAGAGAGGAATTGGGAATTGAGGGGGCAAAGAAAGAGAGAGGAGTAGAAAATCGAAAATGATTATTTTGAGCTGGATTCCAGAAACAAATAGGATATAGGTAAGATATTGGAGGCAAGGCTTGTCTTGAATCAAAGACTTGATGGTGACCAAGTGGCTGTGGCTGCTGGCCTGGATCCCACTAGCACTGTATTAGACTCCATCCTGTTACATGTAGAATCTCATATTTCTGATGCAGTTGCACCTACAAGGCTCTGATTGGGGTGGGGTTGGCCTCGTTTTGCCCTTCTGTGTGGGGCAGGGAGGTGGAAAATTGTGTGGCACCTGGAAGGGTCCATGGGAGAAGTGGAGTTTGCTGTTCTCCATGGCCAGAAGTGGTCATGGCCTGAAGGAATGGGGCTGCAGCCCAGATCTTGGCATTTAAAAAAGGAGGTGGTGACAGGAAGATTTGCAGGCAACAGATGTGGAAGGAGAAGGAGAGTTCAGGGACAAGGAGGATGGTGCGGTTGTTTCAGGTGCAAAAAGAAGGTGGCTGGAGACAGGGTGGCAGGGACTGGGCCACATTTGAAAGTGTCTTCTCAAATGGCTGTGAATTTTGTTATTTTTTTTCTCATTGTTAGAGCACGTGGCGGGTTGGCAGAGTTTAGAGCTATGTTTACAGGCGGGGGCTCTTAGTTGCAGGGGAAGGTTGTCTTCTTGAGCACATTTCTGCAGGACTTGTTTTAAGAGGTGAAAAAATATGGCCTTGGGCTAAAGCCAAGGACTGGAGCAAAGATAGCTGGGTTTTATATCTGATCCCAGCATGGGTGTAAAGTTTGCAGGAGTCATTTAATCTCCTGTTTCCCTTAACATAAAATAGAATAGCTAAAAGGATATTTTAAGGCTTAATTCCTTAGTAAAGTGCTGGTGAGAGGTGAAAAGAATTGAAAGCAGTGTTCACACATCCAGGAGTCCTGTCTTTGACTTTTAACTCTACCTCAAACAACATCCACGTTTTGGCATCTGTTCGCCTGTTTTACAATGTTTGTGCCAGTGTTGTGTTTGCTGTTTTCCTGGTTAAACTCATGTGTGAAGGTCAGATAACTTCTTGTCTGATCCAGAAATGTCAGACTGACTTTGACAGCAAACTGCAGCAGAGCCCAACCATGGACATCAGGTGCCTTCTTACAGATCTCCCCACTTTGTAACAGAGTGTTCAATACGACACAACTAGGTCTGGATTTGGAGCAGTTTAGCTGACAGGTGACTGAAAACACTGAGGAAAAGGAAGACAGAGCAACTCTTTTAAGCAGGTAGGGTGACGATTTACCCATTGCCCCTGTGAATCTCTTAGGTCAGAAAAATTCCAGAGCATATGCTGTATGATTTTCAGGGATGCTGAGCACTCGTGTTTCCTTTTCTTTCCAATGGAGAATCAATCCACTAATTTATTTACTGATAGATTGACTTCTAGCAAGAAACTACAGAGAAAGGCAATGGCAACGTGACTTTCACAGATTGATACAATGCAGGAAAATCTTGAACCTTTTGAAGACCTCTTTTTCTGTCAAAATTAGCATTTTTCATGTTTAGCAGGGTCCTCATCATTCTGCAGCATTCTGGGGAAGAAAAAAGTACAGGCAGTCCAGTTTGCATTATGGACTTTGCTTTGTGTACCTTGCAATGTTACATTCACCTCGTACAGGACTCTCACTTGTCTGTCCTCTCCCAAACACGAAAACAGATTCAAGAACCAACTAGGCACTGTTGTGTGTCAGGAGTGGTCAGTGTCCTGCTGGGCTGATAACCTCAATAGGTCAGAGAAGCAACCTGAGCCAGAAAGAAACACTTTTGTCCAGTTGTATAAATGGGAGAGAGAGGCCCAAAAATTATGTGAATTTCCTGGGATTGTGCTGGATATGTGTGGCAGAGCTCCACACTTGTTCTCCCTCGAGGCCTCGGCAGTGCCTGGTAGTTTTAAATCATTACTCAAACAGGTTGATTAAATTCCAGCTATCAGGATCTATATTTCTATTAGAAGAGCTGCTGAGTGTTTCTCTGGGGCTCCTCTCCTCTCTCCACCCCCTCCGGATTTAATGTGTGCAGTTATGTATCCCTAAAGTTTTCCTTGAAAACTCAGATTCATTCAGTTCCATGAATGCACGATTCACAGTGGAGCTGACACATTTCATTAAGCTCAGCACATTGCGTAGAAGCTTGGCAAAGGGTCCCTGGACTTTATTCAACCCAGACACACCGTGTGACCAGCTGTCACAGACTGGTTGTAAAATTAGAATAAAACCATAAAACACAGTGGAGGGAAGGGAAAAAATTGCCCCTCCCAGGGGACGACACTTTGAGCTGTGACAAAAGATTCACAGAGCACATCAGACACAGACACACACAAAAGCTTTGTGCAGAACTCAGCTGGTTTTATTTTTCATGCTTGCACATTATACCGCGAGTGGGGGCCACAGTATAAAGGATTCACCTTGTTCCAGCTTCAGCACGAAGTTCTGCTTTTAACTTTTTTGTCCGGAGCACACACCATTTTTAGTGGAACAGTGAATCCTTTTAGCCAGGCTGCAGGATTAAAACCAAGCTGTGAAAGCATTGGGTCTTGCTTTGCTACATGAGAGAACAGCACAAGAACAGAGAGTTGTGCAGCCCTTTTCCATAAAGGGACTAAAATCTGTTTGTATTCCTTAGATCTGCCAGAGCTTGTGCAAGGTTGACACGTGCACTGGTTGTGCCTGTTTTGCAGGGCTTTCTTTTCCCCACCTTTGCATAAGGTGGCACATGTGGGATCCTTCACTTCAGAGATGCACCTGGATACATTTTCTTGTGGCTCCTCTGGCCTCAGGGCTGTTAACTGGCCCAACCCCAAGCAAAGTTATGACTTCTCCTCTTGTCTCCACATAGGAAACAAAGCCAGGTGACTATCACCGTGCATTTAATGCATGAGATGCTGGATCAGGAGAGAGGGATCTGCACTGCAGCTCTTCCAGGCATCTTTTGAGGGGAATATCAGCTGGTACATGGAGCTTGTTGTATCTGATTGCATGGCTGAAGTATCATTACAGAGTTGAATTGTAGAACTCTTGACTGAATTTAGGAGCTCGTTTGGAGTCACTGAGGGACTGATTTTCTGAGTATCCATATTTTCTCTTGATGTCAGATGGAGATCTTGATTGTCTGTAATAGGACTTCCCAGATTAGTGGACATGAAAAGACTATGGCCTGAGTTGGCACAAAGAGAAGTGAGTAACAGAGCTGGGACAAAATTTCTGTTTCCTGACTCTCACTGTTAAAGTTTTACTACTTGGTGTTATTTTTATTGTCATTGTTAGGTAACTGGATAATGTGTAAGTAGGTCATAACTTTGGCAGAGAAATAATTTGAGACTTCAAGCCCCTGATAGATGACTACTGTAGATGCTAACAAAATTATTTAATTAACAGTGATGAAATTATATCATCATCCAGTAAGTGAAGCATGCAACACCATGACTGGAATCTGTTCAGTGCCTGCTGTTTACCTTGATTCATGCCAATTTATAAAATGGGTTAAGCTATTTCCATCCCAGCATCATGTTCTCCATGTGGGAGAAAGTTTGTCTAATTAAATGCTTTCAACTGAAAAAAAACATTTTTTGAGGCTCTTTAATCTCTTTCCTCTGTGATAAAGAAGTGCAGTTCTATGTCCATGCTGAATTCTGACCACTCTGGAGCAGAGAGGTTAGCCAAGTATACAATATGGAAATTAAATAAATGCTAAGTTCCCATTTTTTAAGTGCCACACATGACCTTGGATAGAACAACAGCTTTTTGAGGATGTTAGAGGGAATCTGCAATGATGACTTTTCCATGCAATGTTACAAGTTGCACTCATCTCTTAAAATCAGGTCAGTATGTTGAAAAGACAGAGAGATGAGGCTGCTGAGATGTGTCAGCACGGTAAGTGAAGGTTTGAGTTCAGGTCAGTTCTCTGTTGGACTCTAGAGTCACATCAGGTTCCTGTTCTGAACAGTGACACAGCCCAGTACTGGAGATGGAAAGCCCCTATTGGTTCTGCTCTGGGATGGATGGATAGATGGATGTATGGATGGATTTGGGCCTAGAAAAGGCCGGGCAGCTCTGTTTCTGTAGGTGCCCTGCAATTTGTTCTTTCTAAGCATAGTAAGATGCTTTGAGTCTGATTTACAGCAGAATTTATTAGGCTAATCCTGCATGATTCATTGTGTGGGAACAGATGTGGCTTTTTGCAATGCATAGACGGATGTCCCACTTGCAGCATTATTCTGTTGATAAATGTGTTAAAAACCCCCACAAAACAAACAAAACACCTCTGATATTGGGAAGCAGTAGGCTGGTACCTCGATCCAAAAAGAGCATCTTGAATATGAGCATAAGACTAATATGAGGAAAAGTAAATTATGATATTGATGTTTTAGTTCCCATATTAATGAAAAGGTGACAATGTTCAGCATCTCATAGGATAACTCAAGAGGGGATATTCCTCTTTATTTTTACTGTGCTTCTATAAATCCTAAGATTTTTTAATAAAAAAATTTTTATGGCTTTTATAAGAACAAATTTCAGGTACAGACACGCTTTTCCCAGATGAGTTCTGGGATTTCACAGCCTTTTTTTTCTCCTTTTTCTTTTTTTTTCCCCCTTATTCCAGCCGGGGATCTGGGGAACAAGGCTGTTTGTCAGGCAGCGTTTTTGTCCAAAGTGGAATGTGACCAGCCTTCCCAATGAAAGGTTTTCAAATGGGCTGCCTGGGGGATCTCACAGCAAACTCACCCTCACTGCAATGGTAAAAGAGTGGCTCTGCTGTAGCTGGCCTGGCAAGATGGATACAGGAGCGAAGGCCTCTCCAGGGAGTGAAGCCAGCTGGAGTGTCCTCTTGACTGAGCAAATCGTAAAGGGAGTCCTTATTCTGCTGGGAAGAAATTGTGGGATTGGCTTTACTCCCAGCCTCTGGCAAGAGGGACATGTCCATGGCAGTGCTTTTGTCACTATGCACTGTGTGGCTTCATTCTGTCTTCAGAACAGGACTTTCTTGCTGTCTAAGGGGACTAGGGGAGACAGACTTGAAGTGAGAGTGGTCCTAAAATAGCTTCAGTGCTAACATGAGCTCAACCAGGCCCCAAAAGTATGGATATACTTTTATGTTACTTTTCCTTCTCTCCTTTGCTTGTTCTTCTCTCTCACAGCATTTGCAGAAAAGCCTTCAGGGTTTTTTTTATTGTCCATTTGCTGCCCTTTATTTTTCCTGACAGGTGTTTGTATTGATTCTGACATGATCAAGTGGTTAGTGTCATTCTCAGTCCTGTTATTAGGCATTTTAGGTTCATTAATCTGCCTGCCTGATGCATGCAGTATTGCACTGCATATAGATTCAGATGTGTAGTTTGCATTTTCTGAAGCATCTTCCGAAGCATCTTCCCCAAGAAGGTAATAGATACACTTTTCCCTTTAAACAGATAATACCTCCAGAAAAAAAGGAAAATGCTAATGCTGCTGTTCCCTGGGGGTTTTATATCCTGAAGGGCCTCTCACCAAATAAACTGCTGCCGGGCTGGGAAGGAGGGTTGGATCTTCAGCTATGTGATGGCTTAGACCTTTTAAATGCAAATCTGTGTTTCTGGGATCTGACTTAACAGAAAAAGATTGTGTGAAAGCAACATCTTTAAGTAAATGTAGTTTGTAAAATCTGTTAACCTGAAGGGTAGTTTAGCTTTAGCAACTGGCTGTTCATATGACAATTAATACATTTTTCATGGGAATAGCTACTTTCTTCAAACTGAAAAAAAAAATCATACTTCTGTTAAGCAGGGGTACCACAGACTCAATCTAGTGTATGTGAACTTGTTGATTTCTAAGGGACTTTAGCAATGGACTTTTTGAGAACTGTCACTAGCGTTAAAGAATACATACGTAAGATGAAATTCTGCTCTCAGTAAATTCAAGGTTTGAATATAGAGGATGACTTATCAATTGCTGTCTAAGTAATAATCCCACTGGGCAAAAATCACAGGCACAAAAGCATTTGCACAGGCCTGCTGTGAGAGTAAGGTATCCCTGGGTGTGCAAATACCCCCCCGGCCCCCTAAGGCAAGAACACAGATCAAAGCAGGGCAAATGCATGGGAAGCCATGAGCTACACCTGTCATCTGGCTTTCTGTGTCTGTACCTCTGTGTTTCCATCTGTAAGATGGGAACAAGTAGCTCCACACTTCTCAAAACTGTTGTTAAACTTCATGCATGAGAATTTATAGAATGATTTGAGGTCCTCTGGCAGTGAGGTGGCATATTAATAAAATCGGAACTGGGCCAGATACTGAGTTTATGCATGGACCCTGGGGACCATAGCTTGACTTAGATACTGTAGGTAAATTTAAATCCATGCCACAGTTGCTATGTCTGCAAAGAATGGCTGTTTTCCTTTTAATCTGCTGTTCTTCAATGGGTTTCCAGCCTTTGCTAGCCTGTCTTTGTGAAATGAATTTTCACCATTCAAAAGCAGCAGTGTTTTATTTTTGTTTTAGCTGTGCTTGGGAATGCAGAGCAATTCAATCAAGAGGAAAATACACCATGAAAAGCTCTGAAAGCCCTGAGGTCAAGGATCTGAAGTTACCCACAATATTAATGACAAACCAGTGGCTGCACCATGGCAACGGACAGAAGAATATGTGGCGTGGAAACCATAAGTAGTGTGGGGCTTTGAAATAGCACAAACGGGAGAAAAATGGAAATTACATCATGTTCTCTCTGTTCCGTGCTAGGACAGCCATGTACAGTCTAATCCCCAATGCTGGTGAGTCCAAGACTTTCAACAGGGCCCTGTAAGAGACAGAGAAAGGAGTTGGAGCTGGAATTAGACTGCTGAAAAGTTTTATTGAAAGGGGGAAAGGTTTGGATGGGAGCAAGTTAGATGAAGTTACTTTAAAGAAAGGATGCTGATGCTGTGGGATCTCCATTCTTGGATTCTCCTCTGGGATTCCCTGCTGGCTCCAAGTGAGTCACTGGAAAACCAAACATGGGTGGTTGAGCTGATTAGCCATATGAACCTCAGCATCTTATTTTGGATAAATGCCCTATTTTCTCTTTTCTTCAGCTGTATGAGCACTTCAACCATCTAACTATTCATGAATTTCTCTATACATCTGCGGTTTTTCTTTTTTAAATCAAGCCCCTACGTTTTGGAACACCAGTGAGATAGCTGGTGGCTCAAAACTGGGTCATGGTAAACTGGATCACTGAGCAGCCCACAACTGTGTCGATGGAACATCTGTTGCTGTAGGATTTTGTTTGTGTGCACTTGTAATCAGATGACCTAATTCTCTTTGTGTGAATAGGGAGTGCACTTGGGCAGGGAGAGGGCTGAGATTTGAGGACAATCCTGTGCACGAATCTAGCTAGTCCATTCAGTCTAGCTGGTTAGAGGAACTTGATTACAACAACTGAATGAGAGGAGAAGTCTTGCTGTTTAAGGCAGCAAGACTTATAAGGCTTTGTGGAAGAACATTAAACATCAGTGAGGGAGTGGGCAAGGGAAGGAAAGCCACTTAAAATCAGAAAAGAAAGATTTTAAAATAAAAAAAAAAACTTCCCTGCATAAAGGCAAGAACTGGAGAAGCACTGAATTTATTGCAGTAAATGCTGCAAAGAATTATTTAGTACCTAAAATATACCCATAAGACCCTTTTAATGGTATGAAAGGCAGCAGCTCAGGAGGTGTTAAATTTGAGAGGGGAGGGCTGTGCATCTTCTGGGCACTCTGGTGAACAGTTTCGTTTGAAGCATTCTGATGACTTGGGAAAAGGGGGGATTAAATGACAGAAGAGGACACAAAGTTCAGCTGCTGGGACATGGGACTGAGAAATGTGACTGTGTTTTCTTCAGTTGGTTGGCATTTCTTGAGTACCTTTTAATTTCTTGTTCAGTGACTATTCAGCTGACCTTGAGTGTTTTTCTTCTGAACACGAGTTGCATCTTTCCATATTTTCTAATGCTATGTGATGTTGTAGCTCCAACCACACAACAAACATAAATGAGAAAAAGCTGCCTAGCTGTTAGTACTCTTATTTCTTGAGGGCATTCTAGTTTCCAAAATAATCCCAATTTTACCAGTTTAACTATTTTTTAACTGCCTCCTTTGCACGGATCCTTTTCTCCTCATAGCTAGTTTAAATGTTTAACATAGTTGTGAATAGCTGGAAATGGCAATGAAGAGCGAGAGGAGGAGGGAAGGTGAAGTGTGTGTGTGCGCAGTTAGGGTGATCCAGTTTCTGTGGAATTGTTTTGCTGACTAGTGTCTCCAGGGCAGAGGCATGCTCTGGATTCCTGATCCCTTTCTATGACTGGCCAAGACTGGCTGGCAGCAGATTATAGTTTCATGGAAGATCTGCAGGAGTTTGTCATCTGCCTTAGAGGGTATGAGCAGGGCAAGACTGATGGCCAGATTTGGGACAGAAATTGTCTTTGCTGTTTACTACTAGAGGAGCCTGTGTGGCCTTGGGCTCCTGTTGCTTCCAAAAACTTTTAACACAGGGATCCTCTAGGAGAATTTGCTTCCATGCAGGGTAGCTGGTGGAGAGGACCTGGATCCATCCATGCAAGACTGATCTCTGTGCCACTGAACCATAATTAGTGTGATGGATGTCCCTATCCTTTGGACACCCTTAATCACAGAGTCACAGATTGGGTAGGGTTGGAAGGGACCACGGTGAGTCACCTGGTCCCACCTCCCTACTCAAGCAGCTCTAGGGTCATCCTAGAGCATATGGTGCAGGATTGCATCCAGACAGTTCTGGAATATCTCTAGTGAGAGAGACTCCGCAACCTCTCTTGTCAATGTGTTCCAGTGCACAGTAAAGAAGTTCACAAAATCACAGATTTTTATGATTGGAAGGGACCTCTGGAGATTATCCAGTCCAACATCCCTGCCAAGACAGGGTCATCTAAAGCAGATTACACAGGAATGCATCCAGGTGGGGTTTGAATGTCTCCAGGGAGAGAGACAACCTGTTCCAATGCTCTGCATTAAGCTCCTCCTCATGTTCAGGTGGAACTTTTCATTGAGAGATGTTTAGACATTCCTGCAAAGCTGAGAGATGTACAAGCCGTTGGCTAAACTAAGGTTTAGGTTGAAGGCTAAGTGCAATGCTGATGTGATGGAGAGAGAAAGGTGGAAATAGTGGGTACCCCATTTTAATTTTCTTTTTACAAGGTTGCAACAGGCAACATGGGGAGAAGTTCGAGCAACATCCTTTGTTTTCTTGTGCTACTGCTTTTTCTGAGGGTTATTTTGCTGGTCAAACCAGATACTGAAAACTCTGAGCTACTTTCCCCTCAAAAATGGCACGGATGTTACACTTGGACTAAGAACTGCAAATCTGCCTCTCTTTGGCTGCTTACTTGTCTCTCCTCATTAATGTCTGGATCTTTCTCAAGATGGTTGTGTGGCTATGGAGCCACAGCTGTCTCATAAGTACAGCTCCTCACGCACTGACTATGTCACATAACCAGCAGTGGGGGGCTGTAGGGCTCTGGAGGCTTTTCTGTGACTTCAGATCTATCTGGAAGAAAGCCAGGAAGGGGCTAAGCCTGCTATCACTGCATATACAACCTGGTGCCAACACACGTGAGAGCAGTGAGACCCCAGAGGAACTGCTATCCTTGCCTCTGTGACATATTCATGGGCTTGCAGAATGATATGGTGTGTCTTGTGGGTTTGGGCTGCACAAAACTTTCAGTGTGCAAAGGAGGTTTGGCCACTGCTCCTCCAGCTGTTCATAAAGTGTTACGTGTCAGTGGTAACCCTGTGTGTAATATCAGAAACAGCAGCTACAGACGGAAAATCACCAAAGTGCAAGTCGTACTGACATGCTCAATGCCTGACATCAGATTCCTCGGAAAGGATCCTGAGGAATCTGGGAACTGTGGCACATGATGGATTATTTCTGGTTTGGCCTGTCTCCTCTGTGCAGCGTATTTCTGTCAGTCTCTGCTCCTCTTGACAGCTGGAGGGTTGTGGAAATGCAGCTCATCTCTTGCTGCCGTTACTATTCCAGCTCTGCTAACAGGCTGGCATAAGTCTGAGTGTGACACATGCGAGTGGTGATCATATGACCTAAGGTGACCAAGTCCTGGAGTACAGTCTGCTCTGTTCTTTCCAGCAAGGATGCAAAAAATAATCGTGTGTCTTTGCTGAGAGCAAAAGACATGATGAAACTCCAGCTGTTATGTTCCTTCAGAGTTTGTAAGTAATTAAGCACCAAAAAACAAGCTTACATGGGTTACAGATAAGAGGCACATTTAAGGTCCATTGCTGTCTTCTGACCCCTGCCAATAAAACCTTCAAACTGCTTCCAGCTCTTAGTAGCTCATTGCAGGGCATATTCCGAACTCTTCTATCACAGTTCTTTCACTGAGTTGCAGTCAGATGTCAGCAGTCTGCCCGGGGAGCATTGGGCAGGGCTTGCAACCTGTGAGGCACAATGTCTCCTGCATGCCAAGCCCCTCTGCAAGGCTCTTGTCACTGTGCAAGTGTGGGGTGACACCCAGGGAGAGATGTGCTGTGTAAGCACAAACTCAGGGCCCAGCCTGTCAAATGCTAAATGCTCCCAGCTCTTTAGTGCTGCCAGTGGGATTAGGATATTCAGTACCCAGTGCACAGAGTGGCTTGCTCAGATATGACAAGAGAGGCTTTTACTCCAGGTTTTTGTGATATTACTTTAGTGTGGGAGCGTTGGCTTAGGCATCTTCTTTTCTTTCAGCCTGATTCCAAAAGGCTCAAAGAACAATGCTAACAACTCCCTGAAGTCACTGATAGTTCAGCTTTCTCCCTTGAAGAATGTCCAACAGCAGGAAACAACCTGTCCCAAAACTCACTCTCAAGCACAAATTCAAAAAAATTAGAGCCCAAGCAAAGCTGCAAGATGATCCCACATCTGTAATGGGTCAAAAACTAGGGTTGAAGCCAAGATTGTAGTGGCATTTTCACTCTGGATACAAGTTTTTTTAAGAGTTTTATGTTTATATAACCTGAGTAAAGTTGTGGATGGACTCACAATACCTTACTGAGTAATATTTTGTATAGTTAATGCTGGTGACCAGTTGATACAGGTCAGTCCTTTCCAATAACATTGAATTCTCATTTCACTCTGTCTAGAAATTTATTCCACAGTCTAGGGCTCAGTGAAGGAGTCACTCTGTCTTTGAGCTCATTCTCTACAGGATGGTGTTTCTCTGATAGAGATCCCAGGAAAATAATGGCACTTGTGGGAAGGGTGATCTTACCCTCAGGAATCCCACTTACACAAGTAGAAGGAACAGAGCAAAAGCTTTGGTGGCTTCCTGCATTGGAAGAGGAGAGTGTTATTTTCTGGGCACTGGGGCCAAATTTTGTTCTGTCAGCAAATATGCTTTTGTAATGCACGAGACCTCCTAGGTATGCAATGGGGGCAAGATGAGCTGTTAGCTCTTGTAACAGTCCCAAAAAAAGAGAAAAAGTCCCGTGCCGCTTGTTCACAACCTTCCTGGTGTCTGCAGAGGGGAAATCTAGTGCCATTCTCCTGCCACCTTGTTTCCCATGAGTATCTGGCAGAGAATGCCTGATGCAAAAAATAGCTGTGGCAAATGCCGTCGGTTTCCATTACTGTATGGGGAATGACTGGCTTATGTAACATGCAGCGTGAAACCACTGCAGAGATCAAATATAAATATTGCCCTATTGTGGAATGTACTGGCGGCATAGCTGGTATTTTTGCGTCTGATATAAAATCAGAGCTCATTATCACTGCTGAGGTTTGCCCTCTCTGTGCGTGTTGGTGTGTGGGTCTGTCTATTTCTGTGTATTAAAGGCGCTGGGTCAAATCCTGATAATTCCAAGTCTATTTTTACTTGGTTGCTACTCAGGCAAAACTTTCATTGACACTAATTGGAAAGGTGCCTAAGTAAGGGGTGCTGAGGGAATTGAGAAGCTGGCTGTAACTGGGCTTGATTTTAATTTCTGAAAATCCCTTTCTTGAGTTTTTCTTTATATAATATATACTTGTTAATGCAAGTATTTACACTGCACCACTGGAGGCATACATTGATTTTACACAGCTGGGATCTCTTCTACCTACATATGGGACATAGGTGTCCTGTGTGTCCGTGGATCTGTACTTTGAAGCACTTCACCCATGGAAGGGGTGAGGATCTGTGAGTGAAGTCAAGCAGATGGCAGTGGAGCTGTACTGGCTTGCACTGGCTGTAGGTCTGGCATGCAGAGTATTTATCTTTTTTCTTCTTTTCTTTTTCCCCCTCATCACTGGAGGCATTTGGAGTTGGATGGCAAAGATTCAAACAAGTCGCTTTCAATCTCAAAGCTTTCACTGCTTTTTTCCTTCTAACCGGCTGCTTCCAAGGTTGTTCTCTCTGAACTGCTACCACTATCTCGCACAAAGGTGGCAGGTTGTCATCTGGCATGGAGTGCCCCACATGAAAGACATCTGGGGAAAAACTGGCTTGCGGAGTGAAACGCATACCCAGAAGATGAAACAGTCCTCTGGCAGCGTGTTGAATATATTTGCCAGGTGGGAACTCTAAACCAGAGGCAGTCAGAAAGATAGATTTTCTTTTATCATTAGCCTGGTTTTTGATTTTGGACTCACTCAAATCATGCACTTGCTTCTCAGGAAGAATTTGGATTGAGGAAAAACACACAAGTCCATTCTGGACAGATGGTACTGCAAAAAAGGGTCCAGAGAGGTGGTATGAAAGCAAATGGAGAAGTGAGTTTGAAACAGGGATAGAGAGAGGGAGTGTGTCTGATACAGGCTTAAGCAAGTTTGTGAGGGCTGATGTAAACCAGCCCCTGAAGTGAGCTGGGGAGCTTGTGGTGCATAAAAATCGTGTCAACAAGAAGAAACTTGTGTGAGTGCACAGGGGTTTCCTGTTTCTGTCAGTGGCACCAAATGAGAGTCATCAAGTTGCAGCTACTTACTGGACACAGTTAAAGGCTTTGTTCTTGTCTTTCTCTCCACATCCTGAGCTTCCTTTTCCTGGTGCTACCACTGAAACTAGTTTGGAGTTTGGGAACTTGGGGCCAGCCCACCCAATTCCTTTCTTACCTCCCTTTGATTCATTCTGTGTTTTAACTAATTGGGTTATTTTCTAATTATCTTTGGAGAGTGTGCATGAGACCATGTTTTGGGCCACAGTGTTGGTCATGGGAAATAAGCATGGAAAATGTTCTGATCAGTGTTATGTTTTGCTATTAAGGAAGCAGTGGTGGGAGAGTTGGCAAGGGCTTATTGCTGTCCCTACAGAGAAGAGATTCCCAAATTGAACTGTGACGTTTCAGTACCCACAGTCCTATTTACTGGTGTCAGCCCTCTGAATCTCTTCAGCAAAGTGATACGTCCACCCCATGCTCCCACAGTCAGAGCATGCTTGCACTTGTACAGAAAGGTGACATCCTTCCAGAACAGCCTTTGAGAGGAGCGATGAATAGATTAAACAGGTTGGTTATTCTCAAGGATTCATGAATCTCTCTGGAAACAGCAGAAGGAGGACCTCCATACTGAGAGATGCTCCTGATGAACATTTATCAGCACTAGCTTGATGTTCTGCAAACTCAATAAACTTTCACTAAGCTGTATATCGTGCTCATTATCTGACCTGACCGTTTACCCCAACAAATATGTTTGGTTGACTATTGTTCATTTCAATGATAATCAGGTTTGACATAAGCCTAAGATGCACATTGTGTTTAAATCTCAGTTTACATTGGTGATCACAATAGAACAAGAAATTTCTTCTTTATCAATCAGCTTTACTGTCAGACTTCTGGTTTCTTACCCTTTAATATGACAGGTTATCCCAGATGGCTGATTCCGCTGCAAAAAGAAAAATTGGGCTTCAAATGCAGCCCTAGACTTCCAGGGAAAACCATTCTGACTTTCCTGGGACATCTGTAGAAGGAGTAAAATGCAGAAATCCCTTGTATTACAATCCTTTTTCATGAGGTTGTTGATTGACTATTTAGGAAACCAAAAGGACTGAGTAATTTGGATAATTTTGCATATGAAGCCTCTCATATTTCTCATCTTCATTCATTACTATACTTAATAGGCAATTACAATCAGATAAAATGCCATTAGCCCTGTTACTGATGAAGATGGAATTGACTTGCCACATATAAGTGTCTTATTTCATGCTTTTTAGTGCCTGAGCCTCAAGAGGACCATCTCTTTAATATCTCTGTAGGGCAGGCAGAGCATTACTTTCCTAGAGCTGGGCTGGAGTTGTATTGCAACCTGAACAATCAGTATTCAGGATTTTGGTTGAATTTTTCATGTTTCACAACATTGGTAAATGTTTTAGAGCACTCCAGAAGGCTTTCAGGATTAAATGAGCTCCCCATGAGTGTCACAAGGATGGGCAGAGAGTGCTCTTACCTGTGTCCACAGACACTGGCACACTTAATCCCTGGGCAAGGCACAGAACCACTGGAGGAGATGGGATGTCCAGGAGTATGGGCAGCCCAAGAACATGCCCAGAACTACCTCTGCTCTATGTTTTTACTGCACGGTCCCGAAACATTCAGTGTGTGAAAGCAAGAAAGTTTTTTGCTTCCCTTTAAGTTCTGGATCATTATGACATATTCTACAGTAGTCTTGTGAAGCTTCATTTCTTAATATTTGCTGGCTGGGACAAGATCCCTCAAAGTATACAGCAGACTTTCTCCAAGTCTGTCACCGAGGCAGAACAACCCAACTCTGCTGCAAGGTCACAGCTATTCAGGAAGGTACATTAACTACAAACTGACACTGGAGCTGAATAAATCCACTTCATCCAGATCTGGGAAAAAAATCACCAGTTTTCTTTGGATAATGAGGTGTACTTGATAACAGACTTGTGACAGCCTCTTCACTATTTCATGGTGTTCTTGGCTTGATTTTCTGTTCCTTCCATTCTCCAAGAGATGATGGACGCATTACTTTGTTTTGAAAAGAGATAGGGACATAATGGAGACCAGATCACAGGACTAAATGACATTATTCATAGATTAATAGTTGTTAGGGCCAGAAGGGATCATTATGAACAAATCCTCTGACCCCCATAACATAGGCCAAAGAGCCCAAAAATTCCGGGAGCAAGTCCTCTATTTGTATGGGAGCTATAAAGATATATTTTAGAAGAAGGGTCTTAATTTAGGTTACCACAAGTGATGGAAAGTTCCTCTGATTATAGTAACTGCCATGAAGCCATGATACCCCTCTGCCCCCAGACAAAGTGCTGAGGGGTCAACCATAACATGATTGTTTTGCACTGCACCCTTCCAGGAGAAGTTCAAAGCAAAAACAGCAGCAGAGTTTCAGAGGAGAGATGGCTATGGACTGACTATAGCTCAAAAAATCAATGCAAACTGCCTGTGGAAAGGAAGGAAAGGAGATGGATTCTGTGAGATTTTACTGAGATTCAGGAGACTATTTCAAGTTACCTACACCAGCCTCTGATATAAGTAGAGCCTGTAGGTCTTGACTGAAGGCAGTGCAAGGAGCACTGTGAGATTTTCCAGCCCAGCCCACTGCGTAGTACGTGATCCACAGGAGTGCACTGAAGACTAAATGCACAAAGAAAAAGGCCCGAGGGTATTTTGCCCTGGAGTGAGCTTGACCCTTTTTGTTAAACAGATAAGTGACGTGTTTAAAAGCAAAGAAAGGACTGGATATCAAATGCTTTAGAGCCTGATCCTGCCAGGAAATATGTTCCTGCAAAATATAGGATGACCTCAAGTCACTGATGAGTGCAAAAGCCAAGGCTCTCTAGCATGTAGCAAGACCAGCTCCTTAGTAAGACTAGTGGTGTGTGTTGAGCAAACTTCCCCTCCCTGAGCCAAGAAGGAAAACAAGCATCTTCTCCAGGCACCTCTTGCATTCTGATACACTCATTCTGTATTTCTTTGTGCACCTAGTTTGATCCTCTGGACAAAAAGCATCAGACTTAAAAAAACCCTGAGCATAAGCTCCCACAGTGCCTCTGTTCCCAGTCTGGTTGCTTTGCAAAATGCTCCTTCCTCCCAGGCTGCTCAGAAGTGTGTGGCTGATCACTCATTTACTGGGAGCGTGCCAGCACTATAAAGGGTTCATGTTCAATTACTCCTCTATGCCACTTTCTGGTCACCAAGGAAACGTCTCCAACAATCAAGAAGGCAGTACAGCTGATGAGGATGTTTCCAGACAAATCCCTTAGCAGGAGGGTAAAAAGAGACACAGAGTTTCTCAGAAAGCCACAAGCAAAGTAAGAAGTGATCACTTCAGGAGTATCCATTCACACCTCCCCTCCACCTTGCCTTTAGGTCATAACAACAACCTTTAAAGAAAATTTTTATTACCACTGCTATTCTTGTTTGGGGAATTTAGCAATAATGAAGTCTTCAGAGCAAAATAAATCTAATTATACCTATCAACCCCATTGTCTATCTTCATATGTAGCTTGCAAAAATATTGCATGAATGATTGATGGCATGATTTGTATTAATGCCATTGATTAGCTAGCCACTGACTGAACCATCACCCAACCCTTTGAAGATGAATGTTTACTGACATTATCATAATTCTGGCTTTCAGTTCCATGGAGAAGGGCCAGGACTTAAACTTCAGCTCCAGCCACCCCAAACGTGGGTGGTGTTAGGAAGCTGATCGACAAGCAGGTTCCAAATTTAGCAAATCTTTATCATGGCATAAAACCCCAGGTGTTACCATCTTGCAATCAATCTCTGGCCTCTCTGGCTAGATTGGAAACAGGAGTACTGACTTGAGAAGTTCAAGATAGGATTGTATTTAGAACTTGATCTTACTTTAAACTGGGACAGGAGAAGAAAGTGTTCCTTAGTTTGTACCCTGTCCTAAGGAGCTAAGTAGAAGCAGGTAATTAAAAATGTTGTCTTAAGTGTCTTGTTCTCAGGCATTGGGGAAAATATTAGGGTCTTGTGCCTCATCTTCTACCCCTGTGGGGTACACATCCCCTTTGAGATGTTCTCACTACAAGTGGTTTAGCCTGTTAGCCTGTCATTTCTTGAAACCTGTAATGAATTTTATTCCCTGAAGGACCTTTATCCCTTTAGCCATTAATGTCCCATAGACAGCACCTTTCACTCTTTTGGGAAATAAATGAGATCAGATGAGTGTGGAAGTCCTTTATGGGAACGTGTTACTCTGAGGACCTCAGCCAGAACCAGCATCATCTATTGCTGTTTGTAGACAGCCTAATCTGGCAGTGTTGTCTTTCCTAGGCACAAGTCAGGTTTCTCTGTCTGAAGAAGAGTCTTGTATTACAATGATGATTTTATTCTTCATGTCAGTACTCAGAGGCTGGAGATGGAAGAAATAAAGAGCTGCATTTTTCAGTCACCCCTGTTCCTATTGCACTTGCACTGTGGCCAAACTTAGAGTGTCTGTCAGACACACACTGCCAAAACACTCTGAGTGGCTGTGCTTGGGAACGCTGGGAGCAGGAGCCAGCCCTGCACCAGCTGTGGAGCAGCTGCTGCCCACAGGCACGTTGGGTGCTTGCTGTGCAGCGATGCTCGCTGTGACCGCAGCGCTGGGCTCTGGCATCCAGCTTGCTCTCTGCAACAGTGAATCACAGTAATCAGCCCCTTTCCAGCTTTGTATTCCATTTCCAAAGGTTTTAACTTTTGGTGAACTTTGAACTTGAGAATTAGTTTCTTTGGGCGTAGGTAAAGGAGAAGTAACATGCTGAAAAATGAACATGTTAAGAAAGTGTCTGTACTACTTGTGGAGAGGATGAGCTGCCAGTAGATAGAGGTAGGCAGAGAACCTTCTCCTTCCTGGAAAAGGGCAGGATGTTAGGCAGATCCTGACAAGCAAAACAGTTTGTGACAAGGAAGATTAAGTGATCTATATTTTAATATGATAAACTCTACCAAGTCACATCAGTATATCTCACAGTGAGCTTTACTTTTTCCTTCCTCTGAAAGGATCGTTGGATTTAGTTGGGAAATGAACGCTTAACACTCAGATTTCAGTGTCTCCTTGCACAGAATTTATTGGCATGTGCGAAAGACACAGTGAGTTGAGGCACTTACCGTGTGAACTTTGAGGATTAAGGTTGTAATGTGGGTAAATGCTGGGCAGGTTTCCCTTGAGTGGCTCTCCCAGTGTGGAAGAACATATTCCTGTGAATGCAAACCTCCCTGCATAGCTGGGAGGCTGAGATAAGCAGTTATGCCAAAAGAGTTGTTAACCAGATGAAAAGAAATCCAACCCTGTCCACAGGTGCGAGCACTGACGAACCCAGAAGCCACTTGAGTTGTTTTGGCCACTGAAGTCCAAGATAAAAACATTCCTCATTGTCCTTGTTTAACTGAAAACCAGCACATCCATGTCCAAGCAGAGAGGTGGAAAGTATTGCTAGGCTTTGTTTAGTTCTGAAAATTTCTTCTAAGATTCATATTGTCTGTTACTGTGCCTTGAAATTTGGTGTTTAAAGCAGACTCCTTCAGTAGTCAGCAGAGAACAATGAGCACTTTTACTGGGTCCCATCTGAACAGATGTGTTTAAGATGGGTTCAATGAATTGCTCCCTGACTCTCTAACCTTCCTAATATTTAGTGGGTTTGATCCAGCCTGTTTCAGTTTTGACATATGCGGCCGGGAGCTTTAGACACTACTCAGGTTCTGCTGGGTTAACAGTGCTCACAGCTCACATTTTCTGTCTTATCTGTGAAAAGCAGAGATTTGTGTAGCTCAGCTGATGTGCAGTAGCTCACTAAACCAGAGCAAGTCAATTGAGCGTCTGAGAATGCGAAATGCAGTTAACTGCAATTCATAAAATACCCAAGGATGTACCTCCAGTTGCTGATACTGGATTGTTTTCAGAAAGTAGCTAGTCGATGTTTATCATAGTTAAATTCTGGAGTGGAAAGGGAACTCTGAAAGCCATCTCATCCATCCTCTACTGCAGCTACCTGTATGTAGATGTTTATTCCTGTAAAGATGTCCATTACTGGAGGCATGCTGGCCTAATGCTTCATTACCTCTGTAGTCTGAAAGCTCTTCCTAAGCTGAAGTCCAGTTTCCTATGTCTTTCTGGATGCTTGTTAGCATTTCAGTGTAGGCAATTAAGCTAGTGTATTAATGAACAACAAAATAAACCAAAAATTCCCAGAGGATGTTTAAATGGGCAAGAGATGAGAAGAGAGTTTACTAGTACATAGCTAGATTTTGACAGTGACGAGACAGTGACTGTCTACAGTGTTCAGGAGGGGTTTTAGGAACCCCTTCTGTTTGTGGAAGAAAGGTTGAAGCATTTATGTTTTTTAAGCCAGTTTGCTTGGAAAAACAACAAAGGACTTTTTAAGGGCTTTTAAAGATCAAGTTAACGAAGTATATTTAATTATATATTGATTTGAAAAGTAAGGAGAGCTTCAGCAAGACCTTTTTTGCACCTGTACAAGACTCTCTGGCACCTGTGACCTCGTATTTGTTCAGTTAGAGTGATATTCCCTTGGTGTTATAGATGAGATGGAAGTTGTTTTAAAGCTCATTCACAGCCAGAGTTTTCTGGGAGGGTGCAAATTCTTCAAAAGCTCATTAAATTATTACCTTCATCCCAGACTGCGCATCGCAAAACATTTTCCCCTGTTCCTAATGTCACTGTCCGTTCAGGCTCATTATTACAGAGCAGATCGCAAGATGCAGTGTACCAACAGACTGTCACAAATATGGAAAGACCAGGGCCCACAGACTTATTATGGCTCCCATTACTCCAAACCATTTTCCTGCCTGCTCAGAGTTTCCAGGCAGGCAGGGTCCGTTCACCAGTGTCTCTCTCTTGTGGCACAGGGGAGCATCAAACACACGGTGCTCAACAGCCTTGCTAGTGAGGCTCTCCAAACAGAGAAACCTGTTTGTCTGTCATTTCAGGGACTCTGTTTTTTTGCTTAGCACACAGACACATAAATAGATCTCATCTTAAGATATCAACGCTGGTTTGTGTCCTATTTGTGGCAGAAGCTTAACTACTCATGGAATAAAAATCCATAAATGTGTCTGCAGCTTTTTTCACCCAAGCGTTTAAGGAAGCCTTACCACAGACTGTGCTCAGTTGTTAACTGTAATTATCCTGGTAGCATAAACGAGAAGACTGAGGCACAAGGGGCTAAAATGCTGCTCAGACTAGCAGCACGTCTAAATGCGAGCTTTGCTTTGCCTCCTCCAAACTTGCTTTTCCAACAGCTGGATTGTGCTGCCTCTGAAGTGAGCAGCAGTGCCAATATCCTTCAGAGTCATATCAGAGCTTTTGGTAAACAGACTAAAGAGCCACTTAGCATATATCATGTGCTATGACTTCTCCTTTTTTTCTGAACCAGAAAGGCTCTGCATCTAGCATTAACACTGCTGGTAGAGGGAAGCAATAGTTCTCCCTATGGCCAGAGGCATGTAGAGGAGTGGGTAATGTTGAGGGTACAGATTCTTGAAAAGCCAAGGCGTGTGATGGCTACTCTCGGCATGCTGGAATGAGACTTAGAGGCAGCACATGGGTTGTATCCCAATGGACAGGCCCCTCACTGACAAAGCACTTCTTGCATTCAGGAACTGAGAGTTTCCCTGCACGAAATGAGTGGTGGCACGCAAGCAAGGACATGCTGTCTCTTCCCTTTGTCTAGGCTTCAAGTTAAATGGAAAAAACAAGATTTCCTAGAATTATATTTGCCTCTGGTGTTGTAACGTTACACACATACTCACTTGCATATAATCAGATTTTCTAAGCTACTTTGGCAGAGTATCTGGGCTTGCCATGACAGGACGAGATCTCCTGCATGGCAGTGTACATGAACCCTCCAGGTTAGGGTCTGAGCCTGGAAAGAGGCTCTTCATTATTAGGAAGAAGGCACAGGAAAAGAAGAGATCAGGCAATAATAAAAGGTGATAAAGAGGTTTAAAGGTTACAGAGTTTAAACAATGAAAATTTTTTTTCTGCTTGGAGTCCTCTGCTGATGTGCCCATGGTTTTGTGTACATTAGATAAAGCTCCTTGTGTTTCAGTTTCCTTAAATATACCACAAGAGGAATGCAACCCAAGTTGGAAAGGGAGATCTGTGTATATTTTCTAGCCAAGTATTCCCAAAGTATTTCACAAATAGAAAGTCAGGTTCAAAACAAGCTGGTTGGGGTAGAAGGAAATACACAGAAATAGTGTCCTCTGCTCCAGGAATGTGCTCATGTCTGGGACTGAATGTTACAGCAGTGTTTTTTTCACAGCCTGGCAAAACAGTTCACAGCAGGGTAGAGAGATCAGGCACTGCATACCTTTGAAGAAGAGATGGTGATGCAAATTTGAAGAATGTAATTTGCCCAGGCTGAAGCTAGGAGATCATGTGTGCAGAGAAATCTGTTCCTTCAGTTTGCACACATGCTTGACAGTCCTTCTCTCACAGTGTCCTTTGCCTTTGTGCAATGATGGCAGAAGACTGATTCCAGAGGCACTGTGTGGAGTTGGCAGAGCAGCTCCAGAAGCAGCTGTGAGAGAAGTGTCTGCCTGCATCCAGCTGTTGGACATCACAGCCACTGCCTCACCTCGCTGGGTGTAGCTGGTGAATTTCCACCCCTGGGAAAGACTTGGACAAACTTACTTTGAGGTGTGTATCCCCCAAAAAGATCTGATGCAGTGTTTCTAAACCTGCTGTTTAGATGTGAACATGCCCTTCAATATGTCCTCAAAAGGCAGAAGTGATCTTGCAATAGCATCACAGAACAGGGGTTTGTGTGGTACCGATGGCTGCAGCACAAAGCACCAAGAGTGTATTCAAACACTGATTTTCTTTTTCAAATATAAAATAAGACTCAGCAAAACCTTGGAAGTTACTGTCTTCCTTTCCTCTTGACTATACAGTTCTAAGTCTGAATCTTCTGAGAGTTTGAGAATAAATTATCCCTTGTCTAAACGGTAAACAATTATGCTATTGGACTCTAGCTCTGTGGAGGATTAGACCTGGAAATATGGTAGGTGTACTAGCTAATACTCAAATAGAACCCAGCAAGTCCCCAAACCTAATACAACCTGAATTAATCTGCTGGGGACACTTTCTGTTATATATAGAAACCAGTTTTCCATCTCACAAGCCAGTTATAAATAAATACCTTTTCTATATTTTTTTTTTCTGCCTGGAGAGCCTGGCATGGCCCCAGTGAGCCTGATCAGCCTCTGTTGTGGAGCTGAGTAACAGGCAGCTGCAAAGCTACTAAACACGTGAGCAGGCTGACAAGCTGCAGCCCAGCTGCAGAGCCAGGACACAAATTTTCCCCTTCATTTCTCTCCACCTGTAGGTGAGGTGCTCTGAACAGGGCTGCAGAGGTTAAGGATGAGCAGTGTCCCTTTCTCCTGCCTGTGGAGGAGAACACGTTGATGGGGAAAAGAAACTGGCTGCTTTGCTTGGTGTGTGGGAGAAAAAGGAGAAAAGTCATGACTGAAACAGAACTGAAAGTGCTGAAGAAGTTGTCGCTGATGGTTTTCAGTGAGGAGAGTTTGTCAGATTTCTGCACATATAAATGATACTACGAGCAAGAGTTTGCAGGTGTGCAGGCCTATAGCCAGCTGTGTACTCAGGGAAGGGGCACCTGGTTGCATGGAAAATGATGGGGAGAGAAAACCCTCAGTGTCTGCATTTTGAAGGAGACTGAGTCCAGTTCCACAACCTGCCTTTTTGGGCCTAATAATAGCAGAATCAAGACATTTATGTAACGTTTATTATCTTTTCAGAATACTATTTACCAAATAAATCTGCTTTAGGAAGCTCATAAATTGCTCAAGGATCTATGGAGAAAATGTCTTTATTATTCTTGTGCTCCTAATACATCTTCCCTGCTACACAATCCATGAACAGATTCTGCTCTTAACAGGTGCTCTGCAACACTTCTGTGTGCTGTTCTCCAGCAGTGGTAGTATGTTGGTCCCCCAGCCGAGCAAGGGCTACCTGAGTAAAGAGCGCAGCCCAAGGGTGTTGTCAGAGGTGTGCTGGTGTGTGCCCAGGTCCTGTTCAGACACAGAGTGCCACATGCACAAGGGTGGAAACTGGGCAGTGGCTTTGTAGCAGTGCTAATATGGGCATAGGCAAATATCAAAATCGTACTCGCTCCATTTCCCTCGTTGCAGCACTTTTGCAGGACACTGACAAGGAGAATGTGTCTCCAAGCACAGGGGTGTACTGGGGACAAGCAACTCTCACGCCAGCCACAGCAGGAGACCTCCTCTGGTTAGGGAAGCTGTAGATATGTTTCTCTCCAAGAAGGCTTCCGCTGGAGTTTTTTTCTCTGATCATCTTCATCTCAGAAGTACATACATGTCGGTCTCAAAATCCATGGAGATGGGTTGAACTTGGTCCCTCCCATGATTTCCAGAAGGTCTCAGTGCTGTCTTACAGGAGTTCTGCATTGAGATGTTGGGGGATTAAAAGGTATTTGCATAATAACTATGTGTAGTTTGTATATTCATTTGGCAGGTCTTGAACGAGGGTACACAACCTACACATGCCTTGTTAAACAATTCCTTTGAAAAGGTGCTCATGAAGGAGTTCAGACAGGAATGTTTGCTGCTATTTGCAGCAGCAAACAGCTAAGCAATCAAGTGCGATGATTCATAATACGGATCAGCAAAAGGTAAGAACGAACCAGTTTCCCAAGGAAATACCCTAACAGACCAGAAAAATTTTTCAAAATGATAATTTGTAAGTCACTTAATAAAATTCATTTCAGCACAACTGTGCCCTAAATATAGATAAGCATCTATATTTAATTCCTCCCAAGCAAGAGGCAGTTATCTGTAAGGAAACGTTGCTGGATGAGAGCTTTGTTCATCTTCCTTGGGGGCAATGACACAGCTCCAAATACATTCAATGGTGTCCAACATTCTGCAAAACTGAGTCGCTTTGAAAGATGGTTTATTTTCACAGCTGTAAAGAAAATTCAGTAAAAGGATCACTGCCTTACTTGAAGATATCAGTTCCAGGCAGAACTGAATGAAAGAAATGATGCTCATGTTGCCTACTTTTGCAGGTGCTACATCCCAGCAGAAAGGTTTGTTCTGCCCTCTTCATCACACTCAGAGCACCTAAAAAACCAGAGAGCTGCCAGTCATAAGGCTGTGTCCTGTATCAAGACACTGCAAGTGTAGCATATTCTTAAATGGTTCTACAAGTTATCTTGAAGTGATCACTACAAACTGAGGAAGACTGAGTACAGCTTTTACCTCCCATTTTGGTGTTCGCTACATGGAACTAATTTTAGTGCTTAGCATAAATACATCCTCTTGTTTCTTAGCAAAGGTGCAGTAATACTAAATTAAGTATGCTGGGATGACTAAGAATAATTATTCATCATGACATCTTACTGAATTTTCAGGGGTCAGGAAGATGACTCCCTTTTTAATAATAAAAATTGCGTTAGCTGAACAGACCATATTTGGCATTGCCATTAGTAAATTTGGAAGATGAGGCACACAGAGTAGTTACTAGTAGTAGTTTGGTAGCTAGAAAAGCCTCTGCCAGTGGCAAAGGTGTTGGAACCAGATGATCTTTTAAGTCCCTTCCAACTCAAACCGTTCTGTGATTCTATGAAAACATTGATTTTTACTTTTTTTTCTCTCCCTCTCACTCAGTAGCCTGAGCTGTCGGTGGTGGTGAGAAATGGACTCTGCAGGGGCAGCAAAGGACAGGTATGTTCCAGGAGAACGAGAAAAAAGGTTGTGCTATGTGTCACTGTTTGTGACAGTGTTATTAGTCAAAACAATGGAAGAACTTAGAGCTGACTCATGAATGAAAATAACTGGGTAATTAGCAGCAGTGAACATTTCAGAAAAACGGGTCCTTTCTAATTAATCCAGTTAAGATGACAGGTTACAGGCGGTAATCTATTGATTGGCTGACAGTGACCCTGTAATACACTGACAGTCTCCTGTTGTACAGGCAAATACCCAGCATTTTAGTTATGAAAATCCACAGGCCAATGTGCCCATCTTTAGAGGTCTAGAAGGACTAAAATGGTCACTGGATTGACAAAATCTGCTGCTGGTGCAGATAGTTTTAGTTCTATCCATATTCAGCACTACTGCCCAATATTGGGCCCCATTCTGTAGCACACTGTTTAGAAATTTGTTAGTTAATTGGGTGAGTTTTGAGGAGAGCCACGTGAGTGAGTGGAAGCTGATCTGCTTACCTAAGGGTGACAGACTCAAGGAGAACCACAAGAAAGGAAAGGACAGTTTGAGAATGAGGTTATGTATTCATAAAGATGCAGCTGTGTTCTGGAGTTGAAACCTGAAATGGGTCAAATTCAGCCTTGTAAAGAAGTGCATACAGGATGAGCTATGAACCCTTGTGGTCAATTCTCTCCCATCACTGGCTGGTTTTTTGCAGGTCGGGTATTTTTCTAGCAGAAATGCTGCAGTTAAACCATGAGCTCTAAACTAAAGATGCGCTGGGTCCTTTGAGTCACACTGGACAATGGTCCTTTCTGGTCATGTGAGGTATCAGCTACAGGTGGGCTGAAACCAGAGTTCCAGTCTGGGATGTGAGCTGTGTATTCAGGTTGGTGAGGTTTGGGTTAAATATAATACAAAATGAATACATTATTATGTGTTTTTGTTTATCATTTTGCTTCAGCACACTAACTGTGGGAAAGCCACAAAGTGTTTGGCTTCTTCCCGAGCTCAGGCAGTAGCCCACATCTCAGAGGCAAACAAAACATTTCCTGTTTTCAGACATTCCCTCTTGAGGTATCAGGTGCATCTTTCCTGCAGTCATGTAGACCTGTGCTGCTAATTCAGCATGGGTAGCACTTTAGCAGCTTTTTAGCAGAGCTTGGTGAGGAAGGACAGATTCCCTAATGCATGTCTGTGTTTTCCTTACTGTGTTGCTCATGATACCTAGAAAGTTCAGTGATGCAAACATATCCAGAGTTGGGAAGCATGCCCTTGGTCTCATCTGCCATCCTGCTCTGGGAGTGTTGTGAAGCATTCCCATTCTGTAACCAGTTTCCATGTGAAGGAGGCTGGTTGGGAGAATAATAACCATGTATGCAGAGGGCCTGGGTGTGTATCCTTGGAATAAGGCAGCTGGATCCCATCCCTGGCTCACACCGGCATTTTCTGTTGTGTGGTGGCATTGGCACGATGAAATGTCAGGTCTCAAAATGGAAATGGCCTGGCATTGTTTAGGACTGATTCCAGGAAATGCCTTTTGGATGGAGGCACTCTCTCTTGCTGCCCCTCCTCTATGACCTCGTGAGGAGAAGTATCTAAAATAGGTCATTGTTATGCACGGAGAGAACCCTGTTCCCTAAGCTCCCTTGGTTTCCAAGTAAATGAGCTTTGGAGGTAAGTTAGCGAAAGAGGCTGATTCATTAGCAGCAAGGGAAATCTGTGTGCTGGAGGGGTGCCCAGCTGCCCAAAGGGATTTACATAGTGACACACTCCTCAAATCTTAATAGAACAAGCTGAGTGATACACACACAGGCTTGAACTGTATCACAGTCACATGCTTGCTAGGCTCATTTCTTATCTCATGGGTTTCTCTGGAGAGTATCTGTTGCTCCAGTCCTTCATAGGGATTTAAATTTGTAAGGGAAGGAGTCACAGAGCCATATCTTCTAATGTGAGAAAATTCTGTATCTGTTTTCTTTTCCAAATTAGGTCACCTTCTAAGGCAGTTCTGGATGGAGTTTGTCCCTGCAGTTATAGAGGCTGTAAATAACATAGGTGTTACAACATGTTTGACAGGATTTCATTGCACCATCACTAGTCTATCTGAATATCATATCTCAAATTAATAACAAATTAATTTTATCTGCTGAAAGACCCCAACTGTCGCCCTCCTGTCTGGAATGAGATAATTTTGGGCAGTTATTTGCTTAAAGGAGGAATGGGGCCAGCACATTCTTCTGGCATCATTACTAAGGGCAGACTTGTGCAGAGAGATGAGTGTTCCCCTTTGTCGAATCATCTGGAGTTCATGGAGGAGAATTCAGTCTTTTTTGGAGCATCTTCCACCTCTTTGTTGGTGTGTCAAGCAGGGGTGGGGGTGCCAGTTAGTGCCAGTGGTGAGATGGGCACTCGTCCACAGGACCAGAAACAGAAATGTGCAAACTGCTCTCACACAGGACACTGAGCAGCTGTTGGATTATAAAGATCTCTGGCCACTCCTGACCTAGGCCAGATTTGAACCATTGACCTAGAAGTGAAAAGCTTGAAATCCCTGCACAAGCCACAGGATAAATAGGGCTTGCAGAGCTGTGTGCCCTCATTCCACATTCAGTTGCTGCCATCTAATGGCAGATGGAGAGTGGAAAGGCCTCAAAGCAATATAAATATCTTGTCCTTGGGAGTCTAGGGTGTGGGAGAACCTGTATAAAGAGTACTCATCAGAGTGCTGGGGAAGCATGGTGATTTAGGCTGGCTTTGTTCCTCTAAAGAATAGTTTGACAAAGGACTGTTGTGCTGCAAACAACGAAGTGTCCCACTACAAACACTAGGTCTTCACACTGCTTTTGCTCTTCTCTGCTGGGTTATTCCCAAATGTCAGACCTGAGGGAATGCATGTGATTGTAACCTGGCTTAACAACAGTCCCAAGGGCAATGGTAACTGGGTGGTGGGTGCCTTTGACAAGGGGAGGTGATGACAGAAAGTAGGTAGGATGTGGCAATTTTAATTTCTCTTAGTACCACTGGTGCACACAAAGCACCTGGACTTCCCAAAAAGCAAAGAGAAGGAGAGACGTCTCCTTCTCTGCCTTACCCAGCTCCAGGGCTCCAGGAAGTTTGTGCATTGTTTTCTGTCTCTAAATTTCTAGGCAAAAAATTTACAAGGCAAAAAATATTGATCATATATCAGTTTTGCACTGCCTGTTTCTGCCTATGCACAGATCTCCAAATAATTCTTGTAAGCCACACTAGCTAACACTGTCTCACAGAGGAGAAAGGTTAGAGACTGGATATTTCTTTATGCATCCCCGAACTGCAGCCACTGGGTATCCAGAGGCATGTCCCATGATGGAACTGCAGCCCGATGAGCCATGGAGCAGCCTCCAGCAGCCTTAATACAGCCCCAGTGGTGACATGAGGGCTTGCATGGCCCAGCAGTCAAACAAAGTCTGTCACCGGGGCTAACTGATGTCATAAATCAAGCTTTATATTTCAGAAATGTCTCCAGTAGTCCCTAATCACCTGAGAAATGTTATTTTATAACAGAAAACTGGGAAGGAAAAAAGTTACGTCTTCAGACACAATACTGGAAAATGCTGTATAATTGCACTCTTCTTGACTGAAGGAATAATTGTTGGAAAGAAAGTCTAGTAGTGAAGCAATATGGAGGAGAGAAAGAGAATACCAAACTTATTCTCTTTTTCCTGCTGGAAGAAACATTCTTCTAAAGCACTGTGGAGAGAAACAGAAATGAGCATAGTGAGTCCTCAAATGCCCTTGTGCCTTGCTGGTGCTGCCTGCACGTCTGTAAGAGAGCAGAGAAAAGCAGCACACGTGAGTTGTAACTCTGTGGGGAGATAAAACATTTTATCGTGAAGTTGCTCAGCTTTGTGCCAACGGGCACTTCCCAGGCTGCAGGGAGCAGCTGAGCTATCCTGTCTAAAGAGTCACAGGAGCTCTGTTTGCAATCAAGGTCCGGCCACCACTCCCTTACGTCAAAGCCAGGATCTATCTAAACACTGCTGCTGCACTTCCGAGAAAGTGCAGCTTTGTGCCACTGCTGAAAGGCAGCCTGCTCAAATATATACCCACTGGGGATGCACCAGGGATTTCAGCCTGGTACGTGAGGTCATGGTACACAAGCCAAACAGGTCTTCTGCACACAGCAAGAGGCCTGGCAGGGAGCTGGGAGCTCTTGTTGCAGCTCCTGGTTAGACCTAGGTAGGAGATCCCTGGTAGAAAGGTTACATTCCTGAGCTCGAACCATTACCAAAACGCGCTTGTCAGTCAAGTTCCCCAGGAGACTTTCTGCTTGCTCCGTAGATATTTTTCTTTGAAGCTCAGTGGTAAAGTGATAGGAGAATAACAGGTCTAAAACTGTCTTGGCAACGTTGTTACTTTTTTAAACCGCGTTCCTTCCCTTCTTATTTCTCACATTAAGACGCCGACTTCTGACCACTCTCAGGGAAGCATCAGTTGCAAATTGAAGACATAAAATTACACCAAGTGAGCTGAAATTTAAGCCTTGCCATTACAGTGTGACATTCAACAGTCAACGTGCACCCTGAACACGCAGCAGCTGTGGGGTTTCGTTACTGCCACTTACAAAAACCTTCAACTCTTTTTGGTGTGCCCTGCTTTGAGCCTGCAGCACCATTTTATCTGTAAGAGCCCTTTAACGTAGCATGACATCTGAGAGACTCCAGCAGGATATAAATTTGCTCTGGTACTGAGGTATGATTTAATATCCTCAATTGTTCTGGAAATTTGAGCTGCATGATTCAGGAGACTTGCATGAGTATGATTACTTCAGTGCTTAATGAGAGTTATGTGCTTAAATGTGACGGATGCTGCAATTACATTTCTAACACGCTGGTTCAAAATGGTAGGGGGAGAAAAACTAAACCAAATCAACAGGAGTTTTGGTGGAGGCAGGCTTTTGCACAGGAAGCTTGCAACACGAGCTCTTGCAAATGCCAAAGCAAGGAGGGAAAATAAAAAAAAAANAAAAACAAAACCAAACCCAAACAGAGGAAACGTCTTTCCGCAGCTCTTAATTGCAGCCTCCTGTTTGCGCTGCCCACGCTGAAAGCTGTCACCCTTTCCCTACCATCCGCCACGGGCTCTGGGGGCGGCAGGAGGGAGGATCGGAGGGGTGGGAAGCGGGGGGAAGTGCTCGGGGCATCCCGGGGGCTGTTTCCCCGAGCGGGACCCGTCCCAGCTGGGAGTCCTCCATCCCCGCCTCGGGTTGTCCGCCCTGGTACAAACAGGGGGATGCGCGCGTCGCGGGGCTTGCGGCAGCCGCGGTGCGGGCACGGCGCCGGGGCAGGACCGGC
>VZRE01002049.1:968589-1031373 GCA_013396775.1 Cephalopterus ornatus
GGGGCCTCCCAGCAGCTTCCTCTGCTCGCCAGATGTTGGGCAAGAAAAGGATTGGTCCCTACCTGGCGTAGCGCAGGGGCTCAGAGCGCGGCGGGCCCATCCTGGAAATGAGAGCATCGGGGAACATCTGGCAGCGGTTAAAGCAGAGGAGTGCTGGCAGGAGGTGATGGGGAAAGATTCGCGGCACTGCCTGCGCCAGCAGTGGGACAGGCAATATGAATGACAGTTTTGTCAAGAAATGAGATGTGGTGCAGGAACAGGGTTAATGGTTACAATTTTTAATGTTTTTTTTTTTTTTTTCTCTTGTAAGATGGTGCAGGGTCATTGCAGCTTCTCTGTAGGCAGATGAGTCACATAGTGCATGCATGTCAACTAAGGCACAAAAGGAAGGAGAAGTATCCGGATCAGAGAGAAGATCAGAGAGTTACCTTGTTACTGAGGACTGGTGGACATCTAGCTATACTACGCTAGGTACTGTGCATATTACATACCTGGATGCCAGTCCTTTGTGTCACTGTAGGGTGCTACAATATAAGGATGTCAACTGCTCACATTTCTTGGCTAGGGGTCAGACCCTGAAAAAGGTTGAATTCTTCAGGGTTCATAAGTTCTTGTGACTCCCAATGGTTCAGGAATGTCCAGGGGTTCTGGCCATGTGCAGCACCTTTTGCATTCTTCTAGTTATTCTCATGGTAAGAGCCAGGATGCACAGCAAGCACTCCAGTGTGAACACAGGCCTAGGATGAGATGCTGTTACAGAAAGGGAGACTGGTTGGATGCTATACAAGGTTGAAAGTACTAGTGTTTGGGTCAGCAGAGTGTTTTGAGTTTGGGGAGTAGATGGTTATTTGCCTTCAGGTTAGTGGAGTACACAAAATACCGAAGGATTTCCTGTCTCTCACCTGCCTGATGCTTCTTTTTGTTATTTCATTGTTTCTCACTTTGTTTTTCAGAAAAACTGTGATTCAAGAAAGCCACCATGAAAGGTGAGGAAGTTCGACAGAGGAGGAAAGAGGGAAGGACTAAGAATGGAGAGCGATCCAGGCACAAAGGAAGAAGCAAGGGTAAACACAGAGAGAGCCGACTTGGCAGCCAGGAGGCAGAGGATGTCTCTCTGCATGCACAGCAGAAGCTGTTGGCTGAAGAGAAGGTGGCCATGGCAAAGTCACAGGAAGAGTCAGCCATCTCAATCTGCCTGCAAGTGCTCCTGCCATACCTCCTAGCTGGGCTTGGCATGGTCTTGGCAGGCATGGTTTTGGATTATGTTCAGGTAAGGGATAGAAACTCATCTGACATACCTAATATGGGATAGGTGGGGGACTTTTCTTCGGAGGCAGAGGATTTGCAGCAGTTTCACATGCCACCATGCCCTTCAGTCAGCTATTATGTACTTCTGTGTGGCTCTCAGAAGACAGCATGTGGGGCTTTTTTGGCCCCTTTTCTCCTCTGGAGAAAAAAGACAATATTGTAGTAAAGTGTACGCAAAGCATATGAGGTATCTATGTAGGAATGTGCAGTTCTGTGCAAAGATCTCACCTGGGTCCTTGAAAGAGGGTATGTGAGCTGCAGCCCCAAGGGCTGTGGTGTCACAGTGCTTTCCTGCAGTAGATAGAGCAGTACTACTCACGGATGTAGCTCTGGATAGTCCTGCATCTGCTGCTTCATGGTGCAAGGCATCAGTCAGCCCAGAACTGTTAACACTTCACACAACCAGCCCAGCCCAGCCCATGCACCACATCCTTGACTGAGGCCTCATACAGATGACTTGAATTCTTCCAGTTCAGGTTCTGATTCTGTGATGGTCAGGATGAGACCTTCTGTCCTATGGTGCAGCAATACAGAGCTTTCAGATAGTGGTGAGCACCTAATTTTAGACAGTTTAAAGATGCAGTTAACTTCCAGATTATATAATTGCTGTGCCTTTGCACTCTGGATGACTCTGGCTGCTGCATGCCTTTTTGTTAATCCTTGTTGTTTGACTAACTAGCTGTGAGGTCAGACTACCCCGACCTATCTGATACAAGTGACACTGAAACAACTGTGCTTGCATTGACAGCTTTCACATATCTGGAGTTGTGTTCCTTTGTTATTAACCCAGGGTTGATCTCCCTAAGCTAGAAGAGCTATAAAAGCTTGAGAGTGACACAGTATCCTTAACTGACCTTAGCATGTTCTCAATACCCAGCAGAATGTCTCATCAGATCACAAAATGCCAAGGCAAAGCCAGTGACAAACTACTCTGCATCTCCTTAGACATTATTCTGAGAGTCTTGAGTGTTGAGCAGCCACTTCCAATTTCATTTTTTTAGACTGTTTAGACCTGCCCAGTCCTATGGATCTCTGACATTAAATGTATATTACTTCCTGTTGTGAGTTATTAAAGTGTGAAATAGGTTGCAGATGGGTTTATGATGTTGAAAGAGCGCTTTTCTTTCATTGTTTCTTCCCTGGGACTTGTTTGTTTGTGGGGGTTTTTTTGTTTGTGTTTTGTTGTTGTTGTTGGTTTTGGTTTGGTTGGTTTTTTTTCTAGGAAGAACTGGGCCATTAATATGAACAGAATGAGAGACAAACCTCATTCTCCTCTGAAACTGCAAAAGTCTGCTTTCTGTTTTTGCAAATAAAGAGTTCACAAAGAGCTGTCATGTTAGGGCTTAGAGTCTGGGAAATCAACCCATGCCACATCTCATAGAAAGCACAGGCCCTTGGCAACTAGCACAGAGGTTGCTCATGCGTGATTGTGGGCTACTTGAGCATGTCTCATCATGGGCTCGCTGCTGCTGGAAACTGCCCTTCCTTCCTGAGTCAGTCCTGACCTTTGTTCCGGCTGCTGCTGTTGTTTCTGTGGAACAACAGTGGATGCTGTGAGGCTTTGAGCCCCAGGCACTCTGCATCTGCCTGCTCTCAGTCTCCCCACTTAAATTCTCTTCTCTGCCCTTTCCCAAAGTGGAGCAGAGAAGGAGTGATAGTACTCGAACAAATGGGACGTGCAGTCCCTGAAAAGCATTGTCCTCCCAGGAGTCCAAGTTGTTGGAACAGTGCTGCCAATTCCTAACAGGCATGTTGTAAAAGCATTCACTGGTATTCCTGTCTCTTCTTTGCAGGGATGATGAGGTACATAGGAAACCGTGTTCTTTGGCGCTTGTCATCTTTGTATTCCGTGTTTTGTACGGTGGCAGTGGATGGAGGCCCTAGATCGGGGTCAGGACTCACTGAAGTCTGTTTCTGCTTTGACTCCTCCAAGGCAATGCTATTTGTTGGCTAGTTTCCGAGCATGGGGATACAGTGTATCTGTGTGCAGAGAAGGGCAGCAGCGTACCTGCCCAGGCTTTGCCCTCATGAGTGGTACGAAAATAAGGTGGTTGATTTGGGGTTTTTTTTCACCAGCTAGTTATAATCTTTATAATCTGTTGAGCAACTCTCTCTTTCTTCTCAAACCTGATGCATCTCTTTGTGGACAAATATGGTATATCTCTTTGCCAGGAAAATATGAGGCATCTCTTTGCTGACAAATATGGTGCGGATCTTTATGAGAAGCTCCTTAAATGCATAATAAAATGACCCAGTGTACACACGCGGGTCACCTGCACCAATTACCTTCTCTGCATACTGATTCATCGGTTCAGGGCTTTTTATGGTGCTTGCTTAGAAACAGGGAGAGCCGAAGCGTGATAAACTCATAAACCCTGCCAGGCTGACGCTTCAGTACAGGATGTGTTGCTGCTGTTTTTTAATGGCATTTGAGTCATTCAGACTCATTAATATTTTCTTTACGTTAATGTTTCTGCCTGACATCAATCCAGTTAAGTGATACAGCGGCGTGTGGGACTAGGTATGCATGTTATTAGACCTTGAAAACCTATGGTAGTTTTCCAGAAATTGTCTTTTATTTCCTTGAATCTTCTGTGAATTACTGTCCAGAACTGGGCCTTCATGCTGTCACTTCTCTGCTCCCAGCTGGTATAAAGAGGTTGGGTCATGTGTGGTTATTACAGGAGTTTTATTCGTCTCCTGCTTCCAGCTATTGTGGAATATTTTTTTTTTCCCAGTTAGATTACCTGAAATGTACTCTCCTATCAGCTTTCAGCTAACTGAACCATTGTTAGGTGTAAGAGACATGCGTACATACCAAGGCAGCTGGAAGTGGAGAAGACTTCAGGGGCTGTACCAAAATATAAGCCTAGAAAGCAGCAAAGGACAGTCTTAAGTCTGTAGCTGGGGCTTGTTTTCCTCCCTACCATGCTTGCAGGGAGATCTGCTCTTCCATCTCAAACCATTGGGCTCCATGCTTTGGTTTGTGTGGATTCAGACCAAAGAAACACTGCCTAAATGGCCAAGAGTTTCCTATTGATGACTGTGAAAAGCAGAAGCATGTCTTGTTCTCTCCAACCCTTCCAATGCATTTAGCTCCAATCTGGGGACCCTGTCTCAAGGACAGAATCCACAAGCCATTAATCATTACATCTCTCTGCAGAAAGTGTTTGGGAAGGGATTGATCCATTCTAAATTGTGGGGTTTTTTAAAGCTTTTTGACCCTCTGCTTCAATTAATCTACCCAAATTAATTATTAGAAAGGAGCCCCAGCATAATACCCTGACTCATTTCCCTACATGTGTGACTTTGAGCTGAAGCCTTTTCTGAGCAGGATAAAATTTTTTGGCTGTATGTGGCTATGGTGCAGCTCTGGTTTTTGACCCTGTGTCAGATGCTTGATCATGGAGTCTCTGGGATGAGATCCCCTCTGTCAAAGACAGCACCTTCCCGGGAGCATGCAGAAGCAGTGTGTTTCACTTTAGGACAGGAAGGGACACCAGCTCACAGAGTGTGCTTTCTCTCCCTTGCCTGCAGTGTAGTGAGATTATGGAGCTACCTTAAATAAGCTCAGGCTATGACTCTTATCTTGGCCTTTGCAAACTAGCAGAAAGTTGAAGTGATGACAGCAGATAAGGGTGTTCACTTTTGAAGCTTATTGGCTGGTTCTCTGAACTTTTTTTTTACCCCTGAGAGCCAGTCATTCAGAGGTACAGCTGGCACAGACCGATTGTTATATCCTGTGGAGACCACGGAGGGGACACAAGGGGCTGGGGTCTAGAAGTGCAGATCTTCTCTCACCAGCTGTCTCAGCCATGTCACTTAACTGGGGATGAGACCTATGTAATATCGTCGACTGTGAGAAACGTGGCCCCGTGGTTTCCTTGACCTTTTTTCACCTTGAAGAAGCGTAAAATGGATCGGGGTTGTTAAACTTCCGACCTCCTCGGCCTTGGGACAGTGAGAAAAGTTCAGCGGCGCTTACGGTGGGAGTGAGGGGACTGGGGCCGGTTCAAGCAGGCTTACATATTAAACCGTCGTATCAGACGCAAGCCGCGGTCTGACAAGAAATGTAACCCGAGGAGAAAGGACACCAGTGCGTTTCAGCACACTGAGGGATTCTTGCATGACCTGTCACTCTTTCAGTGCCGTAGCCTGAGCAGGTCTTACTGGTTTTTGCCGAAGTGGTGGGAGCTGAATGGGGTGTGGGCTCATTTCTATTCCTCCTCAGACATCTCTGCAATCTTCTCTTCTCTTTTTTAATTCCCCCCTGGATATAAATCAGAGAAATTGTGTCCATCAAGTTCGCTGCCACCTGAGCTCAACCCAGCTGAATCAATTTTGGAGGATACCCTTGCTGCAATCCTCTGGACGTGCTCCTAAGAGAAGAAGAAGCTAAAGCAATTTGGCATCGTTGCTGTAGTTTGAGAAAAAACATTTTTTCTGGCTTTGGAGAATGCTACAAGAAGGATCTCTGTGATGTCCTGATCTCCCTCCATTTTCCCTGCTGAGCATGGGGTAACAGCGTGTGACCATGGTGGTCACTCAGTTACAATTGGAACTGTGCTTCCACGGCAAGAAGCTGAGAGGTTTCACCTGCAAGTTGACCAGATCAGCCAGTGGATTTCTTCCAGAGACTTCATTCTCCATTGCCTCCCAGATTTTCGTGCCGTTCCTTCTGGCTGGCTTGGGAATGGTAGCTGCTGGCCTCTTGATGGATGTTGTTCAAGTAGGTACATGTGGTTAGGAACCCTGTAGCGAGAGGGTGGGCTAAGACATTGACCTTGAGTATTTCTGCTTTTTTGGTTTTAATTTGTGTGGTCCTAGCAGCCAGTCAGCAGGATGGCTGTAGGCTTTTTCCTGTGCTAGAGAGACACTATCCATATCCTTTAGATCAGTAGCTGGGCTCGTTGTAAAGTGGGATAGCGGCTTTCAGACAGGCTGTGTAACACTGCCCTTGGTGCATTAGACTGGATGCTCCCTTTTCTGTATTGAGCTAAACACTTTGGTGATGACTACTATGAAGCAACTGGATCAGACTGCAGCATATTCCCCTGTTGCATGATATTATTTTTTTCCTTCAAAAGTTGCTGATAAGGAGATCAAGGTCAGGGTTGTTATTAGCTACTTGTCTTACTTAGAAGAAAGTTCATGCTTTCAGTGCTTTGCAAACAATGTAATTTAATCTTTGGTCTAGAAGGCATTTAGATACTGTTATGAAAGTCTTGCCAGCATAAAACAATTAGCATTGCCTACAAACTGAGTGCTTCCCAGGCAGCTTCTGAGGTGGGTATAAATTTAGAATAACTTCCATTGACTTCCAGGGAGTGCTGCTGCACACACCACTGTGCCCACTACCAGAATCTATCCCATCTGTCTTTCCTTTGTACCAGTGACACAAATAGAAATGTAAAATTTGATCTAGTTTGGGCGTCTCGTGCCAGTGGATTTACAAATCAAAAGGCTGGCAGAGTTTCCCAAGGATATATCCTGCAGTCTGAGCTCACTGGAGTACATTGGATTCTCTGGCATTAATACCACAAGAGGAGCTAAATATGGACACTTGAATGTTTGGAAAGACAATACCTTGCTGTTTTTTTCTTGCATTGAAAGAAACAAAGAAGACAGAGAAGTTGAATTAAAAGGAGTTTGAGGAATATCAAAGAAGGGTTAACTGAAGTGGCACACACTGTTGCTGTGCTGTTTGTCATCTCCACCTTGTGCCGTGCTTAGGCACAGACCTGTCTTGCAGCATTACAGAAGTTCTCAAAGTACCCAAGATGTTATGTTAGTAGTTAGCAGTTAACTCAGAGAAGGATAGAGACACAGTACATACCCTGGAGTGAAGAAACCGAACACACTTGCTAAGAAGTGGTCTCTGTTCAAAAATGGAACTGTATCCAAACTGATGGAAACACATGTATACCATTCGCATGTTAAATATGGCTGTGCAGTCTAGTTTGTGTTTTTGTTCACTAGACTCTTTGAAATGGAGTAGCACATATGGCACAACCACAGGAACTGTATTTTTGGTGAAGGTCTTTCCAACTATATTGAAAGAGAAGCCATCAGTCCACAGGTTCAGCTCTCAGAGGAGGCAGCCCAGTGCACTGAGAGTCACAGCTGGCATAGAAGAGATGTTAGTGAGGTGAACTGCCACAGTATCAACAACCATGTATGAACAACATTTAAAAACAAAACCAGTAGCTGGGAAAATCCAGAGATCTTAGCCTTTAAAGGTTGGGAATACTCTTCTGTTCTTCTTTGTCTCTGAGCTGTTTATTTTCAACTTTTCTTGCTGCCAGTATGAGAGCTAGAAACTCACCGTCCTGTCCAACTAAAACTTGTTGCTAAAGTAGTAACTAAAACTAAGTTTGTTTGCTTGAGGTACTGTAAGACTTGTATTGCCAATCATGAGGGCTCACACTACTGAAAGTACAGGTTTTTCTGGTCCAGGAGTCTGTTATTAGCCCACTTTTTCAGTGGTTGGTCTGACTGAGGAATGCTTTGCCCTATTTGCAGTCACTGCAAAGTATTCTTAGGAATATTTTAGGAATCTCTGTTTGCCTTTGACAGGGAGATATATGGGCAAGCTCAATGATTGTATCAAGAGCATATGTGTGAGTTTAATGCAGCTGCCCTTGTTTTATCACATAGAAAATATCTTCAAATAGTTTGGTTCTGTGCTGGGAATCCAGCTGACACTATCTTTTGCAGGGCTGATGTTGCTGTAAAAGAGGACAACAAAGTGGAAATTGCTAGTCTGTGTCCTGTCAAACTTGCCAGGATTTTAGCAGTTTCTGATCTATCCTGGGATGAAACCAAGAACTGTCCAAGTTACTGTTTATAAGAAAAATCAGCAAGAGAGATTTGTCTAATGCAGTTGACTCTAAGGCTCAAACCTGAGTCTCTCATACTGTAATAAGAAGATACCCAAAGAAGTAGCTGTTTGCCATTTTCTCTTCCTGGGTGTGCAGATGATGCAGTCTCTCTGCAGTGCTGATAGCATGGCACCAGTTTTTTCTTGCTGGATGTTTTCGCATCTGCTCCAGTGATCCTTGGCCAGCTGATAGATCCAGATTCTAGGCTGGTTGGCATTGCTGGAGACCTTGCAGGGCCCTGCCAGTGTTCGGCCCACTCTTTTACAGTAAGGTGAAGAATCAGATTGAAGCTGGATGATCAGATTTCAAACCAGAGAATTCAGGAGGAAAGCTTCCCTTTCATTCTCCCCTTCCATGCCACTGCAGTGGGACACAGTCCACACAGAAGTCGCAGACATAAGATATCCCTGTCCTTTGTCGATTAAAGCGCACGAGATTATGGGCATTGTAAAGGATTTTGTAATGGCTTGCATTTTGTACTCCAGGATATTTTGATATTTCTGTTGACTTGTTCAGAGCAATGAAAAACCTCTGAGGCTTCTTAGCTGCTACCATGGGAGACGAATGTCCTGGAGAGGTAACAGGGCATGGCTGGGACCGTGAGGACAATGTGAGGATCTCTACAGCAGGGCTGGACTGTGGCTGGGGAGGCTAGTTCAGTACATCACAGCCTTCCTTCCTCTGAGAGACTCCCTGGTCAGGTCCAGCTGCTGTGGGGACCAGCTGCAGTGGAACACGGGGTTAACCAAGTTTCTTCAGAGCTCAGTTTTAGGGCTGAAGGTCTGTTACGGAGATGTGAAGTTGGAAAGAGTCTCTTTCTGGCTCTGTGTCCCTGTGTGGGTTTGCAATGCTGCATGGAATGTTTCTGTTCCTTCTAGGCCAGTTTTCATCTCCAAGGACAGAGACAATCCCTAGACTTAGTTCAGCTATCTTTATTCAAGTAGTTCCTTGCCTGCATAGCTCTAACCTGCCCCACTCACCCACTCCTCCAGCTGACAGTCCTGCAAGTCGATAGCACAGGCATCATCTGTTTATTCTGTATTTCTGCAGTTGCTAACACGATGGAGTCCTGGATACTGTGGTAGAAATCATTATGAATCTGTCCTTAGGCTGTTGATGAGTCACTAATGAGACTCAAATAGAGGCAATTAAGTCAGCTTTTTTTATCAGTACAGCTGTGTGATTATTAATTGTTCAGAGCCCTTAAGTTTAATGATACATAAGGCAGAGTCCCAAAAAATCATACTTCATATGCTGAAACTTCTGTTATGATGGTTTGAGACCTGCAAAATTCATCATGAACAAAAGTAATGGAGCTTACCTAGATATACCAAAATCGTATTTCCCAAAGGTGACATGCATAGGAGATACAAACAGTTGAGGGGTTTTGTTGCTTCTTATTTAAATGTCTTTTTATATGCAAAATATGCAAGGTCTTAAGTATGAATGTCTTCACATCTCTGTATTTTAAATGGTTGGGGGTTTTTACATTGTGACTATGAAGTCTGTTTTTTCTCCTCTTTCTTTTGAAAGATTCAAAGATTGTTTGGATCTTTATTCTTAATCAAAGAGAGGAGAGATAGGGATATTAATCTTTAAAACAGATGTCCACCCCTAGCTTTCCTCAGGAATTTAAGTTCCATGTTAACAATTTTAAACAAAACTGTACTATGTCAAATAAGGTGATTATTTTTGTGTTGTTAGTTATTTACTCAACAGTAATTAACTTCCCTTTAACATTTTGAAACGTGCCTGTTTCCAGGACACCACTGCCAGGAAATATGCCTTTTTTATATTGATAATAATGTTTTGCCTCTTATCTGCATGTCTGAGGGTTGTCTTGCACCATGTGCTCAGGACTGGCTCAGCCCCACTTTCATTCCAGCTTCCTGAGAAGGAAGCTGTGAGGTCTTCCCAGCAGGCAGCCACACCACTGGCTTCCCACAGCTTCCCACAGCTTCCAATGGCACAGCCAAAACAAAACACCAAGCTATTACACCCTGCACGTATTTCCTAACAGGCAGACAGCTGAATGTGTCAACATTTATTGAGTCTGTCCAACCTCCTAGACTTTCAGGTTTATAGAATCACAATGGATGGGAAACAGGTGGGCAGGGATTTGTTGTTTGTTTTGTTCTCCAGTGCCAGATTTTGGGACCATCATGGGATACTAGAGAGTGACAAGTTGAAATTAAATGAACACATTGATCCTTCACATGACACATAGCTAAACTATGGAAATTGTTGCCACAGGATGGCACATGGGTTGGAGGGGGGAGACGGGATGAGCACCTGAAAGAGCAATCCCTTCATCACTGGTAAGTGCGCAGAAAAACCCCACCAGCTCTGTACCCTGTGGCAGACAGCCGTAGGCTGGAAAATACACAGGAGAATTATCCTGTTTACTTGTCATATTTGTAGATTCTTGTTTTGTACACCTGAATTTGACTACTGGTAGAGCTAAGGATGGATTAGATGAACCTTTGACCTGACTCATGGCACTCAGTCTTTTTTTCTTGTGTTCTGCTCTTAGATGGTTGTTGCTTTTACTTCACACTGAGCTGCCCCATTCTGTGATTTCATCCTGGCGTAAACCTCTTTGGCTACAGTGGGACATTGCCGACATCCTTGAATGCAGAGGGGCGGAATGAATTATGTTCCAAGGCACTGTATGGTCCATAAATTAGAGAAGATGTGTCAGTCAACAAAGTTTCTTAAGCTTTCAGATCATCTCTAGTGTTTGCAGCTGATCCAACAGCTTCGTACAGTTCAGCTTCAGAGAAGCAACATCAGTCAAGATACTGGCTCAGCTGTTTGGCTTATGAGATATCTTAATTCAAAATCCTTTTTCCAACTGTGCTGGGAACATTCTTGGTAACAGGAATGTTTAGGAACTGGCTGTGGAGAAGAGATGCACAAATCTCCCTCCCTTCCACCAGCAGTCTTAGATGTTTAATCTGAAGTTTAGTAAGAGAAGACAGACACAACTTTTTGTTGTTAGATCATTTCCAGATCTTTGTGTTTATTCTGATGAGTCTGTGTAGCAATAGATGTTCCTGTATCCAGTGTCAGTGCAAAGGATGGAGAACATGCTATATTTCATTTGACTTGTGAATCCTAATTATTTTTCATGTTATTCTTGGCTAATGCAAAAGGCACATTTTAATTTGTGGCTTTCCAAAATCTGTTACCCTCAGGAAGAAAGACCCTTCCCCGTTAGGATAGTGCTTCATTGTGCATGAGATGAGAAAGAACACTGCAAGCAGAAAATTCCTTCCTTCACTCCCAAAATGCAACAACAAAGTGCAACAGGGCGGCATCTGACCCCATGTGCAGATACCTATGGAACAACAGCATTGGACTGGTCAGCATCATAAACTGAAGTTGTTGCCTTTGTTTTCTTCCAGCACTGGGATGTGTTTCGGACAATTACTGAAGTCTTTATCCTGGTTCCTGCCTTGGTTGGCCTGAAGGGTAATCTTGAGATGACACTGGCATCCAGGCTGTCTACTGCTGTGAGTGTTAACAAGGTGGTGGCTGTGTGTGTGGGGAGGGGGGTGATTAGCAGGAGACATCAGGAGATTCTTCATTTATACAATCACAATGAGTATGAGATATGCCCTTTTCTGCTAAGTGGGAACTAGTGGTATGTGAGTGTTAAAATAATGTGTTTGCCCTCATTTTGTAACTGGAACAGAGAATTTCCATCTGTTCTTTGAAGGTGAATTAATCCCTGGGTGGCCAGTTGCTGATATTTGGGGCCCTGTGACACATGAAGGAGACAAAGACAGAGCTCCACAGCTGTCAGCTTTGGTATTGGGTTGCTTTTCTGTGGATATTGATCCTTGAGAGGCCGAGGCTTCCCAGCTCTCCTAACTCGAGGGGAGCGGACTGAGGCTTTTTGTAATGTGCAGCAGCTTTTGCTACTCTGTATTTGATCTCTTGTACCTCCCTAAGCTGTTTTGTTTACTTTGGGCTGTTTATGTTACATGTCTCAGGAGAATTTGGAGCTTAAAAGAGCAATTTAGGAGGAACAAAGAAGGAAAATTGGTTTAATTTGTTTAGGTTTTTGTTTGTGTGGGATGTGGTGGATATGCCCACTCCACCTTTAGCTGGGTGCCCTGCAATGCCTCTGCACCTCCGATGTGAGCCTCTGATGCCTCTGGAACATTGGGATAGAGCATAATGGAGAAGTGTCAAGAAGCAAGTGCAGGAAAGGCTGGGAGATGATGACCTGCACTTGCCTCTCTCTGACTTTAACAGCCTCTTTCCCACAGGGACCAGGTGAAACTGCCCTCAGCAGCCACCTGTGCCACAGAAACAGGCTTTCAGGGTATCTCTCTTGACCCCTAGGCTAACACTGGACAGATGGATGATGCCCAGAAGCAATGGAAAATGGCCACCTGCAATTTAGCCCTTATCCAGGTGAGTCACTTCAGCTGGGAGATGAAAAACTCCCTTTTCTCTTGCTATGCTGCAGACCAACAACATCTGTTCCCAGCAGTGCTGAACCCAGAGCTGCTGATTTGGGGTGGGTATTCTCAACAGAGCCAAGCAGAGCCAGGGCTTTACTTCCAATAAAGCCTGTGTGACCCCAGAGCTTGTAGTTCAGCTGCAAAATACATCTAGACATTCATTGCCTTTGTGGGCAAACTGAAATAATAAAAAAACTTTTGCGGGGAGAGCTACAGCACAATCCCTGTTTTACAACAGCCCCCAGATAAAGCCTGTCATTTACTGGCACTGTTTGGGAATCAGCCTTGGGCAGGTGTGAGAAATGTGCCTCTTGTAGCTCTTTTTGCTTGTTAAAATCCAGCAACCAGCCTAGAGTTTTCACATGGCAAGAGCATAAGGCTTGCAACGTGTCTGTGTGCTTTCCCTTATCTCCTTCCTCAGCTTTCAGGAGTGCTGCCTTGATGGGGAGCCCATTTTTGTGTTGACCAAGACTACTCCTTTGCTAATGGACTCGATGTCCTTTGCTGAAATATTATCTGGCCCTTGCAGGCCTCCAGAGTTTCCCTCCAAACTTTGTCAGAATTTCTTTTGAATCTAGTGGAGCCTCACAGGGATGCTGCTTAAATACATAAGCAATCAGCATCTGTGCCAGGCTTTGCCCTCCGAGCTGTGTGGCAGTGCTGCAGTTGTGTGGAGCCAGGGCTGCCCGGAAACAGAAGTGGATGATTGCTCACCAGCTGTCTTTTGATCCTCAGGTCCAGGCCACTGTTGTGGGACTGCTGGCTGCTGTTGCTGCTGTGATCCTGGGGGCCATTTCTAAGGGCTCTGTGGAGCTGAGCCAGGCTGCTGTGCTGTGTGCCAGCAGCGTAACCACGGCTTTCATAGCTGCACTGTCGCTTGGTGAGTCTTTTTGGTTCCTCAGATCAAACATGGCACCAGTCAGGTGTGGAATAAACTATCTCTTCTGCTGGGGAGACCCAGCTGACATCCCTCTGGTCTGGCAGAGGGAGGAGGGATGCAGGGAGCAATAGTCCTATGTCTGCTGCTTTCATCCCCTCTGCATCCTGCCTTTGCTTCTCTTCTCCCGTGATCTGTTGTTTGCTGGGCTCTTGGCATCCACAGCAGCAATCAAAATGTCCTTCACCTGACACACCGAAAATGCCCCATGCTGTGCATGGGTGTATATAAACACGCACATACTTACTCCATGTCTCTTGGGTGACACATGAGCCATCTACACTGGCTCTTTCCCTAGGGGAAAGTGAACTAATATCATGCACAAAGCAGGAAATGGACAGCCTGTAAGCAGACAACTCCAGAACATGCTCAAGATGGACTTGGGTCGCCCAATACCCTGGGCAGGGTTGTGGCCAGCCCTGTGGCTTGCCTGCTGTGAGCTCAGAGCTGGGCACTCCTCCCTCCTGGCTCTTCCCCTTCAAGAGAAATGTGATGGGCTGGATGGTAGGATCTGTTCTGAGTGGCCTGAAGATCATCAGTTTGTAGATCTGCCATGTGAGGGCAGCATGATACCCTGAATAGAGTCAGCTGGCAGAGTCAAATAAAGCAAGTTTTCTAAATGAAGGGAACAAGTTAGAACAAGTTCATATCCTGAAGCTGGAGTCAAAGGGTGATGTAGATGCCTTTCATGAAAAGCATGGGATGAGGCAGTTATTAAATACAGCAGCTCAGCTTGCATTCCTCTTCCCTACAGTCCCCCTGCTTGGTGTGATACAGACGCTGTACTGTCACAGGCTTGCAGCTGGCATTAGTTTCTTCCCTGGACATGGTCACAGGCAGTCTGTGTGTGGGTGTGCACGATGGGAAGCTGCTATTTTTATGGCCAGGGAGGGAAGCAGCATGAACGGTGCTGTGGGGAGGGGATTGTGGGTGTAGAGGATAACTCTTGTGGAAATGCCATGTTGTGCAAGGATATGTTTCTATATAAGGGATTTTGTATCAAGGAAGGTGCACATGTGGTATTTCTTATGGCAGAGCTGATGATCCTCTGCATGAGCAGCTTTGGTGGAGCTGTGTAGACGGGCATAGAGGAGTTGTGAGCTGGAGGGAACCACCATCTCTTGAGCTTTCTTTGCTGTGTACTGTCAGCCATGGAAGGACTTCGAAAAGATGCCATTTGTCTTGTCTCAAGGCTGCCCTTGCTAGTCACACAGTAGTGGAGGCTGGCCAGGCAGGGTTTATTCCAGGTAGCTTATCCACAGGCCTATGGGAGATCTGATGGCTGAGAGATTCCCACATGTTCATCAGGGTTTGGGGTTTGTGCTCCTTAACTTACCTGGGCAAGCAAAACTTCCCTACTCTCACAAGAATGCTGAAAAGCAGCTGAATTTTGCAGGTGCAGCTCAAAGGACAAGGGAAGAGAGGTGATGTGGACAATCTCCATAATGCTCGCAGCATCAACATCCACACAGTGCAAATTAAAGCAGCCCTAAAGACGCTGCGACATGAGGGGTCAGTCTGATGGATGGGCTGAAATGCTAAAGCAGGCTACTGTAAGGAAGCTTGTTGCTCCTCGGTGATTCAAACTTGAGAAATTTTGGTCTAATATGGAAAATATCTTTGTGCTGTGGAATCCAGAGGAAGGGATGGCACCAGGAGGCTGCTGCATGCCTGCTGTGTGCTTATCTCTGAGTGTGCTTGGTGCCTGGTCCTCCTTCAAGGCAGCAAAGATTAGGCTGCTCAGGAGGGGAGCGTCTACATTTGTGCTGCCTGCTGGTATCTTCTTTGATCCCTGGAATTTACTTGTGTGCCTCTGGGCCTTTGGAGCAGTTCATAAGGGCAGTCATGCCCTTCAGGTTGGTGAAAGCAAGAGGGCAAATTCCTGGGGATGTCCAATCTCCAGCTGCGCGGTGCTGCTACGGGTAATCTGCTTCTCACTTTTCTTAGACCCCCATGTGCCTCCGGGAGCCAGAGCAGCAGCTCTGGGGTAAAACGCAGCAGGGTACATTCTCTGATGCTTTCTCTGTGTCTTCTCTAGGTCTGGTGATGATTGGCGTGATCATCGGAGCGAGGAAAGTTGGGATCAATCCAGACAATGTTGCCACACCCATAGCAGCAAGCCTTGGAGACTTGATAACCCTTTCCCTGCTGGCGGGAATCAGCAGTACACTCTTCAAATACATAGGTACAGTGTTTAGCAGGGAATTGCAGCTCAGCAAGGAAGGGATGAATCCTTGTGAAATTACTGCAGGATGCTTCCCTGTTTCTGGCATGTTTCAGAATGGAGGTTGTTGTGCCACTGGGGTAGAAAGGTGACCAAAGAGGCTTTTTCCAGACTTTCTATTACTAATAAACTGGAAGGCAGACCTCTAAGAAACACAAATGGGATCTGTCAAAGAAATGACCAACACATATTGTGCAGCTTTGGAACAGAAGGTTGGCATGTGTGACACTGACTCTGTTTCTGGATCTGTCACTAGCCAAGCATGACGGTTTTCTGTGCGTGGGTAACAGCAGGTCCTTCCTTGCAAAGCGATTTTAGGGTTTTAGCATTTGTAAAATATTCTTGTATCTTCTTACATGGGGAGTCACGGATGAACAAGACATCAAATTGGAAGAAGGCAGACTGCCGTGTTTCATGTTTGCAGAACTCTAAGTAGGACTTATGGCTATAGCGTTAAGCTGTGCTGCTGACTGGCAAAGACTTGGGCACCTGTTGGTTCTGAAAAGCCCAAAACATCTTGCTACTTGGTGATATACGCCTGACTGTTGCTTTTAAAGTGTTAGGCTATTTACCACGAGCCTAACCTAGAACAGAAATGGGAAAATAAAAACATCAGCAAACTCAATACCATTTGACGCTCAAACTGTTGCTTCAGACTGAGCAGAAGCAGCGAGGCAGCTGTTCTCAGTTTGCATAACTGGTTCCATATGTAAGCACAAGCGAGGGAGTGAAGCAGCACACACTGAAGGGAGAGGCCTATGAATTGCTTCTGTCCAATCCTCCTTGAGCTTCAGCGTGCATTCTTTTTAACAAGCTTTTTCCATGATGCCATCGCACCTTCCTCTGTAAAGCCAAGTTGTCTTTCAGTCGATACACCTCAGATGATGACTTCTAGGGAGCACAGGGCAGAAGAACATAATAACCTCCATGGCTGTGACCAGAGGGAATCTGTGCAGTTTTCAGAATAGTTTAAATACCCTCTTGAGAATGAAAATACTCAGCACACGAACACCAAGTCATTGAGAGCATAAAGTGAAGCAGGTAGGAGGAAGGCACTGCTGATGGTGGCTAAATAAATTAATGTCCCTCTCCAGTGTGTAGGAAGGTACAGTCATGCTGTGAAACCTTCTGGGTCCTACCAAAATGTATCCTTCAAAAATACTGATGAGACTGTAAGTTTGGAGTACTATGTGCCACCTGATGCAGCACCATTCCTTTCTTCAAAATATCCTTTTGCCAGTGAAGGTTTTAATTTTTTTTTTAAATTGACTCTGATCCTTCTCAGTCCTGCATCATGGAGATACAAACTGTGCCAGAGGTTTCAGCTTGTTTATGGGCTGTGTGTGAGGGAATGTGGCAGAACTGGAATGTGGAGACTGAAGGCCATTCATCCCACCAGGAGTCTCTCTGTGGGCTTTGATAAGGTTTGATAGACTCCAGTGCTCTGTGTCTGCATTATTTAAGAAGGAATTAATTGCTCGAAACAACAAGGGGTGTGGGTAGGAGGCTCAGAACAGCAGCTGAGTTGGTCATACAGCCCATCTGTCCTGAATGACTCCAGGGGGTAAAGTGCGCTGACACAACAGTATTTATAGCTGTTTATACCCCAGAAGTGGTTGCATTTCAGTGCCCGCTAAAGCCACTCATAAAGAGTGCACCTGCTTGTGTAAGAGCCTTTGATTCATGGAAGATGTCATCACGTCAGTGCTATCTCATCCAGGTAGCCCAAGGCCCTGGCAAAGACGTTTTAAAAAATGCACACTCTGAGTTTGCTTTATCTCCCGGATTACCTGCAAAGTCGGTGTTACATCCTGCTGCCTTTGGCCCCAACACAGACCAGATGGAGAGCTTTGTTGATGAAGCATTTTTGTGTCAAAAGGGTTGGCATCAGCCCCATTGCTTGAAGGTGTTTCTCATGCTTCTGAGTCATATTTATTTTCTTTTAGTGCTGAACTTCGGCTTATTTTTTGATTCCTTTGCTTCTAAAAATCACTTCAATTTTATGCCTATGCCGAATGGTAAAAGCACCTAATGGAAACACATGTAAGCTAGCACAAACCCCCAGATCTTAACTGGCTTGTACGTGCAAGAGAACATTTGTTCCTATAGAGCAGACCAGCTGTTCAGCAATTCTGCTGGCTTGCCACCTAAAGTACTTCTTACCTCTTGTTTTAGGTGAAGGTGTGAGGTGTCTGCCTTAAGTGTGATACAGCTTCCACACAGGACTTTCCCCTTTGCCCTGCTGTTTGATCTGTACCCTGAAGCCAGAAATTTTGTAACTTTTTGTCTTTCTTAGTTGGAGGTAGAATTGGAGACTTGTTCGTCTTCAAACATAACTTGCTTTGAATCCTGCTGATTTTCAAACAGCATCCTCTGGCAGTGAATTTTAGGGATTTATTATGGATTTCTGTGGTGGAATGAGGTGGTTTTGTGAGGAACATCATGGTTCATGTGATTTTTCTGCTAACAAAACTCTATTGGAGCAAGAGTCCCACTGCCTTTCCTCTCATCTTCATGCAATTTGATTTTGGCAACCTGTGAAGCAATGGGCATTTAATTCAAGATTTCTTTTCCTTGCCAGATGTGAAATACCTTTCTCCTCTGATCTGTGCTGTCTTCATTGTCATGATCCCTCTCTGGGTTGCTATCACCAAGCAAAGTCCTTCTCTTGCCGAAGTCCTGAAATCTGGATGGCAGCCAGTTATTGTTGCAATGAGCATCAGCAGGTAAACCAAGGAGCAGCTCCCAAGCCCACATGTGTATTCACACTGCAGGGAGACCCTGTGCTCACTTAGAAGGCCATCAAAAGTGAAAGTGGAAGAGAGAGCAGAATGGTATTTGTCCAGAGCTTCTGAGCCATTGGTGGCCCTCCAACAGGCTGTGAGACAGCAGATAAGGAGCCTCCAAATCACTGGAAAAAGCAAATCGTTTTAAGTCTCACTCACACAACTAGGCACCATGTGGGTGCAAGCCAGGAAACAGAAAACAGAGATGATGACCATCACAAATTATCAGGCTTCAACTTGATTTTTATCCAGCTATAAAAAGAAAAGACCAGTGAATGTAGAGCCAGGTAGTTCGTTCCTCCTGTGCTGCATGTTTCAGATCCAACTGAGATCAGGGAGAGAATTTTAAAGCATTGCTAAAGCCAGTATAGAAGTGTAACAAAACTTTGGAGGAGGATGATAAAGGTTCCCTCACTACTACCAGTTTTGCTTATGGGTGGGCCAGGAGGTTTCTGTGAACTCATTTATGCCATTAACAAAAGCTGTAAGGTTGTCTGTTGATGGAGACTGAGCTGTAAAAGGAGTACCTGGTGAATGGTATGGCCCTGGCAGTGGGGAAGATGCAGTAACACATCTCAGTGTGCTACTTTCACAGCATAGGAATTGATCCACACTCATTGCCTGTCCTTTTTTAACAGCATTGGCGGGCTCATCCTGGACAAAACTGTAACTGACCCAAACTTTGAAGGCATGGCAGTTTTCACACCTGTGATTAACGGTAGGTTGGGCATGGGGGGGTTCTCTGCTTTTATTTATACCTCCCCCTCCTCCCCAAGGGTTGTGGTATCCGCTGTTGCCCCTACACAGAGTTTCAAGTCCCTTCTCCCATCATGAGTGGAAGTGAAGCTACCGATCCCCATTACATTCCTGCTTATTCATGTCTTGAAGCATCTCTGGAGCAAAACAGTAGGGAGGGCTGGAAAATACTGGCAGAGCTGTGGGAAAGGTTAACAGCATCTGATGGTTGTCTCTGAGAGCTATGTTGACAGTTTTCATAACATCAGACCTATTACTATGTCACAATAAATCCATTTTCCCTTGTCACTCTCCCTCCACTTGCTAATTTGAGCTGTGAAATTATCCCCTATACAGATTGTTGGTAAAGATTCAGATGTTAAGATTATATATGTGTACGTATATGAAAGACTATATATGTGGATTGCATTTAGAGGTATTTATATACATATATATATATCTCTCAACACCTTTTGTGTGTATATTTATATTTATTGGAAACCTCACAGTACTTTTATACACACAAATATCATTACAAACTGCTGGGGATCCTGGTATCACTGAGGATCCACTGGTTTATTTTTCTGCTATTATAATGTTCCTGTAGGACAGGCCCATTCCAAAGGGAAACACGTGTTCTTAGGCTTGGCCTCATGACACTCTCAAAGCATGGTGTCCTCTTGCAGTGTCAGAGGGTGTCACCCAGCTGTCACCATACTGGATCTGCATAAAGACAGCCCCCTTGCTGACAAACCCTTTCCAGTATGGTTAGCCAAAGAATCTGACTGGGAAAGTACGTCAGCAGCAGTTTAGTTGAACTATGATTGACCCCGACATCGCTCTGTGGGGGCAGGTGACCTGTTTGGCAGAGCTGGTGGCAGAGTTGCACAATGCTCTCTGTCTTTGCACAAGTAGCTCTTCACTTTGCATGTGCAGGGAGTCCTGCAAAGCGTGGCAGTGCAGGGTTTAGAAAGTTCCCATCCTGAGCTACCGCAACATGGTCTTAGTATTTTCCTTTTGATTCCCGTCTGGAAAATCTCATATTTAATGATGGAGCATTTTCTTCTTCAAGGAAGGAAAAACAGAGAAGCCTGCAGCATCTGGCTCACTTTTATCTTTTCTGTGACATTTCTACCCTGAAAATACTTACGGTGGTAGAGGTTTACTCTATAGATCATTATCCCTCTATTTTCTACTGGAAAATTTAGCTGCTTTTTCATGTTTGGTAGAATTAATCAGTCTGGAAGGAATTAATTTCCTTTTAATTAGCTAGCGTATTTGGGCTCTAATTCATTCTCATGATTTCTTCTCATTTGACAAAGTCAGATGCCTTCATACAGACATATAATCACTCTCTGTGATGTTTGTTGTCTTTTAAACAATAATGGTTCTCTGGGTGAGTAAATTCAAGAAGTGGCCATGAGCAGCATCTGCCACTGCCTGCGCTGCTTTCCCCAGGTGGTTTAACAGGCTGTGTCAAACCAGGTGCAATTACATCATCTCCAGAGGCCACGTGGCATTTACATACAGTGCTGGGGAGCAAGGGAAAAGGTTTTCAATACAGCAGCCAGAAAGAGACAATCACTGGAACCTTCCTGATTTTCAGGAACTGTTCCTGCAAAGTGAATAGTGCAGCATCACCTTGGCATGCGGGATCAGGTTTTCTCTTTTTCTCACTGCTGCTCTCAGTGAGCTTGTGAGTGCAGATCGACTCACCTTGGGCTAGGTTTTAGACTGATGTTTCCTGCTGTGCTGAAGGTGGTTTAGAGGTTTTCTGTGTTTTGCTCTCATAGGTGTTGGAGGGAATCTGGTCGCCATCCAAGCCAGCCGAATTTCTACATTCCTGCACTTCTGGAGCATGCCTGGAGTTTTGCCATACAAGATGAGGCAGAATTGGCCCAATCCATGCACCACATTCTTCTCGTCAGGTAGACCTTGAACCCTAGCTGTCCATGTCTCAAGGCCTGTCACCACAAATAGGTCCTTTACCAAGCCTGGTTGGAAAAGGTCTAGGTGGATTTCAAAGGCGGAACTTCCCCCTCACAGGGAAAATATTCAGATCAGAGAAGAAGCATCTTTGCAGTGGGCAGCATGAAAAAAGGCTTGCTCACTGCTCACTGGCATGGAAAGAAAGTAGCCTTCAGGGAGCACTAAAGAAAGTAATTGAAAAAGAATCTTAGATTTGATCTAATAGAAAGTCATTTTAACCATGGCCAGCCTAGAGCCATAACCTGTGGACAGAGGGGTGAATAGACCATAATCTTGCTGAAAATCAGCAATTTCTCCATCTTCAGCATTGGATATACTTAAGCATCAGCGAAATTCGATTTGGGTCTGTTGTCTTTATAGATTGCAGATTCCTCCTGATTTTTCCTGCTGGGTTGGGAGTTAGTGCTAGATCAAACTATAAACTGGGAAAATGTGTTGCAGCAAGACAGAGCAGAAGTTGTGGGAGGCAGAGAGCAGCTGAGAGGAGTGTCTGCAAGAATCAGAGTGGATCAGCATGGAGCGCACAGTCCCTGGCACATAATTTCAGTGCCAGACAAAGCTGCTGGATTGATCCTTCAGATGCTCCTGATTGCTGCATGATCTAGAAAACGCACCAGCCTGTGGCTGGTGGGAAGGGACAGCCCCAAGTCTATGCAATAAATATGCAACTCTGTTCTGTCCTCCCCTCACCCTCTGCAGCTGCTGTTATCCCTCTTTCTGTCTCTGTCCTCTGCAGAGGTGAATTCCAAGTCAGCCCGGGTCCTGTTCCTCCTGGTTATCCCAGGTCACCTCGTGTTCCTCTACACCATCCATCTGCTGCAAGGAGGCCACACGTCTCTGTCCTTCACCTTTGTGATGTTCTATCTGACCGCTGCTTTGCTGCAGGTAAACCCCACATTCTCAACCAAAAGGAACCTCTCAGACAGCAAGAAAAAAAGCCTTCTCCAGGCTAAACAGGAGTCACAGTAAAACATCCAACAACAGCCACTGTTTCCTGTCATTTCAGGTGGGCTTCTACCAAGCCACTTTCTGTGGGTCCAGTAATACTTCACCCAAATTGTGAGGGTCTAGTTTCCCATATGAGCATGACTGCACTTTAGGGTGAGTGAGGGATCAGATGTGAGATGAGGAACAAGTTCTCATCATCCACTGAGCTGCAGTAAGTGTGCAGAGACACATTCAGCAAGCAAGTACTTTGTTTTAAAATGTTCACTCCTTGAGTCCCTAAGCTCGAAGTATTTTAAGACTGCCATTTGTCATTCCATCAAGGGGCAAGAGAGAGGCAGTGAACTCCAGCCAGCAGGTTTCCCCACTCATTTTGGAAACCAGTGTCACATTATGTCGCATTATTATGCTGAAGACCTAAGGAATCCATCGGGGCAGAGCCATATAGGCCAAAAGCGAAGAGAAAACCCAGGCCTTCGAAAATAAAAGTTCTGGATAGGCAATTGGCAGTTCATTCAATTTGTTATGCCTGTTCTCTTTCAATGTTTTTCCCACCCTGTAAACCTGGTCATCTCACCCAGAAATGCATGTGGCTGTTGCCTGAATGCACAAAGGCTCTAACTTCACTTGCCCTTTTAAATCACTGATTCATTAATTTGCAGGGTGAGGTGGCCGACTCTCACTTTGCCTTACAAGCAGCCTCGTGTCTTCGGGTGAATTCCTTCTGTGTGCAAACTATCAGTTTCTCGTGACCTTTGCACAACCCAAAGCCCAGCAGTACAGCCACAGTTGTAAAGGAAAATATTTATTCTTCTCTTTATGCATCGAGGTAACTCCTCGACCAAAGCCAAGTATGAAAATACACAGAATAAATGACAGCGTAAAGAGCAGCATCCCAGCAACACCACTGACCCTGAAAGATTCCCATGGAGGCCAGTGGAGGAGAATGCATTCAGCCTGGTTCTTTTTCCCCCTCTGTTATACTTTATAAAGAAAAACAGAAAGAAAGATGAGGGGGGAAGTTTAGGTCAGCTGGAGGAAGCCCAAAGAGAAAGATCAGAAGCCTAGAAAACATGACCTCAGAGGAATTATTGAATAGACTGATGTTAGCTAGTCGAAAGAAGAGAGGCTTGAGAAAAATATGGTTATTAGCCTTTAAACAACCAAATTTCTGGAGGGAGGGATAGAATAGCATTTACTATGTGGTCACTAAGGAGGAAATATGAAATCATGGATTTCAAATGGAAAAAGGCAGATTTATGTTAGACCTTGGGAAAAACAGAAACAGAAAAAAACTCCATGGAACTGATTGCTTAAAGTCTGGCATCTCCAGCTCTGAGGGTTGTTTAGCACAGGTTAAGAAAATTTTCCATCAGGCACATTTGATCCTGAATTGAGGCAAAGGAATGATCTGTGTAAAACTCCTGAGTTTCCAGCCAGCTTTAGTTTCTGTGATTCTGATATTTAATTTGCTTCCCTCATCTCTCCTCCTCCCTTTCCCCCAACTAATTTTCACCTTTAGAAATGCCACCTCCGGCTTTGGTTCCTGATGTGCTGTGGTCTCCCATGGAGGGACCACAGATGTGGATAGCAAACTCTCTCTCTCCCTTCTTAATTCAATTAACGAGACAGTCTTTAATCTTTAACCGAAGCATTTTTTTCCTCCATCTGTTTATCAGAATTGGGAATGAAATAGGAATTAAAAGAAATCACAACAAAGATTTTTAAACTGTTGAGATGAAAAAAAAAGAGAAATTATTTTATTTTTTTAACATGTCAGTGCTGCTTGGGATAACTTTGATGTAAAAACTGCCTCAAACTCCAGTTGTCCACTGAGACTTTTAGGAAAAACAAAGTACATGTGATCTGAATTTCTAATGGAAAAAATAAGTTATCCTTTAGGGTTGCCTGCATACTCAGAGCAGCCCTGTGTCTGGTGGAATGAATGGGAGCAGTCCAGTTCAAGGCACGGAAAGTAGGAACTGTACCTTTGGGAGATGCTTTTGGTGTGGCCAGACTGGTGTTTTGAGCAGGAGATGCTGGTTAAGCAGTTCGAGTGGGGTTCTCCACACTTGTGGCTGGCAGCACAGGGCAAGGGCACCAAGGGTGGTTGGTGCCAGGAAATGCAGTGTCAAAGGATAGGACCCAGATACACCCATCCCAGTGCAGCTCCATCTTGCAGGGAAACGGCGTTTCTTTGGGGATAGTGTGAGCTCTCAGTGATCCCTGTTAGCTCTGGTACCTTGGCCATGACCATGTCCCTTTGGCTGTGAGCTGAAGGAGACTGGATGTTGCCTTCTTGCTGCCTCACCAGCAGGGCCTTTCTTGCCTCTTCCCAGGTGGGAATCCTGCTCTACGTGGCTGACCTAATTGTGCGTCTGATGTGGAGGAAGGCTCTGGATCCGGATAATTTCTCCATCCCCTACCTCACTGCCCTGGGGGATCTCCTGGGCACTGGATTCCTGGCCATCTGTTTCCGCCTGGTTTGGCTCATCCACGGCACAGACATGAACCTGGGGAACTGAGAGACCACACGCTGCTCCGCATCACTCGTGCGATACAGTGCTTTCCTCTGGGACAACGGGGTACTTGGCGATGACTGCTGGGTCACCCAGCTGGATTGGGCCTCCCCTGCCACCCCGACACCTCCCCTCCCCATTGTGCCTTACAGCTGGGCTCGCCCGCCCCGAGGAATCAGCACCCACAGACTTGCACCCTGGCAAGTGAGCGAGCTGGTTTTAAGAAGCGCCTGCTGCTCACACCTGCACCCGGCAAACAAGGGGCTGAGGAGCATTTGGGCCACTGGTAATGAAATGATCATTTTTGTTGGTGGTTTCAGTCCACCTACACAGCCCTGAGGCTGCTCCAAAGCCTGTCGAGGTCACTGCACCTGATCCTGCAAGTGGTTGTTGCAGCCCCTTCATTGGTAACTCTGACTTTCCCTCAAGGGAAATTCTTTATTCACCCCCCTTTCCTCCTGCTGAATCCCTGAAGGAGGAGAGCAGCTAGGTCTTTAAACTTGTCTCCTCTCCATCGCTCAGACAGACGCTGAGGATCCGAGGCAGTGAGCTGCTGGCTCATGCCCAGCAGGAGGTTATCTAGGGATACCACCTACCTGCCCTGGCACCATTACTGGCGTCTGACCGACAAGGTGGTTTGATTGCATTTTGGGGGTAGGAAGGTTTGTTTTTACGGTTTATGAAATGCCCAGTAGTTAAAATGTTTATAGAAACATAAATAAAGTGGGTAAAAAAAAAAGTAATGCTGCGGATTTGGGGATTATTTTTTTTCTTGCTATGACTCTGCCTGTTTCTAGTTCTAACTTGTCAGGTAGAACTTGCTTCTTTCTCATCCATTCAGGATTGGACAATGCAATTTTAATGGGGCTTCTGGAAAAATCAGTGTTTCCTAACCAAGAACAGCCTTTTGCTGCCCACATTTCAGGTTAGAATTAAAACCCTTTCCCACAGCTGCCATCTACTCTTTAACAATTGCTCTGGGATGAATCTTGAATCTGCTTGTGTGTGTAAGGCTTGTATTGGGCTGGGTGACGATTTGGCATGAGGATGTGGCCAGCGGCTCCTTCTGTCCTTGCTGCAGGGCGGCTCTGGTGCTGTCAGGGACACGTCAGGGAGGGGTTGTGGGGCTGAAAACATCCAATTCTCACTGCAATTGAAGAAGCAATAGGGTCATCTGGATAATAAGATGCTGAAGAGTCAGGAGTCAAGGACATGGATCAAACCTTTGAAAAATGTCACTAGGCCTCAACTTGAAGAATAATCTGCCACCTTCTTGTTGGAGAAGGGAAAGGGGAGGTCAGGTCCTCCAGCCTGCTGGCAGACAGGGGCCTTGTTCAAGGGCCTGCTAGCTCTAAACCACTTAAATCTGAGCTGTGTTGGGTGACTCTGCTGGTGTTGGGTGTTTCTTTGCTCCCAGTTCTGCTCTGGTTTCCCAGAGCTGCTGCAAAGCTGAAGCCCCTGCATGGCATCAACACATGGCTGGAGGTCCCTAAGAGCAGAAGCCGTTCAGCTCTGGGCTGGCAGGTGTGGGGAAAAGCACTCCTTAAAAAAATAATAAGCTGTCGCCTCTCCCTTCCCCAAGCTTCCTCTTCTGTTTTTCTGTTTTGAAGGATGAATTGCCCCATGCTGGCTTCACGATGGGGAGCTCTCAGCATTCAAGGCACACGCTCCCCCAGCTCGGGCCTCGCTGCTTTATCTCCCGCTGCAGCCTGCGTGCTGTCGGCTCTGTTCGGCTGCACCATCAGCCCCGAGCACCCACGTGTGATAATTGCAGCCCAGCAGCTGAGGGGGCTGGCGGGGAAAGCAAAGTGAGCGTCTGATTGCCAGTCCCAGTTTGATGGCGCTGAGTTAGAGGATACGTACGTATATATTTTAATACCTTGAGCTTAGTGTTTTATTTTGTAAACCTTCATTAGCTCCTCCAATTTGGCACTGGCTTGAGCAGTCCTGGAAAATAACTCCTCCTGCCTCAACATCATCATTCCTTCTCCTTGCTGCGTGTCCCCCACTGCCTTGGAGGTCTTCTCTGGAGCTTGGTGCTTTTGCTGCTCATCTGGATCAGGTAAGGCTGGTTCTAAAGACAAGCTGCTGAAGACACCCCAGACCTCTACAGGATCCTGTACATGTGAAACTTTTTCTGCTTTTTTTCTTAATAGCACAGATTTGCCCTTGCTTCCTCCAATCCTGCAAAAGCCCTGACTGGAGCCAGTGGCTGGTGCAGACTACAGGGGACCCCAGTCACACTCCAGCATCAATTCTCGGTGCCCGACACACAACTGCTTCTCTGTATGCTTGCAGCAAAGCCCTGGTACTGGCACATCCCTTCATCAGGGATTTCTCGGAAGAACTCAGCTTAATCTGGTTGTCACTGTTGACAGAGGACACGGACGGGAACACATAATGGATGCCATCCGTGTCCTACTTGTGGGACTCAGCTGGGCCAGGGTGACCTATGCTGCACCTTGCCTATGCTGGCCTTGGGGGGTTCCCCCCTTGCAGGAGGCACTGGGGCTTGCAGCTGATGTGGGGAGATTACAGAGGGCACAGTAAGACGTGCTGTTCTCCAGGGTACCCCTTGGTGGGCAGCCAAGCTTCAGCCTTGTGCTCATGCACATAGTGCAGGGAGTGCACTTAAGACTCAAAATTGCTTCCAGCCTCAAGCGAAATGATATAACCAAAGGAAATGGTTTCAATAAAAGGGGATTTTTTTTTCCTTCTTTTAAGGGCAGCAAGAGGCTAGTTATCTGGCTGTTCAGACTGTTTACTCTTTGTCTTTCCTCTTTTTCTTCCCTGTGCAAATGAGAAAGGGCCTTTGCTAACAAAGGTTATATGTAACCTTGGATCAGCATTCCTGTAACTCGCACCCGAACCCAGCCCTTCCAGTGACTGGTTAGCACTGTTCCCTCTCTCTCACGTCAGCTGCCCAGGCCATCCCAGCAGAGCCAGAAGCCCCTGAGTTATCCAGGCATACTCCCTCTTCCCTCCCCTTAGAAGCAGAAATTTAGTGCTTAAATCCTGCAGGATCCTCAGCTTTTAAGAGCTTTCAGTACGTCACAGAAGGCCCTACCTGGTTTTATGCTCCCTGTGGTGTTGTGTTGGAGTGATTTTGTTGAGGAGGAGATCTGCGGAGGGAGTTGCTTTCCTCCCTTTTCCTCCACAAAATTCACAGTTTCAGAGCAAACCTACGTGGGTTGCAGAGCCAGACAGGGTGTGGACATTTCATAGTGATTTCTGTCTTTAATCTAACACAGCAGGGAAGTCACTGCCAGCGGTGGGCTTGGCTTCTCTGCTGCTGTGTCTGTGTCATTACTGTGCTCAGCTTCTCACTAGGCTGGAGCCACCCCACTAGAGTCACCAGCACCTCTGTTTGAGCCAACAGTGACTTTTATTTGTATTTAGTCCCAGTAGCTCCCAAGTAAGCAACATCCTTAAACAAGGAGAAGGTGTATTAGCAGTGCAGCTACTTTCACTCCTGCCATCAGTCATTAGCTGTCCTCCAGTAAACTCGGGTTCATGTCAGTGTTGTGGGACAGGGGCTGAGAAAGGGCACTGGAGTTTGGGAGGGAGTGGGTGCCTGCCACGCACCACCACAGTGCCTCTATGTTGGGGCCTCAGGGAAATGCCAGCTGAATTGGGAAGGAAGGTCAGTCAGGGGTTTCCCCCATTCCTGGGTGCAGAGCAGTTTCTCTTTGCAGGCAAAGAAGGGACTGTCCCCCTCTGCAGAGACAGATGTGAACAGGGGTCTGTTTTCACAGATAGTCAAAGCATTTATATTTCTCCCCTCTGGAGCTTCCAGTCATTGCCTTCAGCCTAATACAGTAATTTTCCAGAAACTCTATGTGAGATGCAGCATCCTTAGCAGGGACAAGTGAAGTGCCAGCCAGCAAACACAAGCAAGTCTGAAAAGCCTCCTTCAAGCGAGACACCACTTCCAAGACATACTTGAAAACACAATTTTTTTTTTCCCTTTCAATGGAAGTCTATTTAATCCTCCAGCTGGTAAACAACCCAATCTGTGGTGCACAGCAAGCTCTGGAAGGAAACCTCCTGATCACTGAAGCTCTATTTTGTTCCTCTGGAAGGGGAAACTCAACAGCTTCACACGGGGCCGGCAGCTCTATAGCATGGAATACCCACAGCACAGGCAAAGTGCCTGCCATGCTCCGAAGGCTGGAGCAAGCAGAGCTGTCAGTGGCAGTCGGAGGAAAGGGCAGACCTTCCATCAACTGCTAAGCCACGCTGGACTGTGGCAAAGTTCAACACTGCAGGAAGGGAAGGTACTCTCTTTTTTGTGCTAGGGGGCATCTCTGCATTTATATAATAAATATGATGCTGTACACATACGTACATGTAGACATAGACAAGCCAAATGCCTATTAAGTATTAATCACTTAATATATAATATGTAGATATAATAATGAATGTTCTTTTTCTTGTAATACATACTTTATACACATATTCATATTACATACAATGCATGTATTATCACCTATAAATATTTCAAGTCTTTGCAATAATTCTGTTATGTATTATCATTATTTACTTTGCATACATGTGCACACATGAACATGCCAAAGTGAGGCTGTTCTTGTTTCTTTTGTGTCCCTGGGAGCTCCCCAGTAGCTTCCAAGCCAAACTCCATGACCAACCTGACTCATTCGGAGTCCCCAAGCTTTGCAGCCTTTCTGAGGCCAGGATGGGAACCCCCACGGTGCCAGCTGCCTTTCTGAGGGTGGGGGGATATTACTACCAGGGTCCTCAGTTCAGCGAGGCCAGGACTGGCACTTAACCCCAGGCATGCCCATGCTGTACTTGCCCCATCTTGGCTTTGTGACACAGGCACTCTGTGACTCAGAAGTCTCAATGCTACTTCATATGGCAATGGCCATGCTTTGCTGCTTAAATTATTTATTTTTAATAGGCATTTGATGTGGGGGATTAGGAAGGGAGGGTTTAGAGTTTGCAAGGTTATTCCTTTCCTGAGGCTGAGCCCTGTGTGATCATGGTGTTTAACTTGGATTTTTCCATTTATCTTTGTGCTTCCTTTGCAAAGCTGGGGTGACCCTGGCAGTGCTGCCATGGCAGCTCTCCCTTGGCCAGCACAGTCCTCCTGCCCAAACCCATCCCTGCCAATGTAAGAACTCCAGCCTGTGCAGAAAATGGCACTGCCGAGTCAGAGTGATGCAGTGCCCGGCCCCACAGCAGATGAGCTGCCTCATTATGGGATAGGGGTCTAATGGCAGCCACACCCATTCAGCGGTCTCTGCTCCTTTCAGTGCTTTAGCAGCCACTAGCATCTTTGCTTGGCTTTCTGTGGGACCAACCCCCTTACTTGTCCACAGCCCAGCTGCTCCTAGCCAGGCCCCAGATGTGGGAGGTCAGTGGAGACACCAGCCCCACAGGGAAGATTTATTTCCCTGCAGAAATACCAAGCTGAGGTTTTTTCTGGGCAATGTAAAGCTTGTATTCAAGGGCACTGAAAGAAGTCCATGCACAGACAGAAATGCCTCTGCTGCCCTTGGGGTTAACCCTTTGCTCCTTCTCCAGGTGGCAGCAGTTGAACTCATTCCTGGTGGGACGGTTGGTTCTGTCTTCACCTCGCTGCTCTTGAGGCTGCCTAAGAGTCTTCACCTCCACTCACGATCAAACCTCGGCCAAAGCACAGCACAGTACAAGGTGTGTAGTCCTATAGGCCAGCTGAACCAAAGCTCCGTTGCCACGAAGACAGACACATCTCACAAGGCTGCATGTTGGTCATGTTTGAGATCTCAGCGGTGCATTTGTGCCCTTCATCACCAGACCACTGCCTGCCTTCTAGGAACACTACCCTGGCTCCATGCTCCTGGATGGCAGACCCCAGAATATACCTATACCCCTTGTATTCCATGCCCTTGTTGTACATCAGGAGCCGCCACGTTCTCACTTCCAAGTAGAGGAGTAAACGAAATCCAATTACTCTTCAGAGGTGACCGAGGCCTCCTTGGTATTTTCTCCTCTAAAAAGAAAAAGGAATGCAGTGAAACAGTTAAAAAAGCCACAAGGAATCAGGATCCCCGAGAGAAATCGTTCCCAGCACACTTACACCGCCTGTAGTTGGGATCATCGGTCACATGGGGTCCTCCTAGCTCCGTCCTGCTCCTGTCCTCCAGCACTTTCGGTGGGCTGGGGAGGGGGTCGAGCCGTGCCTGCGGCAGGGCGGCAGCATCCCGGCCCCGCAGCATCCCAGTCCCGGCTGTTCGGCTTTGGCACGGGCAGAGCGTTTCCAGGCCCGGAAAGCTCCAGTCCGGGCTGAAAGTGTTCACTTCACAAACACAGACTGGTCCCTTTTTTTCATGTTTGCATGGGCAGGTTTTGCTTCGGAAAGCGAGATTAAAGCAGGGAGGAAGCCAAGGGTATGACCTAAAAGGGTTGGATTGTGGACGTTGGTTGCTGGGTTTTTACAGAAAAAGCCCAAAGGTGGCTATTTCCGAAGGTTCTACGTGACCCAGAAGGTGCCTTGTTACAGGGTATTGCCTTCAGCAGCCTGTGGCTGGCGTTGGAGGGCTGCAGTCACTCCATACACATGTGGATGGGTTGTTGTTTGGGTCAATGGGTCAGGTCTGATGGGCATGCCAGGAACAGGCTGTGGATCAAACAGCTGGGACCATCTCCCCATCGCCACCGTTGCAGGAAAGGCTAGAAACCACCTGGCTTGCCCAGAGCTTGCCCTTCCCTCACTTTCACACCGAAGAGAGCCCAAAGGGGCTCCCAGACAGCCAGATGTTGCCTAAACACCCACAGACTGCACAGCAGGGAGCAAGTCTGTCTATCCTTGCCACTCATTGTGCCATCAGCTCTTTAGAGGTACCTGCAGGGAACAGCATTTAGGAAAAGAAAAAAAAAAAAATCTATCCAAAAATCCATCCCTTTGTGACTCTGCATCTGACCCCAAATCATGATTCATGACCAAAAGCAATGAAAAGATCTTGTGGAGACTTGAACAATTTCTTTTCCAAGCAGAGGCAGTGCTAAGCAGGGAACACGAGACTCCTGAGAAAGCAGGAGGAATGCACACCCAGTCTGAATGCTGCCGATGAAATTTGTTGCATCATATAATCTGTTTTTGTGCTTTGTGTTTCAGCTAGGCAGGGAGATACTAAGACAGCATAAGAATGGCCATTTCTGCAAGATCTCTAGTCCAGACTGGGAGAATCAGTCAGACTTCCAGGATCACCAGCAGTTCCATTTACTTTTTTTTTTTCATTGCTTTGCTAAACCCAATCTCCAAACGCAGCAAGCAAGGAGGGAGTGTCAGCTTATAGGTGCCAATCAGAGGCAGAGAGGAAAAAGGTTAAGATATAACAGCTGAAAGTTGTTAGATGGAAACATTGTTTTTGAAAGAGCCTGAGAGCACTATGGTTTTATAAAATCTCCCATTGTATTGCACTAATAGGTCAAGTGTTTGCAGTCAAGCCAGCAGACACACTCTACAGCATCTATTACCAGTGTGTTTATTTACAAAGGCAGTCACTGAGCCAAAGCCAAACAGAAAAGAGGGAAGACTGAAATACGGTTTTAAAGAAATACAGCTCCTTGGACTGGTTTTAATTTAAAATCCTAGGACTAGGTTTGTCATTTTCTTTTGTGTTTCACCCTGTCCTCCCCTTTTTTAATTCAAGGAATGATTGTCCAAAGGCAGCCAGGCAAAGGGTTGTTTCCCTCTAGGTGTCTCTCTCTCCGTTTTCATCCTCAATTTTTTCTCAAATGCACACACACGCACACGTACACACAAACAGACACTTTTCTGGCCTCTCAGTCCAGCATCACCTTTCCACAATCACAGCAGCTTCCCACATCCCAGCCCAGTGCTCCCCAAAGCACTTTATAACTCAAACCCATCCCAGCACCCTCCTCAGTTTCCCAGTGCAATGGTGTGGGAAGCACTGGCCACACATGGGAGCAGCACATGGTGCCAGAGGAAGAGAAGCCAGTGCTGCCAGGGGGGTCCTGCTTGAGCAGTGGGGCCATGGGCAGGACACTGTGGATGATGAGTAGACACCTGCACCTGTGCTGTACATCTGTCTTTACACAACAGTTATCACCCGCTGTTTTAAAAAAAACAAGAGGTGTGGGAGCTGGATTTGACCAGAAATCCAGAGACATGCACACAGAGGCACTGAGCACTCTGCTGTTGGAGTCAGGAGAAAGCACTGTGGACCTGCTGCAAACACGCCCTCTCTCCCTCTTTAGTGTATTTTGTATTCAAACTGAGAGCATGTGGAGAGGAACAAAAAAGCCCTCCAGGTATTGTCAGGGAGAAATGTGTGGTCGGAGTGACACACCTCTGTCTTCCCCAGCAATGGGGGATGGTGGGGGAACTGGGAAAGGACGGAGGAGAACAAGGCAAAAAGAAAAGGTGGGAGCAATTTTCAACAAAGGGAAAAAGTTACATTAAATTATTGCTTTATTTCTGGTTCTATGCAAGTCTCTGACACGCTCCACCCTGACCCCCAAGACACCATGTCTGCCCCTAAACAGCCCAGTAAGGAGGATAAAGACCAGAAGGGATCCTGCCCGAAAAAGGAGCCTTCCCAAGACTTGGATCTATGGAGGAGTCCGTTAGTTAAAAGGAAGTCCCCAACCAAGGGGACCAGCAGTTTCCTGTCCCACCACCATTCCCTGTAGATATTGAAGGGTGGGAGGGAAAGGAAAGGAAAAGCTCCAGCCTTGGTGTTTTGAGAGGTGTCCTCCCTCCAGACCATCAGGATCTGGAGCAGACCTAATGAGAGGGCACAGCGAAGAAGTCAACCAAGAGATGAGCACAAGGTGGGAGGAGAGGAATCGTGGCAAGATGAGAGTTATCCAGCTCTCCCCCTCCTCTCCCCACCAGCCCCTGCCTCATCGGATGCGGAGGTACGAGGGGATGGAGTAATTGAAGAGCAAGTAGTCCATTTTGTATAAATTAAAGAGTCTCCTTTGGTAGAAGGGGCTAATGTCCTGGAAGAACTGGGCCGTCATGTCATCCGTTGTCCTGGTGGTCTTGGATGAAGCTGGGAATTTGACGCTCGTGTCGGCCCCAATTAGCTGGAGGATGTAGTTGGCATCTTCGGCCAAGGTCTCATACTTGCCCACCACGTCGTAGTGGATGATGCAGGGGTGGCAGAGTGAGTGCACCCGCTCCCAGTGCTCGTTGAAGGGCCCCTCCTGCTGCGTCCGTGGATCCAGCAGGTAGTAGACAAACTCCTCAAAGCGCACGTCATCCCCGCGCTCCAGAGCCTTGTCGCTGGGCTCCTGCCGGTGCCGCCGGATGATCTTGGTCCCGTAGCGCTTGTGGAAGGCCTGGTTGTAGCTGAGGGTGAACTTATTGCGGTAGGCTGATACCAGCCGCTCAAAGGGCTCCCTCACGAAGACGAACTTGAGGTAGCTGCGCAGGCGGTAGTTGATCTCGGAAACGCTGTACTCGGAGAGGGTGCGCAGGTTGGATGGGACGTGGGCCTCATGGGCGGGGATTTCCAGTGGGTCCTGGTACTTGCCTTGCCCTGTCAGGACCATCATCACCCGTTTCCAGTTAGTGCAGGCCACTTTGGGCACGTAGCAGTAGAGCAGCCCATGCGTATCATCCACCACCAAATGCCGCAAGTCATCCCGCTGCAGGAGGCGCCGCTTGCGGGTGTAACGGTTGCAGACGTTGCTCAACGTCTCCCGTCTCTGATGGTGAATCGCCTGCAGTGTCGACTGCTCAAACTGGGGAGAAAAAAACAACACAGATGGTCACCAGTTTGCCCAAGATAACTGTAGCCTACACACAAGACTTTGCCCACAACTGTCCCCATTCCACACCCTTTCCTGGGTTTGGCAGTCACCTATGTAGGATTTTTGGGGACAGCATTGACTTTGAACACAACTTGATTTGGTGCATTTAATCCTTGGACAGGCTGGGGGCAACAGAGAGGACAAAATATGATGAAGAGCTGGGTGAAGAGACAAGTCAAAAGGGGTGAGGGAAGAACAGGAGGTGCAGAGAGAGTCAATAAGGGACTATTTTTTAAAAGCATCCCCACACACACACTGGGCTGATGTGTTCTCCCTTACACCAGTCTGGGGGACATGCATGGCCCCAGGGGCAGACAGTGCAGCCTGTTTGCTGGTGCAGGGCCCCTCCTGCTGCTATGGGACATTGCTGCAGTGCACTGACACCTACACCCCTGGGCTCACTGTGAACACGCCAGCCAAGAGTGGCACACACGTTCAGGTATGCACGATGGAAAAGGCATGGATGTGCTGCCAAGGAGAGGCAGAGGGAACTGGTCTTTAACACTGACAGTTCAACCCTGAGGAGCAGGTGGGGAGCTGGAGGTGAGGTGGGGTGGCAGGGCATGATGGAGAGGAGCAAGGGTCTGCTGTAGATGGTGGTGGGACCTTCCCGAGGGCTTTGAGTTCCTTCTCCTGAGGGACCTTTTCTACACAGGCCATGCCAACGCCTCAGCTCTGGTCACAGTTTCCTTCGTCGCAGGGCCGAGGAATTAAGACATGGTCATTTATCCCTTTTGACTCTTGTATCAAGGCCTGGCAGCTGCTGCACTGGCTTCTGAGGAGCCCAGAGCTCCCTAACCACTGCCAGCTGAAACCCTCCCTTCAGATTTGGGGAATGAGACCTTTCCTGTCATGGTTTTCATCAGAAATCCTAAAACGTCACTAAAACATCTGGAGAAGGAAAACTATTTCCAGGAAGTCAGAAGGGGAAGGTACTCTCCTCCTCCTGCCCACTGACTCCCCATTCTGCTCACAAGGGTTGGGAGGTTTCGTATTCGTCATTGCCAGGAACATCCAACAGCCTTTCCTGGCGACGACCACTAATGGCTCCACCGCGCGCCGGCCAACCCGGGACGGCTCTGACCCCGCAGGGCTCTTGCTCTGATGCCGTGCAATTACTGCCATGTCGCAAGACAACGGGGGGCCCTCTTTGGGGTTGTGAAGACAGCCCTGCTGGTGTCCCAGGGTGCCACAGCAAACAGCTTTGCCACCCACAGAGACGTGGCAACCTCCAGATGGGGGCAAGGGCAGGCCATGTCCTTGGTCCCTACACCCTTGCTGCTGACAGCTGTCACTGCCTAGGCACGCCCTTTGCCAAGATTCGGGTGCACCCTCACTGCTCCCTGAGGGACCCTAAGTTGGTTTGGGAGGCACCAGAGCCTGGGAAAGGCAGGGTTTGTAAAGCTCCTCAAAGAAGTTGGGATACTGAGACAAACTGCCCAGTCTGTGAATGATCCCAGCAGACTTGCTTCCTTCAGAGAGGCACTAACACCTGGGCAAAAAGCTACTCCTGCAAGGGATGAACCACACTTGGACCCTTTTGGATCTCATTTCCACAAAAGAAAGAACCTTGTCCAGGTCACCTTAGCAACTAGTTTCTCTGTGAACTTGCATGGGTTCCCAGAGACAGGGGTAGGAGAAAGCATCCCATCCCTGCTCCTTCCAATAGGGAGATAAGAGAAAATGCTCAGATGGAGGAAATGCAGGTGAATAGATGATAACTGCCTCGAAGATATGACTCTGCCTCTTCAGCTATGATTATCACCTCCCTAGGTGCTGTATTTTCTTCATAGCCAAGTAGCCAACAATGTCATTCTCATGGTACAACGTCTCTGACACAGCCAAACCTTTCAACAGAAATTTCTTTTGTTTGGAGCCCTCCTGTCGCCTTTTAAAATTGCAAACTCTTTTTGCAAGAAAAAAAAAAGAGGCATTTTAATAATGTGATTTTTTTTCAGGTGTTTTTCCCTGCACTTGCATAATTCAAAGCTATTGGACCAGAAAGACAGACAGACAGACACTGTCTGCAGGCATGGCAACAAATAAATATGACTACTTTTCAACAGCCACCCACTGGAATAAGTGTATGTCTTGCAGTTATTTCAGAGCAAAATTGTTCCCTTCATTTCCTTCTCTTTAAAAGCCAGGGAAATTAAGCATCACTTTTAAGGAAATAACACCACGACATTCCAGCAGCATTAAGGTTTGCCAGCAGTGTGATCGAGGAAGTCCATATTTGCCATTTTTCAGAGAGCAAATGTACTTTGGCTGCTTATAGACATAAAAGTATCAACCTAGACAGTAACACAAAGCATCACATATGGAGAGGAGATCCAGCTCCGCCTGCATGGGGCAGTGCTGATGGGTAGTGGGGAGGCAGCAGGGATGGCAGCCCACTGCAGGGGCCACCAGCATCGCCCTCTGCCCTGCAGAAGATGACAGCCCCATGGACACGGGGAGATGAAGGGAACATTTGGAGGCTGGGGCATGTGGCAAGGGCCAGCCTGTTGCACCAGTTGGAGTGTGATTTCCTGTAGGACTTCCTGCAGGGAAGCTGTAGAAGATCCTTCTGCAACGACAAGTGCGGCTGCATGAGGGGAAAACTGCCCGCCCAGAGGGGAAACACAGCAAAAGGAAACAAACACCTTTTTAAGTTTCAACCACAAACCCCACTGTGAAGGGCAAGCAGTACACCTTCCCTGATTAGGGCTGGGATGCAAGTGCTCCCTACTTCAAGCAGCAACCATGGCTTGTCCTGCTGCAGACCCTCGCACAGGGAGGGACCCACTAATCCCACCTGGAGGGGAGTGATCTCTGCCCAGGCTGCCAATTTTTCAGCAGATGTAGCCGGCACAACTCAGGGTGACAAACAAGCCTGAGGTGTCCCAGGATTGTAAATCCTCCATGGCTGAGTCCATAAAAATATATATCTAAAAGTATTTATGTATGCATATACATATGTGCGTGTGTATATATGCAGCACCCAACACAGAAACATCTATCGATTATTAGCCCAGAAAGGGCAGCAATGATGCTCTTTCCCTGCTATGACAGCCCAGAGTTGGCTTTGAATTGCCCAGATGGTGAAATCTCCCAGGTTTGCCCACCTATGGCTCAGCCCACTGGTAATTAAACCATTTGCCCGACTACCAGCAAAGGCCATAAGCTGTTTGTATCAACAGTTACTCCCCAAAGCAGTGTGGTCTTGTCTTTTGGACACAACCAGAGGTTAAGATGCAAGGACCTTGGGGGCAGTTGAAGATGGCACAGCGTCCCACACACCAGAGGGGTGAAAGAAAGGGTCAGTGCCCAGCACTGCACTCCATCTTCACCCCACCATCTCCATCTCCCCTTCCCCTTACCTGGTAACTCTCATACAGGGCCTGGAGCGGGCTGCGACCGGCCTTCCCCTGCCAAGTGGATCTCATAGCTCCATCTTCTGAGGCTGGAAAAGGAGTGAGAAAAATCAGAGGAGTTGGAAGAGTCTGCTTCCCTCACCTTCTCTGGAGATGCTCAAGTTGGAATAAGGAAACATCCCCTGAGAAGAGACAAATCCACCTAGTTCTGAAAGTGATGTTCAAGCAACGCTTGTCCCTCCCTCTTACATTTTAACAAAATCTTCAGCTAGGATTCGAAAGATCCGGACCTAATCTTTAACAAATAAAAGATCATAAATAAAGATTACATCTTGTTACAATTTCAAGAGCAACTGGGAACAGTTTGATCCATATGCATTTGGGAAATGCCACTGTGTGCAGGCTGCATTGCTGAGGGAATGACCCAGGAGGAGACAGGACCTCGGTCAGCATTTCCACAGCCCTGTGAGGGATGAGATGCCATCTGTGCTTGGCAGAGGGAAGGGGCAGATACAACACCAGCAGCTCTGTGCTGAGCCCCCACAGCCTCAGAGTTTGCGCTTCCAGGTTCAGAGATGTGGACAGTAATAGACAAATTAATCAGGTGCTTTGTCTGACTAGTAAATCAATTTAAGTTCATTTTTGCTATTTTTTTTTCTTCCCTTCTAAACCAGGACCGTCTCCTCTGGTGTTTGAAGCTGAAGACAGCCACCCAAGCAGTTGTTGCCCCTTCCATGCCCTGCAGATTGCCTGGTTTCATTTCAGATGTCCATTCGCAGCCGCACCAAACCCAAGGCTGGATTTGCCCAGCCATGAATGTGGCACCAGACACCCAGTTGGTGACAGCTGCTCAAGCTCTCATGCTCATAAATTATGTAAGGGATGCAAACACCTTCCAGGCTATGAAGCATCTGCTTCAGCTGCCATTCCTTGGCCCCAGGGACCTGTTTCCAGCACAGCATGAGCAGAACCATGTGGCCTGGATATCCTAAACCTAATGCAGGGAGCCAGCCACGGCAGGAGCACAGGTTCTCGCTTGCAGTAATACCTTCAAGCAGCTGTCCCACAACTCACTCACCCTCTGCTTCTTGTCTCTGACCCTCCCTGTTGGTAGAGGATGCCACAACAGTTTTCACAGAAGGTTTCTAACCATTGGGGTTGTGCAACCCTGGAGTTGGCTTCCTCAGAAGAAATCACACCATGAGTTTTAAAATGGAAGATCAAGGGGAGGGTAGGAACCACTGTTCAGCAGATTGAGGCCTGGGAAAAGCATGTGACACAGCCATTTCTAGCAACATGAAGGTTTCTGATAGAGGCTTTTTGCACGACAGTTTGGGGCTCTGGATCTTCTTGTTCACTGACCATCACCAAACAAAACCAAATTTTTTATACAAGCCCCAGATGGCATCTGTATAACCAAAATAACCAGTAGGAAAAATCCCAGACCCCATCTCCATTTTCATGTGCTTGTATTTTGCTTAAATGAAAACTGCTCCAAAGCATGAAGTAACCACGGTCTAAGCTATTCATTCCTGGAGCTGCAATTAGGAGGAAGTGACTGCCTGACCTCTGAAGATTTCATCAGCAGTGCCTGAATGCTTGTGCATCTGTGGGAAATGACACTTCCCGCAGGACTGATCAAGATGTGACTCAATGAGAAGGTACAGTTTCTTCCTCAATATCCTGTATCAGTTACCCCACAAGAGGGTGAAATGGCATCTATGCTAATGAGAGATAAGCAGAAAATCCAACGTACAATGCTGGGCTGAGATGCTTGTCCCAGAGGGGCCCCGTTTCACATTTCCAGGTTCAGCCCTCTGCAAATGACAGGGAACAAGATCAGCTCTAAAAACCCAGCTCTCTGAAGCTCAAATCTGCGAGCAGAGACCATTAAACTTGAGTCTCTTTCCTATCTGGGGCTGATAAATTCCTGTTCAATGTAGGAGTGTGACCCCACTGTGGGCTGTCTGCAGTGCCCTGGACTGCAGCAGACATTGGTCCTATATTTAGTAAAAACAATGCAGAGGCATTTGTTTTTGAGATTAACATGTGCATCAACCAGAACCTTTCTCACCAGGACAGAAGCAAACCCTGGGTTGTTCAGGCTGACTTAAAGCTGCTAGAAATGCAAATAGCTCATGCTGGTGCTGCGCAAGGGGGTGTGGAAACGTCCCAGGGGAAGGCTTCAGTGCCTGGTGCAGCGTCAGGTCATGGCCCTGGAGGAACACTGGCTTGGCAGGAGGCTGTTTGGGCTGAACAAAAGGCAAATCCGCAGTAAAGCGGGAAGGTCACATCCATGCTCTGACCTTTCAGTCCTCTTTTCTTCAAAGGAATCAGCCCGGCCAGTGGCTGCTGCACCTTGCAGGACTCCTGCCAACAGCCCCAGCAGAAATGTTGCAAAATGGATTTCCTCCAGCCTTTCCCCAGTGCAAGATCTGTCAGAGAACGAGCTGTCTTCTCTGGTTAGCAGCAAACCCCCTGGGATCCCCGCTATGCTCTTGCTGTACAGGGTTCCAGAAAAAAAGGGAAAGAGGAAAAAAAAAAAAGAAAAATCCCCTGCCAGGCTGCTCCCGTGCAGCTGGAGGAGGCCTGGAGTGCTGAGCTGGCGGGGGGAAGACGCCAGCACTCCACACTCACTGCATCCTGACGCCTTGTGCACTCCAAAGCGATGACACCATCCCTGCCAGGGCACTGCCAAACCCTCCAGAGTGTCTGGCCCAGTGGCAGGTTTTTACAAGCCTCCACTACAGGAAGTCTCCCCCCTCAGAAACTGTCTGCTCGCACTACACACAGCATCCCAAGGAGAAAAGCAACGGGGATCCCGGCTGGGCCACGACGATGACTTTTGAAGACAGTGTTAAGCCCCACGGCAGATGGGGAGATGCAACTGCAGCCAGCACAGCTCCATGAGGCATCAGTGTATGGAAGGGCAGCAGCTGGTGTGTCTGTGTCCCAAGGGACCAGAGTGTCCATTCTTGGTGCGTGTGTCCCATGGAACCAGAGCGTCCATTCTCTGCAGGCCTGTGTCACGGTGGCTGCAGGCGCCTGTGGCCAACAGGATGTGCATGAACAGAGAAAAGCCCAGGCTGCCTGTGCCCAAAAGCATCCCAAAAACATGTGGGACCACCCAGCAGAGCAACACTGGACATCACAGTGATAAGCAGGCCAGGGCTGCTGTGATCCTCTTGAGCCAGCAGCAGGCTGTAGATGGTGAATTAACAGAGTCCAGCCACACTAAGATCTGGCTTTGTCACCTAACACAGTTCTGCCCCATCACTCCAAGCTGTGGCCATCCCTCGTTCACCATCCTTCAGCCCGGGCACCTGTAACATCACTGCTCATGCACTCCTCTCCCAGTCCTCCCCGCAATCACCAGACCCTGGGCATAGCTCAGGCTAAGCTGAACAAACCCCCTCTTCCCTGGCTGCCTCATCCCAACTACCTTAACACTCAAAAAAAATCCCACAGCTTGTTCCCATTCTGGGGTTTCTCCCCATTTTGGGACTCTAGTTTGGGAAGGCCAAGGAATACTGAAATAAATGACAGTGTTGAGGAGGGAGCGATCTGAGTAAATCAATGGTTTGTGCTGCATTTTGGCACCATGGCCCTGAGTACAGCAGGATATTCCATCATGGAGGAGCTGCCAAGATCTTCACATCCTGGCTTTTCTCCTGACTTTACAGCTTGTTACTGAGGTTCCCAGATTCCACCACATGCAGTGGTAACGCTTGGAAATTTAGCATTGCCACAATTGCATCTGAAAGCAGGGACATTGCTTAGCCAAGGCATATCAACTTTCTCAAGGGGAAAAAACATCAACCCTTGGCAGCTGCTGGATCACTATTTGGGTAAGAAGTATCAAAACAGTGCATATCCGTGATGCAAATCCAAAATGTTTTTCACTGAGACGGGTAGAAGGAAGTATCACATTTGTCCTTTGCATCTTCAAAACATGAGACAAAGGAATAGGACTGATGCAGAGCAAGAGACCAAAACTCCCATGCCAAGAGACCCTGACCAGAAATCACTGAATGAGATGAGCCTGAAAGGGAGCTCAGGCACATTTTTGAGTCTCCAGTGCATCACATGCCTTCAGACTTTCCCTTGGAGCTTAAAAATACATCATGCTTCCTCCCTCCTTTCCCCCTGCAGCCCAGATTTTAGTGCTGTCCCAACACAACCGAAGTTATTATCTTGCAGCATGACATCAACACAGCAGCAGGATCTGAGATTTCAATGACTTGCCAGCTCTCCTTGGAAAAGGGAACAGATTTTAAAGCTGTGACTATTTAGGTGTACTAGCTGATTGCAAAGACAGCCAGATGTGTGAGGTGAGGGAAAGACTGGATCATGCCCATTCCAGACTTCTTGAAGCACCAGTGAAAGAATTTGTTTTGGCCGCAGAGACCCTTAAAAAAGGAGGTAGGTTCTTTCTCTGCAACCACAACAGCAAATCCAGTGCCTGAGCTGAAAAGTTTGGCCAGGAGACAGGATTCGGGCAGCGACAAGACTGCTAGGCTGACATCAGCATTACCCAGGCTTCAGAAAACAGTCTGAAGGAAAGAAAACAAATAGAAGATGTGGGTGCAACCAAAAAATAAATAAACATGTCACTTAACAAGCACAGCTCCCACCCAGGCAACCTTGCCAGTGAATAAAACGAGCCATTTCTGTAGATCAAGCCTACGTGTCAGATCTTCACCCAGATAAATACAGTGCATGAGATATGACACCTCACAGGAAACATGTACTTCACTGGAAGATGAAGTTTAAAAGGTGAACTGTAAAGGACATGAGCAACTAGAAAGCAGGTGGCACTTAAATGAGAAATACTGGGCAGAGGGCAGATTTCTAGTAAAATATCTGCCAGATTGGCTTCGGGATTAATACTTTGGGAAGGACTTGACATAAAAATAGAAAGATACTGATGACAGACAAAGCATTGAAAAAGGTTGCCATGGCAGGGAGCGACTGAAACACCAACAGCGAAAGTTCATCCTGGACCAGGGGAGTGGAAATTTAACAGGATTTAATTTCACAATGTTGGAATTCAGCCGTGTCTTCTACTTCGCTGCTGGAAGTGGCAGGAGGTCCCAGATGCATTAGTTCTGGGCTATCAGCTGCCAGTGTGACAGTCACAAAAAAAAGGCAAATGAAGTCCTGAAACATCAGGTGAGGTATTTGCCATAGCAGCAAAAGAAGAATACTATTATCCATAGCATTGGTGACCCTCATCTGCTGTCTACTGCCAGCTCTGCTCTCCTGGGACAAAGGCAGATCCAAAGCTGCTGAGAAGGTGCCAGGTGATCCCAGGACTTGCTGCCCTGTGGGAAGCTGCAAGGGCTGGATGTGTGTATGAGCTGAGCTGGGATGTGATTATACACTAGGAACAGGCCAGCAGAGAGCGAGGGGAGGTGTTTCACATGCAGGACATCTTCATGCCTACCTGCTCAGGTGCCAGACAGGAAGAGGTTTGGAAAACCCAGATCAGAGGGAGCCAGTGGCTGAGGCAAAACAAGGAGGCATCCCAACTCATTTTGGGCTGGAGGATGAAGATTTCAGGCATTTTCCAGGCTGGATCCCAGGGCCATGAGGAGCCAAAAACTTCACTTGTGGTCTCCAATACAAAACACTGGAGAGGGTTAAAACCTGGAGGAGATTTAGTGGTCTCCAGCCAAGGGAAGCGAAGAGACAGCACGTGTGCTTACACATGAGCAAGCACCCCAGAGGCCCTGAGGAGCTAATCCTTACCCCACCACTGCCTCCCGCTGCTGTCTGATAGCCCCAGCCTTGCTTCCTGTTGTGTCTGGGCAAAATCTAAAAAAAGAGAAAAAATAATTGTGGTGCCTGAAATGATCAGTGTTAATTACAGCCTGCGACAGCCAGTGGGTGAGTGGGATAGGTGGTTCTTTGTTCTGTAGGAAGACTCAGTTCTCAGGGCAGACCCTCTTGGAAGGGGATGTTCTCTCTCAGACCAAAAAAAGGCTCTGAACTCAGAGGAGGTGCTATTATTGATGGATTCTGACTAGAACATAGGAAAAGATATTGGTGACACGAACTGTCTGCCTAGAACACATGGCATGTGTGCAGCTGAAGCGCATTCATAGGAGAAGGAAGAGTTTACAGTGGGAAACAAGTTACTATTTTTTATCAGAAGGGGAAACAACACTCAGAGCTCTGTGATGTAAAGGGTTTAGTACTTGCTTTAAGTCGGTCACTAGAAGAGCCAGAAATTAGGACCTGAATCTCTTTGCTGGCACAGCAGTGATTTTCTCCAGTCCTTGCTGACTCCTCTCCAGCACCTGTCACAGGCGATGAGTGAGTGCTTTAGCCATAGCAGTGGTGGCTCACTCATCCCTGACTGCAGAAACTCAGCCTGCTTCGTGAAGAGAGGCTCCTCACTATTAAAATAATGCACCCAAGAGATACAGAGAAGGATCCTGCCATCTAATTTATGAGAGGATATTGTGACTGTGTTAGTCAAAGCCAAACCCAAGTTGCAGCCACTGGCTGCTGAATCTGTCCAATTTTCGATTTTAACATCCAAGCAGGACGAATAAAAAAAAAGAGAAGGAAAAAGAAAATAGAGCTTGGCAGCAGCAGTGATGGATCCAGACAGTTCCTTCAGTCTGAGTTCAGTTTTCCCTCCTGGTTTGATAGCAAAGCCTGGGACATGCAGCTGGACACAACAACTGCATGAGGATGGTCCAGGGCACGGCAGCCAAGAAATCCCACATGGAAGCAGCAGTCAAACCCCTGGGCGGTGGCCAGTGGTCCACGTGAAAAGCCCTGCTTGGAAGGATCAGACCTATTGGGTCAAACAGCACCATCTCAAGAAAGCAGTCTAATTCTAGGAAGGTCTGGCTTTTATGCTTGGGCTCCTAATGGTGGAGGACACATTTCCTTACTTCTGCATAAGCACAAGGTCTGATTGTTGTTTGTTGGTTTTGTTGGTTTGCTTGTTTTTTTAAGACAGATACTTATCAAAACAAGGGTGATATGGGAATCCAAACATCAAAATTCCATGGAGAACTCCAGATACACTGGCTTAACGCTGGGGAAAGCAGAGACCTCTCTTTGATGTAAAAGATGACCAAGTAAGTGACCATTTGCTTTCTCACATGCTACACTTGGCTGTGAAGAACTGTGGTAATTTTGTCATTCACAGAGCTAAGGGAGAACCTCTGGGGATTAAAACAAAAGCTCATTCCTATTTTAATTCTTACTCAGAGGTTTTGATTTGGAAGTGGAAACTTTTGGCTCCAAAATAAAATCAAATTTTTGGCTTTAAAGAGGCAATTAAATCTCCCTAGATTCTCGTGACTGCTGATTTTTACTGCATTTAGAAAGTCAAGGGTAGACAAAAGAGGTCGAATTAAAATGCTTAGGAAAGGAAAAGAAATCCAACAGATCCACATGATTGATTTGCTTAAATGCATCCTTCAGCTTTGTGAATTCAGACACAAACACCTCCATCAGGGAGCTGCAAGTGTAAGGAGGTGTAAGTGCAAAGGCTCATCCAGGTGTTTGCACCCAGAATGCTCAGAAGTAGTGGGCAGCATCCATGCCCCATTCTGGTGGGTAAATTGGCAGCAGAGCACATACATGAGTAGGAATTTTGGGGAGAGGGAACATGTTACGGGGAACAGCAATATTCAGACAAGCATAAGCAATGGCAAGAAGTAATCAGCCCTGTGGAGAGCACACGAGAAGAGATGTTTTCTGGTCTTTTCCCCCTGCCTCTCCCATGCAAAGTATTGCTCCCCAAGAAGAGGAAAGCTTAGATATCAACCTGTGACAGCCCCCTCCTTGCATAGCTTCCACATGGCAGTGAACAGATCCCTTCGGAGCAACCGCTGTGCTTGACCTCTTTCGTTCATCCTGGGGCTGTGCCAGCAAGTGGTGAGCAGGAGGAGTGATGGAAGCGAGCTGGCATCAACTCACAAACTCTGTAACTCTTAACATTTACATAACAAATATGCGTTTCTTGTTCCAGACCAACATTCTCTGCAACTCAGGAAGTGCCCCTGTGGCCCTTCCCACCTTTGCTCCTCTTGTCATGGTGCTTTTCTCTCCAGTTATGGCTTGTTCAGTGTGTTCTGCCTCATGACAATGTCCTCTTGCAGAAGCTCAGCACAGACACATGCTTCCCATGAGCAAGTGAGCAGTGGGTGGCTCTCCTGTGCAGGGGGTTATGTGGACACAGGTAACCGGCTGCCACCTAACACAGCCCTGTGAGGTGTGCTCACAGGCAGACCCACTGCTGGCCGTCTCCGGTACTTTCCTGGCTGATGAACAAGCCAGCAATATATAATCCAGGCTATTCCTGACAGCCTGCCCTCGGCTTTGCAGGCCAAGCCTCAGTGAGGGCTGACTGCTCTGCATGACTCTCTGCTGAGGCAGAGGCGGCACGGAGTCTGTCGGAGATGTCTGTCTCAGCTCACTTGTTAGGGAAAGGGAATAATTCTCCATTCTCCATCAGACCTTTCCCCTGCCAGCTCCTCCTGTTGCCTTACAGCAGACTGACAGCCTGGAGCATCCTGGGGAGCAGCAGGGACCTTCGCCTCACTTGCTCCAGAGTGTTTTCAGACATTAGAGCAGAGCAAGGGGCAGGACACTGCTGAGCTGACTAGCTATGGATGGCTGAAAGAACTTCACAGGAGCCCATGAATTCATACCAGGACTCAGTTAAGGTCCTGATCCTGTACAACTCTCCCTGGAGAAACACGCAGTGGGAGCTCCAGGACCTCCAAGGGGAACCCAAGATCTGTAGCTGGTTGTACCCCCGAAAGGGTGCTGGAACAGGTCCTTCCTAGATAACCCGGCCAGGCTAATGTAGCTAATCAAAAGGGCAGGACTATCACCTTTGGGAGTCTGCCTCCTTGAGCAGATCAGCAGGCAGGCACCTCCCTGTGCCCTGCAGAACTATCCATCACATGATTTAGAGGCATTCTTCCATGCCACCAGCTGAGCCACAACCCTCAGGCACTGGCATGGTGTCAGGAAGCTCAACTGTCCCTCTGAAATCACTGGAAAAGTGTCTTTCACCAGCACTGCCTCCTAACTCTCAGGATAAGAAACTGGCTCAGGTAGCTTGGGTTTGGGTCATAAAACTCTATTTTCAAGCACAGCCACCACCTCGATGCTGTCAGCCTGATTATACCCCATGGCAAAGCCCCATCTCCAGCCAGATGTCACCTCTCACAAGGACAGCCCCCAGAAGCACAGACAACCAAAATATGTCTGTTCTCACAGGGCTGGGGAGCAAAACATACATATAAGCCTGAAGCTTATCTTCTTGTCCATCAGAGGGCTTAACAAAGGGTATTTAATTTCTCTTACCACTACAAGACTGCTGCTACGAGTTTGTATAAGGCACTTCCCAAATGGCACCCACATGACACAGTGGGCTGGAAAACACAGATCTGATCACTTTAGGGCTGAGCAACAGATCACTGGACGTTTTGGTTCAGGTGGTCCGGCATACCCTTGTTTAAAGGCCCTGGTGAATCAGCCAAATGCAGGATTGTGCCCCAAGAAACCCCAGTAGCAGCAGCCCAGCCTGAGGGGACTGCTCCCCATGGGAAGGCAGAAGGTTCCCTTTGGTGGTTCACATGGTCCTGACTTAACAATATTTCATTCAGCAGAAATTAAACCTAGTGACTTGAACTTGGCTGGATCAGACAGGACCGAGTCCCAGAAGCTCAGGGATGCTTGAAAGCTTAGCTCAGGCTTTTTTCCCAGCACTGCACATTTTCTCCCATCCCCCCCCTAGACCTTTTGAAACAGCCAAACCAAGTAATTAACCCCCCAACTTCCCTGCCTCCCTCACCTCCCAGCACTTAAAAACTATGGAGAACTAAACAGAGATGTGTTGGGAGGAGGTTATCCACAGAGCTAAGGGAAAAACCACAAGCAAAGCAGCTTGGGGCAAACCTGAGTGGGGCAAGACAGGACATGCACATAAGGAGGTTTGCACAGAGAAGCAGCCCACGTACAACAGGCACAATGAGCTGCAGCAGGGAAAGACAAATCATCTCTCCCATCAGCTTTGATGGGTGAACCTGCACATGTTTGCATATGGGAGAAGGTGGTTTTGCAGCACCACAGGCACTTGGGGTCACTTAGAAGTGATGTTTTAGCCACTATAATAAAGTACCATTTCAGGGCAAGATGACGGAGGGGTGCAGAAGAGAGATGAAGGCTGCACAGTGGTCCACCATCTTCCTCTTCTCCAGCACCTGGCTAAAACATGTCCCATTGCTCTGGAGCCAATGGAGGGGTCCTACCAGCCTCTGTCATGCAGACCTTCCTTCCCTGAAAATTTCTCCCTTTTCCCCAAATGACTCCTGTTTTTCTGCGAAGCTGTTTAAGGCCAACTCCAAGCAGCTAGAGATGGCTCCAGAACCCCACATCTCCGCTGACAAAGCATCCTCAATACCTTCTTCCCAGCCATGTTCCTCATAAGAAGCTCCATGGGCAGTGAGGTGACACAGCTCACTTCTGAGGAGGCACAGCTGTACAAACCTCTTAGCCAAGAGGGAAAGGGGGATTTTCCAAGCTCTTTCCACCAAATGCATATGTCGCCTGGGACAAACCCTTCTGCAACAGTTTCTGCCCCAAGCCACACAGTTCTTACACACACAGAGATGTGGAGGTATTTGGGATCCCCAGAGCTCACCATTACAAGGTGTGCATGGGCAAGATGTCCAAGATTACTTCCTCTGGGAAGGAGATGAAAGGAGGTGTCACATCCTAAAAATAATAGCCTTGTTTTCAGCAATCATCCCCTTGCAGCTTCTTCAGAGTCCCAGGGCTGTGTGGCACAACTGGGTGGTAACAGCAGCCAGGCTCCCTGGCACTGATGACATTCTTCCTCTAGCCAAGAAACACACTCCAAAAGGGGACAATGAGTCACTGTTCTACATGGGATAACTCGAAGGACCGCACCGCCTTTAACAGGAAAAGTCATTCACTCCTCCAGGGATGTGCCGCACTGGCTGGAAGGCAGCAGTTCATGGGCAAGAGAGGCACAAGGCGAGTGCTGCCTCCAGGAAATGTTAATGCAGGGTGTGGATGAAGGTCCTAAGCTATCCTCCATGGAAAGTCCTGGATGGGAAGAGCCATGCAGAGGGGTGAGTACATGTCCTGCTCTCGTTCCAGCCAGACAGGGAACAGTCAGGCCTGCCAGAAGCAGCAGTGGTTGTGGTGAATGTCTGGGGGTGGAAACACACGGACCAGGGAACTGAAGTGGAACCAAAAGTCCAAGCACACCTGCCTCCACCTGTGCGTAAGAACCCTGACATCTGTGCACAGTAATCCACTGCCTGCATCCCTGTACCTGGGGCTCATGGGACTGGAGTGCCTCGGGCATGCTGCATAGGGAGATGGAGAAGCAGCAGAGCTGCATCGCTGCTCTGTCTGATGTTGGGGCACTTATCCCACTCACACTGCAAATTACTCACAGCACAGAGCCCTCGCACAGAAATTTGAGGGCGGACAGGCGTACAGGGAGCGCAGGAGCCCTGGGCATATTAAATGCTCTCACATGGTTTCCAGCCTGAAAAAGGCAGATGGATGTTCCCTGCTTCCTCGATGTGGGGTTGCAGCATCCCTTGTTCACAACTGTCACCTACCCATAACCATTTCCATGCTCAATGGCTCACACCAGATGCAATAAAACTGCAGATGGCAGACACGGGGCACTGGCCTCCTGCACAAAGTGCCACTGGCACCACAAGCCACCAGACTTCAGGTTTCTCCATCTGGATCCAGCTCAACACAATCACATTGACTTTCATTGGAAAATGCCTCAGCCCAGCCTCTCAAGTGCTGTGGCAACCTTTGTAGGGCGGGCAATGCCTGTGTGCCAAGAACAGTGGCAGACGCCTCCTGACCAGCCAGTGTGACAGGCAGCAGCCTCACAGCTGACCTGACCTCCTTCCCAGACACAGTCTGAGACTGTCCTCCTTGTCACCAACTTTTCAGTATCTTCTCTTCTAGTCTGAACGTGTCCTGACCAAGATCCTTGCCCACAATCACACCTGAAGAGAGCCTTGTGAGAGGTCACACATGGGGCTGGCACTGCCAATACTACAGAAACGTGACAATTAGACCTATTTCACATCACCACTCCCTCCTCCCCTGAAAGGATCCAGAAAACATCTCTCCAAGGGGCAACTTCTCCATTCTCACTCCTCAGGGTCTGCCATGCCTTTGGCACAGTTCATGGCTGGAAACAGGACGCTGGGGGAGATCAATCCCTGCTGCACCACAGCCTGCGTGTCCTATTCAGCACCACGTGGGACGTGGGATGGGAGTAAGGCAGCAGTCCAATATTCAGAGCTATTTGGATATTTCTCCAAACCACTCAAAAAGAGGGATCTCTGCTGAAAGTGCTCCAAAGAAACATAGCAAGCACTGCTGGAAATATAGTCTATAATACTGTCCACTTTTATTAATGCTCTTACAGGTTTAGCAGGAACTGGAAGGCATAGAGCTGACTTTTCACCATCTGAGGCATGCAAACACTCCCAGATGAGCAAAACCAGTGTGATCCTGCATCCCTCATCAGTGCTCTTCAGAGGGGCACTTCCCAGCAGGCTGCTGGAGCACTTGCCTGGCAAAAGAGACAATGGAGTAATTCGTGTGTGTTTTGCTCCACGTGCCTGGCCAACAAACCCATCCCACAGAGCTTCATATTTGCAGTGCACACTCAGCATTCTGCAGTTAACAGGGGCTGAGAGACGATTCAGAGCTGATGATCTGCAGCCAACTCTGCTTCCATCTGCTGTACACTACGGCTCACACAGCAGCCACAGAGGTGGCTGCGAGGTTTGAGGGGGTTTCATCAGATGGATGTTTTTTTAAGCTACTACAAAAAGAACATTAAACTCCTGACATGAGACTGGGTCTGAACATCCTGCACTAGTTGAGATTTCTACTGCATGTCACACACACTAGGCAGGAAAATAATTATCTTTCTGATTTTATTTTTTTGCCTTTTTTATTTTTCCCCCCCTAACAAGGAGGCTGCTCAGCCTTTAACTGCCTGGAAGAGATTTCTGAAACCTGAAATCCCTGATCTGTCCATGCTTCAGCCAGATGACTACAATTTAGGGAGTGCTGGCTGTATGCAAGCCAATGCAGGGACTGGTAGCCACTGGTTCAAGAAGTGACTGTGATTCAGAGATCTGGCTTCTGCACATGCTTTAAAACCACTTGAGCATCACTCTTGATGTTCAGGATCCTGGAAGGTTTACTTAGGAAGAAGTTATTGCCATTTCCATTAGGAAGATATTAAAATTACATAAGGAAACTCCTTGTTTTCTACAAAGCCTCTTGACTCCTGCTTTCTCACACAGCTTACTTTGCCTTTAAGTTTCTAAAGGTAATTTTTCTTCATTTCTCATCAATGACACCTCTTGGACAATCACCAGTGTCACCAGCCATACCCAGGCACAGGGGCTGGCACAGCTGGCTCTTGGCTGTGTGCCTCCTTCCTCCCCAGAGGTGGGGATAGCTCAGGCTCTGTTTTCCAAGGAAGGCCTTCTTATTCTCATTTAGTCAACTTGAGTCAAGGATCGGCCAGGGAAACTCTAATCAAGTGATGGAAAATGGTGACAGTTATAGGATTAGGTCACAATAAATCATACAGAAAGAGAAAGAATCCAGCTGCTTCCAGGAAGCTGCCAAATACCCCAGCATCGTCTGTGGGGATCATATTAGGAACAGAGCCAACAGCAGCTGGTCTGGACACTCTGTCCCATTCAGTGGTTCTTCCTAAACCCTCATGTCTCCTCGGCAGCAGGAGGCTCTAGTCACCTGCTATCAGCTTGAGGCAGATGCCAGGAAGGTTTAATAAAAGGATCACATGCATTAGAGGTGGAGGGATGCATTTTGCTGGGGCAATGTCCCTAGCTCTCTGCTGTCACAGGACTGCAATTAGGATCTTTATAGGAAACAGAAAATTAATAATATCCAGCAAGAATACGGCCTCTGTGAGCAAATAAAGTACCTGCGCATAAGTACTATACAATCTTCTGTTTCCAAATGGTTAATTCCTCATATAAGCCAAGCTAGAAGCTTTCCAAGAGCAATTTCTCTTCCCCATTATGCCTGTCGCTCTTCTGGCCCCAGCTGGCTGCTTGCATTTATAACGCAAGCCTGGACTGCCAGCATTTCCATTCCTTGTCAATAAACTCCTCCTCTGCAGCCTGCTGCCCAAAAGAACTGCAGAAGAAGGGCTTGCACTGGCAGTGCCAAGGCAGAGGTCCTTGCCGGGGTTCACAGGGGCTGATTTTCCATGGGCACGGCTGCACCAGAGATCCATCTCTCGCTCCACACCCACACGAGGTAGTTGTGTCCCTACCCCCTCAGGCTCTCATCACTGGGCAGGCTCAGGCAATCCACAGCTGCTCACACAGCACCATGGACCTACCAAGCCAAGAGACCATCTGCACCAGCCTGCTGCCTTCTGCTCGGCTGCTGAGGCCACGGCAGGCCAGGGTGCGAGGGACCAGGCTGGACTTGCCCAAAACCTGCCCGCAGTCAGGTCTGGTCTGGGCAGATGCTGTTTGTGCCCTCTGCACACAGGCTACTTGGACACATACAACAGAGAGAAGTCTTGATGAGTAGGTTTCAAGCCATCTTGTCAGCGCTGTACATCTGGGATTGATGAAAGCCTCAACAAGCAGATCTTGGAAAAAACGCACACTCAGAAAACCTTTCCCAACGCAGCACCTTGCACACCCTCCCTGGCTTTGCTTCATGGCTCTCACCTCTCTGCTCCCTGCAGAGGCAGCTGAGGGTCTGTGTCCTGCCTTTCTAAATGAGAGCAGGTCATTAACCGGTGAGATTTAACATTAACAGGTCATTGTCACAAGATTCAGAGCAAGAGGCTTTACAGTGCGTTGAAGAGATGCGTGAGCTTGCAGAGGAGGACAGGAGCTAATTACAGCCCACTGGAGACTAGGGAGAACCACCCCTAGCACATTTCCCAACACATAGCCCCTTGTGCCTATTTCTGCTGCATTTATTTAGTCGTGGCCATTGCCTGAGACCACCAAAGAGCCCTTCTCCCCAGCCAGCATGTTCAACAGAGGTCACAAACATCTCCAGTGCTATCAAAGCACTGAGGCACAACAGATCCAGCATCACTGGCAGCAGCTTGTCAGAGTGGCTGTTGGATTTAACTCCCTGTTGCCAGTCCAGCCCTAGGAGAGGCAGTTAGCAGCAGGTGCTCTGAAAACATCTTTCCTTTTTACAGGGAATGAGCAAGCCCTGGTGGAGACCTCAGGAAGAAAGGAACTATAAGGTTTCACCTACACCACCCAGCAGCATCGGTAGGTGCAAAACTCCACCAGCGTCAAGTCAGCCTTGTTTCAGTCTCAGAGAGCCCGTGCCTGGTGATCCTATTAAGCTAAAGGGAAATCAATCTCCCTGATACTGCCAGAAGTAAACTTGGAAAAGACCCAGCTGTGAATTTGCTACCCCTGCACCCTTGCTAAAACAAAGGGCCTGGCCCTGTGCAGGGCTGAACTCACTGCCTCTTCCTGCCATGGGGAAATCTGGCTGTGCAGAGATGCTCCCTGTGGCCAGACAAGGTAGGCAGAGCCACACACTTGTACAAATGGGCATGGGGAACTGCTGAGAAGCTTCTAACCTCTAGTTAGACGGTGCTGATTTCCCAGGTCCTTGCCTTGAAGAAAGCCCTCTGGAACAGGGCAGCCAGCCCCACAGACACACACACCCCGTGGCTCCAAACAAACATCACCTTTGAACATCATGTCAATATTACCCACCTTCCTGCAAGGTCAGTGAAGTAACATCTGGCCAGAGAGCAGGCTTGGATCAGGTTCCACATCAGCAGTGAGGCTGCAAATTCCCAGGGAGAGAGAGTACTGCAAGGGACGCCTCAAAACTGCTGCTGCTGCTCCCTCCCTGGAAGAGCTGGGAAAGCAGCCAGGAAATGGAGGGCTATAAATCAAGTAGCATTTACACGGTGAAGGAAAAGCTGTGAGTACTGTTGAGACAGGACGCCAGGACTCATGGCCTTGGTGTCCCTCCACACCCCAGGTGACAAAGCTGATGGGAAGGGACACATGGGCCATGACGTGCCCTGTGCACTGATGTGAATATCCAAAACATTCAGTGGCACATCTCCACACACAAGTACCATGGGTAGAGATGCCAGCACCTGCCCATCTGCCGTGCCCAGGCTAGAGGCTTGCTGATCTGTCACTCAAGCCACTCCAGAGACAATGACACCTTCAGAGGCCCTTTTGGGGAGAAAGCAGCTTCAAGTCCCATTGGATAATGCTCTGAGGGAGTCTATAAAAATTAAGTCCAATTATGAAAAAGCTGGATCTCACCAGAATCGGGTATTTCTTCAGCACAGCAGGTCTCAGCACCTGTGCTCAGCACAGTTTGTGTACACAGCAACATAGCAGACTCATCCGAGCACGACACCAGACACAGATCTGGGGCAGTGTGGTTTGCAGCATCTCACAGCTGTGGAAACAGCTTCACAATGTGACACACCGGCCAGGCAGAGCAGGGAACACTGAATGCCTTTGTCATGCATTGCCCCAGTGTATCAGGGATCATCGATAAGGTGGGGGGAGAGCAGGACATGCTAACAGACAGGGAGGCAAACAGGGCTCAAAGGAGCCAGGCTGAGTTGTCTACAGGGCTGGGAAGGGCTGGTGCTTGGAGAGCCCAGCTGTAGATGAGGAAGCTCTCGCCACTGTGCAGGGAAGGACCTGAGAAAGCACAGGACACCATGTGCAACGGGGACAGAAAGAGTCGCACCCTCAAAACCAGGGTCTCAACCATTTTCAATGCTGAACGGTGATTTCTATCTTGACACGGAGCTGCCAAAGGATGTGGGTTATGTGGCCAGGCCTTCCTGCATCGGTAGACAGTGATAAGACACCTCAGCTGCAGATGTAGCTGCCAAACCCAAGGGTGACAGAGCTGCTGCAGTCCTAACCAGCGAGGAGAGACCCTGCCTTCTTCTCCCAGGAAAGACCGACTCCCAGCTCTTCCCAGCCAAATTCTCATCAGTCTGCCTGCCCATAAATTTACAACTGTTTATCTAATCAAAGCTCATCCAGATATTAAGAGCTCAGGGGCACCATGGGGAAAACAGGAGGAGGCAGGGCAGCCAGCCTGTTTCTCCAACAGGCTGCAGGAATTCACCACTGGCTGATTCAAGGCTGGCAACTCCACGCCCTGAAGCTAAACGTGTTCAGTGCTATCCCAGCAAGCTAAAGGGAATAGATTTGTGCAAGGACCTCTGAGGAAGAGGCAGAGGCAGATCTTTGCCTCTGAGCCTTCAAAATGTGGGAGCTGGAAAAGGTTACAAGGGAGAGACCTTCAGAAAGCATACTGACCTCAGGAATCCCAGTAAGGGCTGTTGCAAAAGGTCTGGGAAAAAATGAAACCTGCTCAATAGCATTCAGAAGAAATGCTAGTGGAGAACTCAGCTTCCCTCCCACTTCCCCTCCCCCTGTCCACCAGCAGCCAGCATAAAGGTGTTCCCACCTCCACAGGTCCTGCCAGGCTGCCAGGTCAGCAGGACAGCACCAGCTCTCACTCTTCACCAGCTTTCCATACTGAAAGCCCATACTTTAGGCAGCTGCCCAGGTCAAATCACAGCAATGCCTGGGGCTGATGCTGAGACCAGTTTGCCAACTGCAGGGGAGTGCGTGTGTATGGGGCAGGGTGTGTGTTTGCTTTTTGCAATCACTGTCCAGTCTGCAGGGCTCAGACTGAAAGCACACTCAGGGCCCTACTGTACTCTGACAGATTCAGCCCAGTGAGAGGGGAGCAGAGATTTGAGGGCTGTTAAGTGATGTGGTGACAGTGGAGGATGTTAGCCACTGCAGGTTCCTCTGGCTACTGGGTCTCCTTGGCTTGTTCAGCTCTTTGCAGAGGAGAACTGGCACTGCTGGAACCAACTGTGCTGCCTCCTACGAAGTCTGTAGATGTCCCATTGCCTGGCTAGTGCTGCTGCAGTTCCCTTTTGCTGACCAGCCAGCACACCACGTCTCCTGACAGCATGAGCCTTGCAGTGGCAGTGCTGGGTATCGTTTCTGCATGGATCCAAGTCATACAGAGCCATTTCTCAAACTGTGTCCTTTGGCTCCCCTTCCCTTCCCTGCTCTCATGCGCACTGCATGCTCCCTCAGAGTGTCGTGCTCTCCTTGCAACACAATAAACAAAGCATCATCTCGGCTCTCCAACCCATTAAAACTATAAGAGAAACAAAATCAAACCACATGTCCTAGTGCTACCTCCTACAATGGGTGATCTCCTGTGAAGGACACGGTGGAAGAGTTTATCCAAGCAGTGGCCATGCAGCTCCTGGGGATACAGAGCAACTCCTCCCACCTTTGCCCATGTAGGGCTTTGACTTAGACTGAAATCTGGGCTTCCCAGCGGAAGCCACAGGCGACTGGGAAACAGACCAAGTTTAGACTGCAGAAGAGACATTTGGGGGTTGAACCCTATGTATCAGAGCTCTACAAGTAACTTTACTGGGTAATGTACTGGAATGACATGGAGTGCAGACCTGCAACAGAGCAAAACTGAGATAGCCAGAAGAAACCACAACAGCAAGCCATGAGGCAAGGATCCCACCATCTGGAGATGAGCATCAGGGATGGGGGACAACCTCATAGAGCAGCACTATGCGTAAGGTGCATTTAGCAATACCTCCTGCCATCCAGCCCTGCTGGAAGGATTTTACTGCCAAGGGGGCAGTTGTATCTGAAGAAAGGACAAATTAAAAGATCCATGTGAATCAATGGGGAAATTGTAGAGGGCTAGTGGTTGAATACAGATCTGTCTCATAGCTACAGATCCAGTTAGGAAACACAGGCAGAGTGTCCCGGTTTACAACACTGCAAGCTCTGCAGGTACAGGTAAATGTATGGGAGAGAGTAGACTGGTCTGAACTGGGTAGCATAGGCTGAGAGTATGGGATTCAACTCTCCACTGACACCAGTCACTCCCTTCCATCCCTGAATAATTTTACTAGGGGGAAAAATACCCCCAGCTCTTAGGGTAGCTCCATTTGTGCCTGTTTTCAGCATCAGTGCAAGCTGTGCCATGCAGGCAGGACCAAGGCATGGCAATGTTAAACCCAGGCCTTTCAGGACACCAGAGCTACTTGGTGAGATGTTTCCCCCTTTTCAGACTAATAGTCCCTAACTGCTTTTTAACAAGGAAAGTTTTGGGCTTTTGCCCAGCTGCACCTCAAAGCCTCAGTGTGAAACATCCCCTCTTGGCCCCGCAGAGGTATTCAGGGAGTTAAGATCTTCTTTGGATACTCAGCTCCAAGGGGGAATACTGGGAGTTAAGTACCTAATGCCTTTGTAGTTTCTTGGCTTCTGATACCGAGTCCTGCAAAAGGCAGCTGTGTTTGCACTGGAATTAAGATGGAGAGTTTGTCGTGCTCTCCATTAAGATGCTTGCAGAAAGCAAGGACCAAGAAAGAAAAGCCAGCATGTAACGAACCTCAGCAGCCCCAGGAGTGCCCTGACCGCTGCATGAGCACTCCCAGCCTCAGGCCTGACTGACCATCACCTGCACCAACACAGGCAAAAGTCCTACTGTTGATCTTTTTCTGGAGTTCTTATTGCAGGACAAAAAATAGTGTTGAAGTTTTGTGAGTGGGGACAAAACACAGGTGCAACGTGCTGCCAGAGAGAAACAGTCAGGCTGGGATGCCAGAGGGCTGCGGGACCAGCAGAGGCTGGATCCAACTGGCAGAGCCACCGAGACACGAATCTCTCCTGCAGGGACAGAGTTAACTCCAGGCATGCTAACCCCACTCCTTCTCCCTCCAAAACCTCTCTCACGTATTAGAGATTCTCAGGAAACTGTAGAAAGCCAAGAAGGACTAGAGAAAGCATTCCTCATGAAAAGCCTGGCCCTCGGGAGCAGATGGGCTTCATTACTGCCCTCTTCTCAGCATCGGACTGGGTGGATTTTTCTACCATGATGGGTCAGAGCTACAGCACTTCATGTCTTCTTCAAACATGGCACATCTGAGGGCTTCTAGCCTGTGTTGCCTGACATCTTGGCTGATAAACATTGCTCTACTGTGAGCACTGGCTCCTCAAAGGGCAGCAGCTGCATCATGGGCATCACAGCACTGTGCTTGGGAATCTGAGCTGGGCAAAACTACCCCATGACAAAACCAAATAAAAGAAAAGAAAAATCCACACCATTTGAGGGTGTCTTAGATTTGTCATCCCTGCCTGTGCTTGCACCCTGAGCCAGGGTGAAGGCTGCACAGCCCTCCTTATCTGGAAGGCTGAGGACATGTGTCAGCCAGCTGGAAGCATGACCCAGTCTCAGAGAGTATTTGCTGGCCGAACCTTGCTCACGTCCCAAGGCAGCATCTGAATTTCAGCCTGAAAATACCTTCAAACAATGGGGAGGAACTGAGGACTAAAATAGGCTCTTTCCTGTTCTGCAAAAACCTCCCTGTTTTGTAAGGGTCTGCTAATACTTAAATGTGTGTTTATCTCCATTCAGGCCAGGTCTAGGTGCACTTGTAGGTTCAGGGACTAGGGCTCTGCAGGACCTCAGTCAAATCACTTATCAACTCTATAATCTCTATCAGTCTACAATCTCTACAATAATTTGTATCCCCCTGAAGGGACAAATCTTTAGGTACAAGGATGGAGTTGACTGAGATTTCACAAGAGCAACCACAGATTTCCAGGCATAGCTCAAAAAATTTGAAAGACAAGATCTGGAACAATGAGAAGCGTGAGTTTCTCCAGGACCTGCTGGTGCTGTGAGATGTTAGGCTGGGCAACTGAAACTACCTTAAAACTGGCAGAGTGGTGGCAGCAAGTGTCTTCCATTATTCACTTTGGCACATCAGAGGGCTAAGAAGCACACAATGAACCTCAGACAGTTTTCTGAGGTCTGTGATACCTGCTACATATGTCGGTGTGGCTTCTGGCATTACTGTTGGTCATCCTCCTGTAACACCTCAATCCTTCTCTCTTGGGCTGGTGAAGTGGTACCTCTACTCCAGGAGAGGCTGGAGAAGGCTTTGCTCTATCAGTGCCCAGAGGAGGTCAAGTGATTGATGCAGGGGCAGAGAAGGATGGAGAGAGGGATCTTACTGCTTTCTCACTCTGAAACCTTTCTGGAGCAGTATCACAACCTTGGCACTACTACAGTCTGGTATCTCCTGGATTGCTGTGGGGTGACACCAATACAGCCAAGCCTCCTGATGGCCCTCATTCTCTAAACCAAACTGTGATGTCATGAGGTTTGCCCAGGAGCTGAGTATACCTGCCCACACCACCAGCCCTGATGCAGGAGGGCTGGAGATGCTGCAAGGTGACTGCTCCAGACAAACCCTGGAACTGCACACTGTGGCAGTGTTTGGAAACTCCTGTGGCCAATGCGCTCAGCACCACTTCAATACCTTCCTGCAATGCAGACATCCTGCCCTTGGCCATGTGTGTGTGAGCCTGGAGTGAGACAGCCAAAGGTCAACAGGGCAGACAGGTCATCACCGACTTGAACCGAGCAAGGGACAGTCCATAGGCACAGCTGCACCCCAGGGCCAGGGGAGAGCAGGGACTACAGCCCCTGTGTCTGCTCACTGGTACAGCCACTGGCAAGGAAAGGCAACAAAAAACAACCAGCGCCACAAAGTCAGGACACATGCAAGCACACAAGCCCACACACGGCTGCTCTCCCTGTGAAGCACCAAGACTTGTCCCACCTCTCCTGAGTGCCAGCGAGGTTGGCAAAAACACCGAGCCCATTTCTGCCTCCAGGAGGTACAATGGGGAATTCTGCCACTGACTTCAGCACAAACAAATTCAGCCCAGCACCAAAATAACCAACTCAGCAGCATTTGGGAGAAGAGTTATTTCAGCACAGCCTGGTGTGTGGGTGTTCCTGAGGCAGAACAAGAAAGCCTTATTTCAGCACAGCCACGGAGCTCAGTGCAAACCACTCCAGCGCACAACTGCCTCGATGGAGTTACAAGTGGGCAACGCAAATGGAAGAGTTAATTCCTGCTCCCCATGCTGAGCGAGCCATGAGCACTCACAAACTTAAAGGTTTCTGATTACATTTTCTTTCTTCCCATATTGTATTCCTTGTCCTGGATGGTTCGCTCTCTATGTGCTGTCAGCAAGGATTAATTCAGCATGTTACAGGTAATGGGCTGTGGGTGGCCCAGGAAAGGCAACCTGCTCAATCCTGCTAATGATGGAGAAAGGATCTGACTGCTCTTGGGGGAAACTCATAGCATTGCTGCTTTTTTCTAGCATATTTCTTCATTATTATATGGAAACCAAATGACACCAGACAACTAGAACTCCAAATAACCTCAAGGCAACCATCACTTTAAAGATGACACTTTTGTTTGCAAATTGTTTATCTATTATTGTTACTTGTAACTTCTAAAATTCAAGTAATTGGCCTCGGTTTGCTTTCCTTTGGGATAAAAAAAATGAAGCAACCTTCAGCTTGCTTATTTTCTGTATATGGTAATTACCTTTCTTCTGCTAGTGTGAGTTTTTCACTGAACTGAAGAGGAAAGGAAAAACTGTAAACTGAGAAATAATAAGGGAAAGAAATGGCACAAAAATGAAGGCTTGACCCAGGGAGAAAACTGTGGCTAGAAAATAAGCAGATTTTAGAGAACATGAATATCACTTTAACTCACCTCTTTTGTGAACCTTAAGGGGCAAATCTGCGGATGATGTTCACCACTCTCACAAATGGGCTCCCACTGAGTGACAAACATTACTTGGTTCCAGTAGCTGGGGATCCCTAATCCAGACCTATCACCATCTACAAAAATTTCAAAAATCACACTTCCCTATACGAAGGAATAGATTTGCAGGGTGTTGCAATTCCTAAAGCCTCAGCTGTCCGGCACTTCTCAAGGGAGCGCTCCAGACCCAAAACCCATCAAACCCCTTGTGAGATGCCATCACCATTACTGTCATCTGGTCTTCTCTGACCTTTCACAGACTTTCCTTTCACAGAATATGCTGAGTTGGAAGGGACCCACAAGGATCATCAAATCCAGCCCTTAGCCCTGCACAGAACCATTCCCAAGAGTCACACCCTGTGCCTGAGAGCATCATCCAAACGCTTCTTGAACTCTGTCAGCCTTGGTGCTGTGACCACTGCCCTGGAGAGCCTGTTCCAGTGCCCAACCACCCTCTGGGGGGAAGAACCTTTTTCTAATATCCAAACTAAGCCTCCCCTGACACAACTTCAGGCCATTCCCTCAGGTCCTGTCACTGGTCACCACTGAGAAGAGATCAGTGCCTGCCCCTCCCACGGTTTCCCCTCAAGACCCTTCATCATGTTCATTGCCCTCCTTTGGACACTCTTTAATAGCTTCATATCTTCCTTACATTGTGGTGCACAAAACCGCCACAATGTTCAAGGTGAGGCAGCCCCAGAGCAGAGCAGAGTGGGACAATCCCCTAGCTCGCCTGGCTGGCGATGCTTTCCCTGATGCCCCCAGGACATGTTTGGCCCTCCTGGCTGCCAGGGCACTGCTGACTCGTATCCAACTTTGCCTGACGGGAACTCCGTGAAACACAGTTGAGATCAGGCAAAGGATTAAAATGAACTCAGCACAGAAAGTTCTGCTGACTTAGACCTGCAGAAGTTTCTTTTTGAAAAACAATCCTGAAAAGACCCACATTTTCCAGTCAGACGCTAGAAAGAGTATCCAGTGTAAAACACAATCATCTCTCTATTAGGAGCCCTGAAGATTAAAGCTGATTCAGTGCTGCACTTTTTACTGAGCAGTCCCAATACAAAATTACGATGCATAAATTATTTCTTTTTTAAAAAGTTACTAAGGAATACAATACTGATTGTAGTCTTCTGGGATTTCTGAATTCATTTGACAAACTTCACATGGTCATCTAGAAATAACAAATGCTTGCTGAAACCCAACTCCTTTTCAATCTTACTCAGCCAACAAGTTATGCCTTTTTTTATTTTTAGGGAAAAAAACACATTAAAGTGATGCAGCAGCCCCTATAAAAGGAAAATCGCATTTCATTTAGTCCACACTGATAAAATTCCATTAACGTTTCAGTCAAATCAGTCTTCTGAATTTTAAGATGTAACTTTAAAGGCCCCATTGATGGATTGCTGATGTACTCAGGAAACATCAGTGCATTGTTAAAACGGCAGGAATTACCCAATAACGTCTCTTAGGAAAGGAGCTAATTTCCCCAAAAGAGTAGAAATCGGGCAGGGAAATAAATTACCCCTCCAGTACAAAACTGTTTATATTTTAGTTCTGAATTGTTTCCCAATGTGGAAGAAATTTTTAAGAGCGGACGCTAGAGAAGTGCCTTGAGCCATTCAAACCGACTCCCCAGGAATTTTAGTGACCGCGAGTGTAAGTGGGCACTTGCGGGACAGAGTAGCTGCCCTTTCCCGTCCCAACCCCGGCAGGGCTGCACGAAACTGAGCAGTTTCATGCCCCGGCAGAGGCACCGAACGGGACTTCCACCCGAAAGAAGGCGGCTGTAGAAATGACACACGAGTTTCTCCGCGGAAGAGCATCGCCGGGACGGTACCGCCGCTCACACACTGCGGGCGAGCGCAGCGGCGAAGTTCAATGGTCTCAGCCGAGGGATGTGCAACCCCCGGCGAGTTCACCCCAACTCCAACCCGCCGGCGGACCGGCCGGCTCTTGTCGACACCCGAGGGGTTCCAGGAGCGAGGCGCTGGCCGCCGTGCGGGGCTCCCCGGCCCCGCTCCGCCCGCCCGCACCCTCCCCTGCCCCCGACACCGCTCCCGCCGGGG